>JAKTZG010000002.1:0-600000 GCA_030578795.1 Debaryomyces prosopidis | reverse complement strand
TGAGGTTTACTATTAAATTACACGTATAGCCGTGGATCCATCATTTGTCATAATTATCTTTACTGGTTGACATTTATTCTACCTTACACAATACATATTTTTATTCCTTAACAGTCATTAGAGGCTGTATATTATTTTATATAATACTACTAAAGTTTACTCAATACAAGTTGCATTTTGCCAATTTTACCAATATTCAGCAAGCGAATCACAGTATATGACGTGTAATTAACCGTAAATGCGTCATAACAATTGTATAGTTTGATAATGCCAATATTCTTCATGAGTTACCTCTTAGTCTAGTGATGATCCTAGTCTTTTAGATTCTGTCGTGCGCAATTCATTTGTTTTGTTTACAAAACAAAATATCATTTAGACTCGATACTACATAACTTACCACTTACAGCAATCCATACATAGAGCCCAACAACATGTCTGATGAACCTGACTACTCATCTTTATCCCTAGAGGAAAAATTGGAGCACAAATTATGGAAAGTTAGACTTCAAGCGTATGAGGAAATCACCAAACAGAGTCAAAATTCACGTAACGATCAAGATGAATGTTTTGAGAAATTTAATACGAAGCCAGAAATATTCAAAAAGGCTGTGGTAGATGCCAATGTCGTTGCACAAGAATCTGGTATTCAAGCCTTATCTAGCTACTTGGAATTTGGAGGTAATCCATCCAATTCTCAAAAGTTGAAATCTTCTGGAGTGGTAGCTTCGTTATGTGAGAAGGGTTTGTCCTCTTCTAGGACTGGAACAAAATCTAAGGCTAACGATTGTTTGTTGTGGTTTATTGAAATATCTGAGGATCCTAATAGTGTGGTTGAAGACATATTACCCTTTTTAAAGCACCGTCTACCAAAATTGGTAGCAGGTTGTGTAAGTGCATTACATGTAATAGTGGAGAATTTTGGATGTCATTCAGTAATATCACCAAAACTAATAATTCCATACCTAGGGAAACTATTTGCCCATGCAGATCGAAATGTAAGGGCTGAAACTACCAAATTGGTAGTCGAATTATATAAATGGATGGGTGGTGCATTAGAAACAATTTTATTCCCCGACTTGAAGCCTGTGCAGCAAAAGGATTTGACAAAAGCCTTCGAGCTGTTGCAGAATGTAAAACCTGAACAAAAAAGACTCACCAGAAGTCAACAAATTGAAATAAATAGACGCAAAGAAGAAGAAAGCAGGATGGAAGCTGCTGGCTCCGAGGATATTGAAATGAAAGATGCTCACGATGACAAATCTGAAGTACCGGAGTTCGATCCTTTTGATCTTATTGAACCTGTTGAAATATTGTCAAAATTACCATCTGATTTGAATTCTAGAATATCTTCTACGAAATGGAAAGATCGTAAAGAGGTATTGGAAGAAGTACACGCTGTCTTAGAGAAAGCCCCAAAACTATCCACAAAAGATGATTACTTAGAACTCGTAAGAATATTTGCAAAGTGCATGAAAGATGCCAATATTCAAGTGGTTCAATTGGCTGCAAATTGTATAGAGTTTCTAGCAAAAGGTTTAAAGAATGATTTTCAAAGATATCAGACGATTGTTCTTGGAGCTATGATTGAAAGATCAAAGGAGAAAAAGGCTACAGTGGCAGATGCTTTAAACAATGCGATGTTTTCTATATTTAGTTCTTCCTCATTGAGCGATGTTTTAGACGAAGTTTTAACCGGTATGAAGCATAAAACACCCCAAGTCAAGATTGCATCAACAAACTTTTTACAGAAGTGTTTAGCGGCGACTAAAGTTCCGCCTAAAGCTTCAGAGATCGAGAGTATCATGGAATCAGGTGTTAAATTGTTAAGTGATTCCCAGGAACCTGTGAGACAAGCGTCGACTGAGATGATTGGAACTTTAATGAAAATAACAGGGGAAAGAGAACTCAATGCATTTTTAGAGAAAGTAGATGACAATAGAAGAGCAAAAGTTATGAAATTCTACGAGGAAGTTGAAGTTAATTCTAAGATGGGAACTTCCCATGTTTCCTCCGAGCCAAAAAATAGAGCTCCTTCTCGAGATAGTAATATGAGTAAAGTAACAAGACCTCGAACAAACCTTTCATCCAACACTACGACGAGCACCAAAAAGCTTAGTTTATTATCTGGTACCGCGCTCAAGAAACCCTCGCTAGATCAACCATCCAGCTCAACTATTCCATCCAAGCGTCTCGCGACATCTCCTGCTAAGAGAAGTGATGAAGCGTCCAAAGTATCATCAATTGGGCGGGGGTTGACTGGAAGACCATTGACATCCAATGCACCATCGATGAGTGCTACTTCTGCTACTAAACCAGCCAGTGGCCTATCCTTTAAGGAAAAAGAAGAATTACAAGCTTTGCGTAGAGAAAAGAAACAGTGGTTAGATAAACAAGAGCAGGTATTGCAAGCCCAAGAACGAGCCAATGAAGAAAAATTAAACCTCACACAAGAAATAGCACAACTTAATAGTAAATTTGAAAATATACTGAAGGACCACACCAATGCCCTACTCATGGTCAAGCAAAAAGAAACTCAATTTCTTCGTTCGAACAGTGACTTGGAAAACGCTAAGTTAAAGATACGAGACCTTGAACAAACCATTGAAATGATGAAATTGCAACAAAATTCTTACACTGGCCAACAACTGGCACAGCCTGCCAAGCACTCGTATAATTCCGCTTTCAATTCGTCCTCAAAGTCGCCATTTGAAACTAAACAAAGATTTCAGCCATCAGACGCTCCACCAACAGAAAGTCGCATATCGTCCGGCGAACTTAGTACGCGGGTGAATCGATTATCAATCGATGGTAATCCACAAATTGAAACTCCCGGAAACAGCTACAGTGGTAATTCATACAGTCGATTCAGTAGCCCGCAAAAAATGACAGATAATACAAACGTATACACGTCCAGTTTGACTAAGGACTCGATGTTAAATACAAATGATGACAGCTGGAGGAGGGCAGCTGAAATAACATCACAATTAAAAGCACGCATAGAGAAGATGAAAGCAAGATCCCGGAGCGGAATGTCTAATTTCTCTTAGCTAACTACATATTACTGTAAGTAGGTTTATGGCATCTATACTATGTAACTTTTTGAAAAAATCACCCGCTGATCATGTGAGAATTTGAGTCCGGTTTCGGTGTAAATATTTCATCAACACTTTTTCGGCCATTATGAACAAGAGTCAATGATAGTAGGTATACTTCTTTGACAACTTAATATACACTTATAGGAATATGTCGTCGAAATTGAAAATTTTAGTTCCAGTCAAAAGAGTGATTGACTTTGCAATCAAACCAAGAATTAATAAAGCACAAACCGGAGTGGAAACTAAGGGAGTTAAGTTCAGTATTAATCCATTTTGTGATATTGCATTAGAAGAATCAATTAGAATCAGAGAAGCTAATAAAGATTTGGTTGAAAAGATACACGCTGTATCTATTGGACCAATAAAGGCACAAGATATATTAAGAACTGCATTGGCTAAAGGTGCTGACTCTACCACCTTGATAGATGTAGGGGACGAAGAAGTTGAGCCATTGACCGTGGCCAAGCTCTTACAAAAGACTGTCGAAAAGGAGAATTCCAACTTGGTTGTCTTAGGAAAACAAGCCATTGATGACGATTCTAATCAAACCGGACAAATGTTAGCTGGTTTGTTGAACTGGCCACAAGCCACCAATGCTTCAAAAGTTGAAATTGATGGTGACAACGTCACTGTAACTCGTGAAATTGACGGTGGATCTGATACTTTACGTGCCAAGTTACCAATGATCATTACAACTGATTTAAGATTAAATGAGCCAAGATATGCTTCATTGCCAAATATTATGAAGGCTAAGAAGAAGCCATTGGAAAAATTGAAGGTCAGTGATTTAGGTATTGAATTATCCAAGAGATTAGAAACTTTAAAGGTTGAAGAACCACCTCAAAGAGAGGCCGGTGTTAACGTGGAATCAGTTGACGAATTGATCAGTAAACTAAAAGAATTAAAGGCTATTTAATATTCCTAAAGTCAATCTTATCCATTTCATTTCATCATTTGTTTATAAGTTATTCATAAATATAACACATTCATCATAATGTATAAATCTTTCCCTGTAGCTTTTTGTTCCCTGTAATATGTGCAGTCGTATTTTGTGCCAGTATAAAAGACGGTAATTCGCTAGTATAAAGCAGTTGAAAAAGCTGGATCATAATCATGACTACATTGACTAGAAGTATTGAGTATTTGTCTCCCATTATAGATTCCTATGTACACACGTTGCCTGAGAAGGCTTTGGTTGTAGGTATAAGTGGGCCGCAAGGTTCGGGGAAGTCATATTTAACAAATGCATTGGGTCCCCAATTGAGAACATTGTACCCCAAATTAAACATAGTTCTGTTTCTGATGGATGATTTATACCTCACGCATGAGGATCAATTGGAATTAACCAATCGAGCTCGAGACTATATGGATGATAATAAGTTACTACAAGGCCGCGGGCTTCCTGGAACCCATGACATTGCCTTGGGGTCTGATCTTTTCTCCAAGTTAATGAACAGACGTCCACAACTGTCTACAAATGAGGTATCAATTCCTTTGTATGATAAGGGTGCATTCAACGGACAAGGTGATAGATCTCCTGAATCTAACTGGAATGTGGTGCAAATTCCGGTAGACGTGATTATCTTCGAGGGGTGGTTTAATGGATTCCAACCTTTGTCATTTGATCAATTACGAGTTAAGTACTTAACCTCAGATCTAGATAAATCAGTTATACAAAGACATAAGATGTTCCACGTTGAGCAGGTGAATGAGAACTTAAAGGCATATGCCAAACTATGGACATTATTCGACTACTTCATTTACTTAGAAACAGACTCTTTACAGAATGTTTACAATTGGAGGTTGGAACAAGAACATTTTCTCAAAGCAAATACTCCAGCGGGTACTGGTATGACTGATGAGGAAGTCGTTAAGTTTGTTGATCGATACATGCCAATCTATGAACTATATTATGATACTATGTGTGGAAATGGATGTGTTCCAAAAGCAGGCCATAACCTCAAATTAGTTATTGATGCAAAACGTAATATTGTGGATTCTATAATCTATTAAATAATGTACACGTATTAATATAAATCTTTTTTTGTAAATTAACACCAAAATTTGTAAACTCTTACAAGGAACGGTTTTTCAGCAAGTTGAGCCTTTTCTTCAGCAATTTCTTGTTGGAGAACATCAAGATCAATATTAATTCTACCGGTGTCAATATCTAAGTCTTTGGCCCAAATGAATAAAGTCCAATCCTTCTTCCAAAGCTTATATCCAAGCCACGATACCAAGATCACTGGTAACCCTAAGTAGGAAAGGAAAAAATCATAAGCATTTGGGCTACCTCCAAGAGGGAACAATGCAATCCAAAATTGAGCAACCAATACTAAGCAATTGAGCGTTAATCCATAATATGACCCCCAGACACCACATTGTGATACGTATGGCAATTCAGCAGTTGTCCTTCCTTGATATGACATGGCTCTTCTAAAACGAATATGTGCAATATTAATTGACATCCATGTAAAAATAGAACTTAAACCTGATAATGCTAATAACCAGTTAAAGGCTTCAACCTGTTTATCTGATGCAGCAATGAATGCAAAAAGACCAAAAATATTTGTAATTAAAATAGCAACAAGCGGTCTACCAGCTCTATCTACATAACCCGTCCATTTTGGAGCCATTCCCTGTTCAGCCAATGAATTTAATGAACGTGAAGTAGCATAGACAGAGGAGTTTCCAACTGATAAAACAGCAATTAAAATAACTGCATTAATTACACTAGGTAAGCCTTTGATACCCCCATTACGGATTGCAATAACAAATGGAGATGCAGTAGCATCTACATCGGAGGCTCCAATCAAGCTACTATCAGTGTATGAAACTAAGGTACCAACCATAGTCAATGATACCAAATAAAATAAACAAATTCTCCAGAAAACCTGCTTGATGGCTCTAGGCAAGGTTTTTCTTGGATTTGAGGTTTCGGCTGCCGTTAAACCAATCATTTCAGTACCACCAAAACTAAAAGCAGCAGTCACAAAGACGGAACAAACACCTTTGAACCCATTAGCAAATGGACCAGGTTCTCTCCAGTTTCTTCCTCCGATAAATTCATGGCTTGGACCACCACCACAAATCAAGACAATACTTAATATTATGAACCCAATAACTGCAATAACTTTCACCAATGAAAATACGAATTCAGCTTCACCATATCCTTTAACACCGAGCATAGTAATAAATAATACTGAAACCCAAAATATTGCCACAAATATATCTGAATTTAAATCTGAGTTCCAATATTTAATTGTAATCGACGCTGCTACTAATTCTAACGGCAACAATACAAAGAATTGCATGAAATAGTTCCATCCAATAGCAAATCCAACAGCTGGTTCTATAAACCTTGTGGCATAAATATTAAAGCCACCACTAACAGGTAACGCAACCGATAACTCACCTAATCCCTGAACAGTAGCAAACACACCAGTAGAAATAATAGTCCATGCAATAATCAACCCAGCCGAACCACCGTCTCTAAGAGCACCTCCAGATCCTACGAATAAACCTGTTCCGATTGAGGATCCTATGGCAATCATTTGCAAGTGCCTGGATTTTAAGGAACGAGACAATTGAGAGTTTGCAGACCTCAATGCTGCTTTCTCGACATCTGTAAGCTTTGCTACTTCCTCTTCCGAGATTTCCTTAGATGTCAAAGTACTGGATTGTTCAGCAGGTTTGAACGAGTCTTTGAATGAATGCCATATTCCCCTGTTATCTGTACTTTCGAGTGAACCACTTCTTATATGATCAACCTCAGAGAAACTATGTGATTTCTCACGAGATACTTTGCTATTAACGCTCATGTTAGAATCGTTACAATGTAAACAATCTGCTACGATACCATTCAAATGAAATATATCAGAAAATTTTATCTTATTTGAATGATGGCTTCATCCGAGCCTTCATCGGATTTCAAATTTTCATGAACACTATTACTTTATATAAAATCGAAGGGCAATGGTGCATGAATGAGTCATATCAGATATAGTTGATTCCGAAACGGTTTCTTTCTACGAAGATGGACCGTTAAATTTTGCAGTAAAGTGTTCTCTTTGTTCTCATTGGGAAAGAGATCGCGGAAAGGGCATTTTTTGAAATGCCGTTTCAAATCGAAGCAGCAAATATTGCTCGATGATGCTCGATGCAGGAAGCTATATTATCTTTCGTTTCTTTTGATTCACAGAATCCGAAACCGAGTTTTCATTCAAGATCCTCTTAGATGTGCTATGTGCAGTGGAGCCAACTGATAGATTCTCCGTCCGGTTGATATTGTCGAATTCTATGGGGTTCATATGTATATGTGTACCAAAAAGTTCTCGTAGCTCATGATAGTCGTTGTATAACCTTTTGGAATTAGTTTCCAAGCCTATGATTCGAGGTAAAAGTAATTTTAAGTATTGCTTTATGGAAGCTATTTCTTGTGAAAGTGGCAGGTTTGATCCCAAATCATTATCGCTGGTTGAACCCTTCCAAGAGAGTGGTTTGTCCAAAGTTGCCTTATGGTGGGACTCAAGAATACTGCGTATCTTACTCTCTTGATTAAGATTAGCTTCAGTAGAGTCGCGGATGCTTTCTTGCAACAATCTTTCCAATTTTTCTAATCTGTGGAAGGTTTTATCCGTATTATTGATCATCTCTTTTAGCAATTTATTATTCGATAACGAATAATCTACATTCTCTCCGATTATAGCTTCAATTGATTCCGCATTATTCCTGGTATCTCTCGATGAACAAGGCCTAAACATTTTTTCGATTTTTGCAATTTTTTCAGACAACACATGAACCGATTCTATCAATTTTTCATTTTTTTTATCATGCCCGGTACTAGCATCCTTCATCTCTTCGATCTGGGATGTCATTTGGCCCAATTTTGTCGTTATCTCTTCACAAGCAACCTTTAAAAAATCATAGTTTTGTTTGAATATGTGACCCAAGTTACCAGTAACAATTTCTTTCAAAGTTATCGATTCTAGCTCTAATCTAGCCGCCCAAGTGATTAATTTATCTTCGGGGTTTTCCCCTGAGGATGCTTTATTTTTATCCTCCTTGCATGTATCTTTTGCATTGACTTTGTCGTCTTTAGTTTGAGAAACAAAATGAAGAGACGTAGTTTGGCTTGTCTCACCAGCATTCTTTAATTTCTTGTTTTCTTTCATTTCTGAAAATAATATATCAATTTCACTTGAGAGACCATAGTCTGTAGAAGGTTCGTCGTTATTCATGACGTTTTTGGCTTTGTAGATGTTTCTTTAAGTAGGCACTTCTATTGATTTGCAACATACTTGAATACTAAAATTCGCGCTGAGTGAACTGAAAATAAAAACTTACCATTGAAAGATACTCATTAGAATACGGCAATTAATTCCACAAACCATATATATCAAGATGTCTAGCCTTAAGGAATTCTTAGAGAGTATGTTGGATACTACTTTTATCTCACAATATTGAAGACTTTTACTAACATAAACAGAAAAAGTTAGAGTGATAACGACCGATGCCCGGTTATTTGAAGGAACACTTCAAGGATTTGATAATTCAACAAATATTATTATTAATAATTGCATAGAAAGGTTAATTTACCCAGATGAAGAAGATGAAAATCAGGAAATATCGTTGGGCTTATATGTGATGCGAGGAGGAAATATTGTTTGTATTGGAGAGATCGATGATACAATAGATACTTCCATAAATTGGATGAAAATCAAAGGAGAGACATTAAAAGGGACTAAAAACCCTTTATAAACAACTCATTATATTTTTATTAGCATTGTTATTGATTGAATAACTAAACTTGTATACTAGCTAAATAGAATAATTATACGATTAATCTGTCATTAATCCGATTCAGTAATTGTAGGAATACCCGATTGCTTCATTTTAACGGCCAACTCTAATAAATAATCCAATGCCTCGTTGTAAACCTTGGCTTTCCATACATCTTCGCCCCACACATAAATACCGTGTCTTCTGACAAGAACTGCTGTGGTTCCCGGGTAATTTTTGATAGCCTCTTGAAGACTATCTGTTAAGTCCTCTTCATGTGGAGTATTTTCAATGATTGGAATAACAAGTTTATCAAAGTATTGCATACTTCCAACCTTTTCAACCTTACCAGTTTTTTCATTCACAGCCAATTTCGGCAACGCCTTGATTTGTTCAATATGGGAAATTTCGAATTCAACTTTATCTCCCCATAGCAAGGTACACATGACAGCATTCTGAGAATGTGTATGGATACATGCCCCAG
Source organism: Debaryomyces prosopidis (assembly GCA_030578795.1). Taxonomy (NCBI): domain Eukaryota; kingdom Fungi; phylum Ascomycota; class Pichiomycetes; order Serinales; family Debaryomycetaceae; genus Debaryomyces; species Debaryomyces prosopidis. The sequence goes on along the minus strand of JAKTZG010000002.1, from coordinate 590,640 downwards.
CATTCCTCATAGTATAGCAGCTCATGAACAATGGAGTACACGCCGATGGCTTATATTTATAAGATTTGGTTAATTCTGGTGGGCAATCATTAGGAGTACGTAAAACCTTTTCCTCTGGCAATTCTATTACGAACATTTCCCACGGTTGTAATCTCTCCTTCTGAATTCCTGAAGGAGCAATGTATACTAAGTTTGGATTTACACCCTTCACGTCACGGATAGATATACCACCACCGGTACCAGTTACCCAATTGTTGTCATAAAACAAGCGACACAATTCACAGATTAAATTTGCTGGATGATTTGGATTATTAGCGTCGAGTAACGAGTCATCCAATTTCAAGACTTCCCCGTTTTTTTTGTTGCAATGGCAAGATGCAGACATGACAGTTTCTTAAAGTATTTATACGATCGACTAATGATATTTGAGTCAAGTAAAACCAACTAACATTATGCTTAAATTGTTTTTGCCAAATGGAAGTATACTGATTTAGATAGGACCACGTGATGGTATTATTTACAGGCAATATCAAACTATAAATAAAATATATATTAAAACACTTTCAACCAAATACTATAGAACAAATGTATGAATGATATAAACAACGTAAACTAATCTAATTTACGTATAATAATTGAATACCAATTAAAGTAAGTTTTGGTAAAAAAAATGAACAAAATGCAAAATACTAAAAATCTAAATATCTAAATTTTCATCCTGGTCAAACAGTTTATTTCTTTTCCTTCTTCTTGTCTTTCTTGTCTTTCTTTTCCTTCTTTTCCTTCTTTTCTTTCTTTTCTTTCTTTTCTTTCTTTTCTTTCTTTTCCTTCTTTGATTTCTTAGAACTTTCTTCTTCTTCATCGTCTTCTTCTCTCTTTCTCTTCTTGTCCTTTTTGTCTTTCTTCTCTTTTTTCTCTTTCTTTTCCTTCTTTTCTTTCTTTGGTTCTTCTTCAGTTTCGGATTCATCATCAGAGTCAGCGTCGGCCATTGGAGCATCAGCGTCAGCATTATAAGCACGGGCTTCAGTAATGTCAACCTTTGGTTGTTCTCTGATAACCTTAGCAGTAGTTCTTAAATCACGTCCTTCTAAAGCACTTAATCTAGATTCGACCTTACTTCTAACAGACAAACCAAAATCAGCAGAGTCATCACGCTCTTCAGCTAAAGAATCATACCTTAAGGCAACAGCTGCCTTGGCGGCTAAAACTCTGGCAATCTTACCCTTGTTCTTACCAGAAGCTTGACCAACTAAAGAAGCGTGGTATAATAAGCCATATTTTGGTGTGTCATGTTTAGTTTTCAACGCTCTGAATAAGGCCTTTTCAGCACCTAATATTTGGATAGTCGAAGCAGGAGCCTTTGCTAAGGAAGTTAAAGAACCAGAGTGAGCAATTAATCTAGCGCCAACCAATTCACCAACTAAAGCAGTCAAATTTGGAGCAATAGCCTTCATACGGGATGATAAGTAGTTGGATAATTGTTCTCTATAAGCAGCAAAGTCAACAATTTGTTCAGCTAAAGCCTTAATGTTTTCTAAGTCGATATCAGTGATTTCAGTACCCATGGAAACTTCTGCGGCAGATTTAACTTGTTCTTCAGCTTCTTCTGGTAAAATTTCAGACAAATCGGTATCAGCTGCATTAGCTCTAATACCCATTGTTAAAATGATTCTTGCATATGCGACGGAGTCAGTGATCATCTTGGCCAATTCTGGGAAATGCCATCCATACCATTCCTTACAACGCATGGCATAAGTATTTAATTCCTTGTCTAAGTCATCTAATAAAGCAATGGCTTGAACAATCATAGTATCGACTTTGTCAGCAGAGAACTTCAATTTGTGACGACCCATGGAGTGGGCTAATCCTAAGGACATTTGCTTCAAAGCAGAATCATCTAAACCTGGTAACAATTCAGGTAAAAACTCCTTGATAGCTCTGTGTAAGTCTAAAGAAGCAGCATCTGAAACAACGGAGAAGTTTAATCCTAACTTGTTGATAGCATTACCCAATTTGGCTTCTGAGACAATTAAAGTGGCCTTCTTGTCGTTCTTAACGTCTTCCAACATTTGTTTCAAATTGTCAGAAATACGTCCTTCAATAATAGCATTGGCTTCTTCCAAAGCGTTGGCAGCTGACTGGAACTTTTCGAAACGGTGAATTTTGAATTGTTCTGTCACTTTTTCAACCGTGTTCAAGTCATCGATCAACGACGAAGACTTGTGGATTTTTTTGTCCGATGCCTTCAATAAAGCATAACCGGCAGCAGTTTCTGTTAATACGTAAGCCATTTTACTTTTCCTTCTTTATTGTCTAGTTTCTGAACTGTAATTACTTGTGCTTAGATAAATTTGTACTTTAATACAATAATCCTCTAATAATTTATGCAAGAATAAGAAACTTTGGTCTACCTGTAATTAGTTTCAGTAACTTCCAAAAATATCAGATATAATATTCTTGTAAGAATTATCTAATAATACGAAGAAATGTTATCTTAAAATCCTAATCTCTTAGTACTTATGATGGGTTGATTGAAATTTTTCAATCGATGAGTTTAAAATTTTTCCCATCTCGTGAAAAGTTACACAAAATCAACAAAATACGACATTGTCGTTTTGGTGCAAAATAATTTATTTGGAGTGCAACACGTCCTATTCTTTTGTATTTGTACATGTAAATAGTCAGCCAGTTGATAGGATAATTACTCCAATAATTAGCATATAAGGTGTTTTGATAGATTCTGAATAGTGCAAAATGACAGATAAGCGGCTGGTGACAGCACCGGTTTCTATATCAAATGGTGTGAAAAAAATGAAGACTAATGACACTGGATCAGACTATAAAGAGAACATACATGATCTGAATAAAATACGAACAAAACCAGCCAAAACAACATATTTTTTCCAACCTACCAATACGCTAGTATCTGGGGACAAGGGGTTTAAAGAAAAGAGGGACGGGTCAAACGATAATGGCACACTAAATGTGTTGAAGGAATCAGATCCGAATGCGGTACCATATTCGATCCCACTGGTGCAGCAGATCAAGACTCCATCGAAGACATATGAAAACTATGAGAGGTTTATTCAAGAACAACAGAGTTCGGATGACAGTTTTGAGGGTGTACGGTGGAAAACAAGTCCTCGGAAGGGGATGTGCAAAGGTGTGAACGGTATGCCGTCATCTCCATTGAAAAATACTGTATCACCGAAGAGAAAGGGGGAGGACCTGAAGCTGTCATCAACGTTGGTAAATGAGCAAGCAAATTCGATGCTATCGAAGTATGGAGCCGGATTCCATAATATTCTGTCGCAAACACCAACGATGAACAGGACGCATTCAGATATTTCATCATCGGAAAGCATACATAAGAAGTTCATCAATGCGCAACAATCACCCTCATTGATGCGTACAAAATCTTTTGGGATAGATCCCCTTGCTAGTTCAAAAACAAATTTGAAGCTATATCGGTTTGAACGACCAAATTCAAAATCCGCAACGCCTAAAACAACCTCATCATTAACAAATTCACTTAACAGCTGGATCGATAAGTTTGATAAAAGTAACCTGAGAACGGGAACTTTTCCTTGTATCGTTGACTTGAAGACTATAGCACTGTCGACAAATGAGATAATCAATTTGACTCAAAACACAAAGAACGATAGTAAATACAAGTATACGCGCGAGCCCAGTGGTAGTGAAGGTCAAATTGCTCCCGATGTTTTAAAGGGTATTGATTTCAGTGATGATTTCAGCGATTCTGGATTGATGACATCTCCCAATAAACCTGAAGATAGTGATAAAATTGAATTAGTTCCGGTTGATTCAGATGATCCCTTTTCATCTGATGATGAAATAGTATTGACTGCTATGAGGACACAGTCAAAGAACTTAGAAGTACAGTCAAAAGCTGGCGATGAAAATGATTCAGAGGATCCATTTTCTGATGATGATGTAAAGTTTTCACAACTCGCTACAAAGATAGAGACGCGACCTTCCTCCCAAAAACATTTGAGTACTCAAGAAAAGTCAGATATTCGTCATGCAGAATCGTTTCAAAATGATGTGAAGAGGCTCGAGCACCTTCAAACAATTAGCAATGGCCCTAATGATGAAATTAACAATGCGAAATTGTCGTATTCCCGTTCTGATTTGCAACGATTTCAAATCAAGTCTATTTTGAACAATACATATAAAGTTCAAAATAGAATTAGAAATCAAGCAATTTTGACTGTTGCTGATGGGAATCTGAAAGAACTGAAACTAATCCTTAGAGGAGAATACTTGCAACTTGATTTTCAAATTAATGATGTCATTCATTTAATCCTCACTGATCCGTCACATCCAAAACTCATTGACGATACTCATAATTTGTTGATTTGGAACCCAGATATATTAGTATCAGCAACAACCGTATCTCAGCAAATGGGGTGTCCCAGGAAGAGTGTTTTAATAAATCGGCTTGCTTTCCCCGGCGATGCATCCGTTCCGTTAATTGTAGGTATAATCACTCATGAAATTTTTCAATCTTGTTTCCATAATGAAAATTGGAGTATGGACTACATGACAGATTTAATGGAATATGAAATTCAATCAAACTTACTTCTGATTTACAGCATAGGAAATGAAGTAGAAAAGGTAAGGACTGAAATTCAGAATCAATTACCATATCTAGAAACATGGTTTAAGACTTACTTCAAAAAACCTTTGTCATCACATACTTCAATTCCAACAAATCATGGAAATAAAAAAGTAATGTTTGCTGTTAACAAAGCATTAGATATTGAAGAAAACATTTGGTCACCCATGTTCGGTCTTAAAGGAAAAGTTGATGTTACTCTTGAAGCACAATTGTTTGACCAAACTACAAATGGTAAATATTTATTACCGATGGAAATTAAGACTGGAAGGGAATACATAAGTCACCATGCCCAGTCATCTTTATATTCTTTACTATTCAAGGATAGATATGGCATGGATGTTAACATGTTTTTGTTAGTTTATACAAAAGAAAGATTATCAAAAAAATATGAGATTAGCCGTACTGATTTAAAATCTTTGGTCAATTTGCGTAATCGAATTACAAAATTTTTTAAACCAGGAACTAAAGAGCTTCCAGAGTTGATAAAACAATCACAATGTGATCGTTGCGAAGTCCAACAGGCATGTATGACTATTAATAAATTAGTAGAAAATGGAAGAGCTGAAGAAAGTGGATTACCAAAAGACGTTTATGAACATTTAACCGGCCATTTGGAAAATGATAAACAATCAAAAGACTTTTATAATTATTGGGATAATCTCATTATTGAAGAAGAAGGTATAATGACGAATTTGAAAAAGGACTTATGGACTCTTACTGCCAAGGAGCGTGAAAATACTAAAGGTAAAGCGTTATCCGATCTTATCATTAAAGAATCAAATGATAATGATGATTTCCAGGACGAATTCTTCTACACCTTTGAAAGGCAAAATAATGCGCAGTCTCTACAGAATTCACAATTGATCAAGCATGATAGAGTTATTATTAGTGATCAAGAGGGACATTTTGCAATAGCGCAAGGGTTTATTATTGCTATCAGGCCGAGCTTTATAAAAGTCTCAGTTAATAGGCGGATTATTAATTCAAGCCTTAAGGTTGATGGATTCAACAAGACCGATAACCAAACATTTGAAAGTGTACTTCATAAAAACCTGCATTCCCATAAACTGAATCAATTGTACCGTATAGATAAAGATGATATGTTTCACGGTATGGGTTTGGCTAGATATAATATTTTGAACTTGTTTTTAAAGGACGGCGACTCCCGTAGACGGGATACAATTGTCAATTTGAGAGAGCCAAAGTTTATCCTGTCAAAATTGCAGTATGATATTTCTTCCGAGAATTTTAATAGTGATCAAATCGGTGCTTTCAATAAGATTTTAAGCACGATAGATTATTCATTAATCTTGGGAATGCCAGGAACTGGGAAAACTACTGTGATAGCGCAAATAATTAAACTTTTGGTCGAAAATAAAAAAACTGTTTTGTTAGCTTCTTACACACATTCTGCTGTGGATAATATACTTTTGAAGGTTAAAGACTACGGGATTGACATCTTGAGGGTTGGATCACCTTTAAAAGTTCATAAGGATATTAGAAAATTTGTTCCAGGCTATGATGGAAACAAACAAATCAACAATTATGCTGATTTTATTGCTACTTATATGGCACCTTCGGTTGTGGCTACTACATGTTTAGGCATTGGAGATATGGCTTTCAATTTAAGATCACATTTTGATTATTGCATTATCGACGAGGCTTCTCAAGTATCGCTACCTATTAGTATCGGTCCGCTACGATTTTGCGATAAGTTTGTATTGGTAGGTGACCACAACCAATTACCTCCCTTAGTACAGCACCCAAATCCTGTTGTTAAACAAGGATTGTCCCGTTCTTTGTTCAAAATATTGAGTGAGACCTACCCCCAGAGCGTTGCCGAACTAACTTATCAATACCGAATGTGCGAGGAAATCATGTTGTTATCAAACATATTGATTTATGGCGGACGTTTGAAATGTGGTTCAGAGAAGGTTGCTAAGCAATGCTTATATATTCCAGACCCCAATATGATAGAAAATCAAATATCCCCACAATATCATTCGAAGTTACGAAAAGAAGATTTATGGATTGACAATATCTTAAAGCCAGAGAATAAGGTGATTTTCATTAATCATGATGATGTGCCAGGAATTGAAAGGACAATAGGTGAAAAGGTTGAAAATTTAACTGAAGTAAATTTGATTAAGCAAATTGTTGAAAGTTTAACTATTTGTGGTGTGAAAGAATCGAATATTGGAGTCATGTCCTTGTACAGATCACAGTTAAGACTACTACATAGAGGGTTAGTGCACAAGCCAGATGTTGAAGTATTAACAGCTGATCAATTTCAAGGAAGAGATAAAGATTGTATAATAATTTCATTGGTAAGATCAAACAAAGAGAATAAGGTTGGTGATCTTCTAAAAGAGTGGAGAAGAGTTAATGTTGCAATAACGAGGTCCAAATCAAAACTCATTATCTTAGGTTCTAAATCTACTTTAAAAAGTGTCAAAATGTTGGAGGCTTTTATGGCCCTTATTGAAAGTAGGGGATGGATGTATGATTTACCTCCAAATGCAGATAAGTTTTATGAGTTTGCTTTCGTTGAGAACTTAAGCAATCCAGAAAGAAACATAAAGCCTAAAATAAATAAAAACTTATCCCAAAATTCTAGAATTATAAATAACAATCCGCTCATAAGAGATATAATTAACGACATGAAAAACTAATGACATTTAATGACAAATACAATTCACTATATATAATATATAGTCAACAATTTATAGAATGCATTCTACACCTTACGTAAATATATGTACAAATCAAAGTGCAAAAAACTGAAATTCGAAATTTCCTCTTCTAAAATGAAACTGATTCCCAACCCATCCATTTTGAGGTTGTTGCCCTTCTTGTTGATCATTACCATCACGATTTGGTTGTCCATTGTTCTGGTCAGGATTCCTCATCCTTCGCAATTGGCGATATAAGTTCTGTACGAAAAATATCATAAAAAACAGCACTGTAAGAAAAATTACTAAATAGTCCCCTAAATCGGATTCTTCTTCGTCATAATACAACCCACCTTCGTGATGGGCTTTTGCTCTTGCATTGGCCCTTTCTGAAGCTTCTGATGAGTCTTGCTTATTATTGTTCCCGATATTCTTGAATGAACTTAACCAGCCAGTGGTTTCACCATCATCATTTGCACTGAACTTTTTCTTACTAAATAAAAACTTCAAACGCAATCTTAACAAGGCTAAATTGATGGGGATTTTATTAGAATTTCTATCCATCAGCTCTCTATATTTTAAACTCAAGTCATAATATCGCTTAGCCATGAAGTAATCAACGGAACTATCAGCTGGTCCTAAACCATACTCGTACATATATGCCAAATTGTAACAGCCGTGTGATGAATGCTGATGGGCAGCCTTGTTGAAATATGTGAATGCTTTACTATAATCAGTAGAAAAATTCGAACCAGCAATTCCATTTAAGTAAAGGTCTCCTAGCAAAACTGTAGCATCAATATTATTCTGCAAGGAAGCCCTTTCAAGATACTTGATAGATGAGTTTATTCTGTCCTTTGTAAATGTTTTCTTTTTATGTTTCAGCATGAATGGTTGTAGTTGAAAGAGTAAGTAAGCTGTGGATACTTGAGCATTCTCTAGACCTTGCTCAGCAGCAATCAGATATCCAATTAGAGAGTTTTTGAAATTGCCAAATCTTAATTCATCAAAAGCATATTTTAAATGTGGCATAAAATATCTCTCTAATCGTTCTACAAACATCTTATAATAAATAACAGTATTTTCACAAGTAAATTGTCTTTCTTTTTGAACAGCAGCGCCAACTCCAGACTGAATAAACTCTCCCAAGTAATACAAGGCTTGTGTATTACCTTTGTAAACTGCTTTTTGAACATTTTCGAAGATTTGTTCACGATATGGGCTCAGGAATACTTCGCCATTACCACTTTTGTCTATCAATAACTTAGCAAGGTTAAGTCTAGCCTCGTGGGAATCAAGCTTTATGGCCGCCTTATAATATTCAATGGCAGTTATTGTATTTTGTTTTCCTTCAATAAGTCCTTTATCATAAATTTGACCAATATCATTCAATGCTTCGGAAGTATTTCTAAGTTTTGTAGATGCTTCAAGCCAGTCAAAAGCACGGTCATAGCTTTTTTCAGTTCCATGACCCTTAAGATACATATGTCCCAAAAGACCTTGGCAGCGACTCAAAAAAATTATATTAATTTCATTTGCATTACGATAATTTTTCACTCCATAAATCGACTCACCATAATCAGCACATTCTTTTAATATTTCAAATGCTCTGGTGTGGTTTTTGGTTAGAAAGTAATCTCCGTCATACTGCTCCAACGCATCGTAGTAATATTCAGCCGGCTGGTGATCCATCTCCAAACTGAATTCATTCAAAACATTTTTTGAAGACGTATAGCTTTTAGATGTCGAATATATAGATGTAGGACTTTCGCTTACTTTGTCTGCATAAATTCCTCCGTTAAAATCCGGCAACCTTATGTTGTAGAATAGATCATCCTCTTCATTCTCTTCATCATAATTCTTTAATAAATCGATCCCAAGATGTGAGATTCTAGTATAATAATAAAGTGCCAAATCACAATTTAAGGGAACCCCATTCCCTACCAAATTTCTATACGCCAAAGCTAAGATAGAATTAGTATCTCCATTCGCCAACCCAAACTCATAATACAAGTTGGCCTTGGATTGATCTATAGGTAACTCCCCAAACGCCCCTGTTGCATATAAAAATCCAAGCATGAAATACGCATGTCCATTTGCCTTGATCGCGATCGCCCTATGATAGTAATCAAGCGCCTTTGAATAGTTTGCCACAGTCGAATAATTTCCAAACATATAAACATCTGCAACAGCTACCAACGCTTCAGGATAATCCAATGCTGCCGATTCCTCTAGTATCCCCAATGCCTTCTCAAACTCAAGTTCTTCGCTTGTTTTGCGCTTTGGCTTATGTTCGTAATCATTGATGTCTTCTCTGTATTGAGGAATAAACAAGTTATTGTCAATATTATCGTGATTATAAACCGGTTCCCTTAGATCATACTGTGAAGGTAGATTCTCTATTATATCTATTGCTTTATTATATAACTCAATCTCACTACCCGCTATTATTGGTTGTATTAGAACGCAAAGAACACATATCGTTCCTGTGACTATTTTAATATGATTCTTCATGTATTCTATTCTGCACCAAGTTTATCATCCAATTCCTTCAGTCGACACAGCTATACAATACCTTAATACAAAATGTACGATTAGACTTCTCTATAAATAATGTATTGGCTCCATGTAGATACAGGGTAGTAGATCCACTTAGCTATTACGTATTAATATATAACATGCAAATGAGATCTAATCTGTAAAATTGGTATTAGCCTGAAATTACTGAACCAACGATCTAACCAAAGCGGGTATTCCAATACAATTAGGAAACAATTAGTTTACTGTTATCGGACGGTGGTTTTGGCTCGTTCGTTTGAATTTCAAGCTTGGTAGTTTATATCAAAGACAGTTTTAGAAGATTAGTTAAGATTAAACCAATCCGGAGACACGCTATAGAGATTTGAAATGCTTCCAACAGTGCTGCAACAGGGTCAAAAGGCACCTCTGAATGAGGCAATATTCAGGTCTGCACCAATGACATTAGTTCAGTTTTATGTGACTATTGAGCTAGCTCGAGATGTTGTTTATGCGTTAGGAAAACTCGGGGATGTTCATTTCAGGGATTTGAACTCGAAGTTGACACCGTTTCAAAGGACATTCGTAAACGAGTTACGAGGGATTGATAAAATAGAATCAAATTTATCGTTTTTGAGGAGTATGATGGACAAATATGAGACATTAGGAGCAACGCGATATCTGAGCTTGCAGGCGGATCAAAGACCATTGCCATCGGCATCAGAAATGGACAATGTCAGGGCAGAGGTTACTACGTTTTATGAAAGAATCAAGCATCTCGACAACTCCTATAATTCATTGGATCAACAAAAGTTGAAATATATTGAAAACCGGTACGTGATGACCACTGTAAATCGGTTCCATTCATCTTCTTTGACAAGAGAGGATGGCATTGATCGACGTTTTGCAATACACGATGATACAGATGATGAGGATAATGTAGCATTGTTGAACAATAGGAATAATAGTTTGGAGGATCCGGTGATCGATGCAGCCGTTCTAGAGGACTCAGGGTTCAATTCCATTTCCGGGTCTATTGCAAGAGACAAAGTACCACTCCTAAGAAATATATTATGGAGGACATTGAGAGGTAACTTATTTTTTCACGATATACCAATAGAAGATGAAAAAATGTCAAATTTTAGTCTGAAAAATCCCGAATTTATAGACAAGAATGTTTTTATTGTATACATACACGGTGATTTTTTGAAACAGAGAGTCAGAAGAATTATACAATCTCTAGACGGAATAATTTACGATAATATAAATGGAGGTTCTAGTGCAAGGGCTGAAACATTGACTGAGTTGAACCACAAAATTGAGGATTTAAATAGTGTTGTGCAGAGTACTAGGGAACATTTGATAGCTGACTTGCTAATTTTCCAGGAAGGTTATCTCGATAGATGTTATTTAGTACAAAGAGAGAAGCTAATATATCAAGCTCTAAATAAATTTGATATGGATGGTACAAGAAGGTGCCTTGTTGGAGAAGGGTGGATACCAAAATCAGATTTTTCAGCCTGCCAACAAACCTTGAAAAACTTAATTCATCAAAAATCGCGGCACATTATACCAGAAAACAACTCCCAGGAATCAATATCTTTATCCGCTGAGAATACCGGTACAGGATCAACTCCTGAGCCACAAAATTCAGATGAATTATTCGCTATTGGTGATGCAAATGTAGATGACATCATTGATGCAGAGAATGAAGATTACACCTCTTTAGTTGCTGTCGTTAATGAACTTTCTACTAATCGTACTCCTCCAACGTATCATAAGACAAATAAGTTCACTGCTGCTTTCCAACTGATCATTGATGCATACGGTATCGCTACTTATCAAGAAGTTAACCCAGGTCTAGCAACAGTGATCACGTTCCCATTTATGTTTGCTATTATGTTTGGTGATTTAGGGCATGGGCTCATTGTGTTCTTAATTAGTTTGTATTTGATTAAGAATGAATCTTATTTTGGCCCTATGAAAAACAAGGATGAGATTTTTGAAATGGCTTTCAATGGTAGATATATTGTTTTATTAATGGGTTTTTTTTCAATGTACACTGGTTTCATTTATAATGATATTTTCTCAAAATCAATGAGTTTTTTCAAATCTGGTTGGGAATGGGAGTTCCCTAAAGATTATGATTTTGGAAAAGATGGACCGATTACCCTTATTGCTAAAAAAATTCCAGGGCATACTTACATTTTCGGATTAGACTGGGCATGGCATGGATCAGAAAATAATTTGTTGTTTACAAATTCGTATAAGATGAAATTATCTATTTTGATGGGTTTCATACACATGAATTATTCTTTGTTTTTCAGTCTAGTGAACTATAGATATTTCAAGTCTAGAGTTGATATTATTGGTAATTTTATTCCAGGATTTTTATTCATGCAAAGTATTTTTGGTTATTTGTCGCTTACAATTGTCTACAAATGGTCTGTTGATTGGATAGGGAAAGAGAAACAGCCACCAGGATTGTTGAATATGTTGATTAATATGTTCTTAGCTCCTGGTAGTATAGAGGAACAGCTTTATCCTGGCCAAAAATTTGTCCAGATTGTTCTTGTATTGATTGCAGCAATTTGTGTTCCTTGGCTATTGCTTTATAAGCCAATGACTTTGAAACGTCAAAATAATAAAGCCGTAGAGTTAGGATATTCCGATTTGCATTCCCAATTAAATCACAATCTTCAAATGCATGAAGAAGAAGAAGCAATCATGTTGGAAAATCAATTAAATAATGATCCTCCTGACGAAGTTGATGGATTAGATGATAATTTTAGATTCCCCAATGATGTAGAGCCACTATTCCATAACTCAGCTGCTCATTCTGATGATCGTGATTCGTTCAACTTTGGAGATATCGTTATTCATCAAGTTATCCACACAATTGAATTTTGCTTGAATTGTGTTAGTCATACAGCCTCATATCTTAGATTGTGGGCTTTGTCATTGGCCCATGCACAATTGTCAACAGTTTTATGGTCAATGACTATTCAAAATGCATTTGGTACATACGGTGGTTGGGGTATATTTATGACTGTAGTATTGTTCGGCATGTGGTTTATTCTTACGGTTTGTATTTTGGTTTTGATGGAAGGTACTTCGGCTATGTTGCACTCTTTGAGACTACATTGGGTTGAAGCTATGTCTAAATTTTTTGAAGGTGAAGGATATGCGTATGAACCTTTCACGTTTGAAGCAATTGATATATAATTTTAGATTCATTATAAATTCATGATTGGTGCTACAAATTACCTATTCTGGTATGACATATATATATATTACGTAGTTCTTGTGAATTTCATTCGACCTATAGGATTTGATATATAGATTCTTTTCAAAAGTATTATTCTTTACCAATTAAAATTTCCATGCCTGTTTTCCTCTCTCTAAAGCTACTACTAGCCTCAAAGATATCAAGCATACTGCACTTACCACCAATAGTAATCCGTTATATATTATAGGGTTTCTATAATCTACGGAATGTTTACCTTGGTTAGTAATCATCAAACCCGCTAAAGGCGAGCCTAACATACTTCCAATACCTCGGCTGAAATACATTAAGCCACTCATTGTCTGGTAGTTCACAACCCCAAATAATTCAACTAAGCAAGTTGGTAGTAAAGAAATGATCACACCAGAGAAAATACCGTAGAGAACAACGAATGAAATGTACGCATCCCTTGCTTGAGCCATCCATAAAGTAAAAATTGTAATTGCGCTAATCATACTGCAAACAATAATGGTATTCATTCTCCCAATTTTATCGCCCACGTAGCCCAAAACGATTTTAAAACAAGCATTAATTGCATTGTTCAAACCAATAAACAAAGCTCCTTGTTTATAAGTGAAATCCAAAGTTCTTGCATATTTTGACATAAAGATTAATGGAATCAAATATCCAGCTGATTGCAAAAGTCCACCAAAAAGAATTAGGAAAACTTTCCATGAGCCCAACTGACGGAAGTTAAATAGTTTGTTGTTTGTTTTAAAATCATTAACTTTTGGTTCCACAACCAAAAAGCATGCGGTTATGGTTAACGTCAAGTTCATAAAGCCAAGTATTCGAAGACACCATCTCCATCCAACAGCTCCAAGTAAATACCGTGTTATATTTGCCATTGCTAATCCTCCAAATCCAGTTCCACTAAATAAAATACCCATCGCTATTGCTCTGTGATGGTCGAAATAAAACGGAGCGCATACAATTGGTGGTAAATATAGAAGGCTTGATCCAAGCCCGAACATAAAACCTTGTGTCAAAATAAATTGATAAAGCTTTTCACAAAAGCCAGTAAGAATTAAACCAAGAGACATGATTAAGCTACCAATAAGCATTATACCACGAGGTTTCAAGTAATACATAATACTCTTATTAAAAATACCAAACAAATAAGTTATCGCTGTTCCTAGAGTACCCACTATCGCAACCTGCGAATCAGAAATCCCTTTCAAGGGTCCACCTTCAGATGTATAAAATTCTTGTAAGACACCATAGGAGAACCCAATTCCAAAGATCATGAAGTTACAAATAAATCCAGCTATAACAACTCTTATGCCATCCTTATTATCAGCTATTTCTTGAAATATATTGTGCTGTTTCTCTGATAAACTATCAGTTAATTGTTCAATAGAGGCCATATTTTTATCATCCATATTATTACCCTTTATTGAATCACATAGTCTGCATTGTAACTACTGTTAATGTACGAAACTTTTACAGATATAGTGGTTTGAATATTTAATGCAGAAAAAGAGTGACTCTTGAATATTAATGATACCATACTGGAAACAAAGACTTCGCACCCCAGGAACATCTTATACTATGTGAACCAGTATAGAGCTGATAAACTGTACAGAACTGATAAATTCTATTAATAAATGAGTTTGTCATAACTCTAACATAACCACTACTTAGCCAATAACAATCACAAAGTATCAATCGCATCTAAGGGAATGCATATTCCTCTTCTCGATATGCGATTTAATATGACCTAATGAGAGGGACTAGCGGATAATTTTATTACCATTCTATTTTAATGGGAAGCCATAAATTATCAAATAAATCTAGATAATGAATATTCAAATAACACATAATAGAAATATAAATATTAAGTCACGCAGTGAATTAGATACAAAACATACGACTATACACATCGTCTTTATTATTCTTCTTTTCCATCTTCTCTATCATCCACGTCACTTAAAACACCATTCAAAATAACCCCCTTAGAAACTATCAAATTAGATATATCACATCTCAAATCATAATCAAGAATTTGTTTCTGGTTATCATTAACCCATAATCTAGTGATTCTGACAAGTTTATCCAAAACACTCGAGTTTGTGAAATCGTTTGAATCTTCATTTATCAATTCAGTAATAACCTTCAATAATGCTGTGAATGATAACAAAGATAACGATATTGTTTGTCCCGAAAAATTCAAATGTTTAAGCAACTCGTATGAGCTCACTTTCTTGTGTTGATGATAATAAAGAATTAATGAACTTGCTAATATAATAAATTGCTCCTCAGAAACCAAATTTAATGAAGAAATTAGCGATGTACTGAGGGCAGAAGTTTTTTTTTGTACAATTTCATCAGAAGAACCAAAAGTGCTATCTGATTCGCTTTCATTATCAGAGACGATTTCCTCCTTTATTACACTTTTTTCCTTAACATTCTCGAACTTAGATAAGGAGCTGTGAACATCTGATTCAATCCTACCTAATAATTCTAGTGCAGAATGTTCTTCGATCACGCTTTTGAATAAAATAAAATATCCTCTCAATGAGCTGGAAGTATCATTCAATATAATAGTTTCCATTTTATTAACATCCTTCCTTATTTGACTAAAGATCTTCAGCTTTTCTTCGCCATTCGAAGCCATGTTTTTCAAATATGCCAAGTTCAATTCATGAGTGAGTTCCAAGATCCTCCAAGTAACTATAGTATTATAGTAGTCAGACATGTTTTCCTGGAAAAGCTCGACGTACTTGACATTATTCTGGCCATCATAGACGTCATTATTAATATGCTTGTGCTCAGCTATATTTATAAGTCTCTGAAATAAAGAGGTGGAGCCGAGCATTGAAATTCCGTCTAAATTATGAATCAAATTAGATAACTTTATCAATGACTCATTATCACCTTTATAATTCAAATTCAAAAGTAGTGATCCTTTTAATGTCATGTTATAATTTATAAACTTGGATAATAATGGACACTTGATAGTCAAGATAGTTCCAACGATCAAATTTAAAAAACAAAGCTCGAAAGTTGTTTCGCATGATGCCAAATAAACGTAATACTTAAGTAAATTAGACAAAGATAATTCTTCAGCGGATCTTCCAGATAGCAAAAGCAAAATATTATCCACTTTTTCCTGTTCAATGGAGTTTGGTAACTGAAGGCCTAAACTATTCAAAAGCCAAAACTTCCATATTCTAATAGTTCCTTGATTAGATTTGTTATTATGCTGCATTGTTATAAATAATTTTGGTAGTATAAGGCTAGCCACAGAACCTAGAACTAACAAAACTTTCAACAAGCTCCATAATTGTACAGTTATTGGACTGGGGTGAGCTATAAAATATGGGAAGAAACCTGAAAATGGCAACGCAGATAATCCTTTAAATTCACCACCATTATCACTTATCAATGAGGTTCCCATAACTGTTGCTAAACTACCAAGTAGTATTTTATTGTAGTTGTAACTTTGGTTTCCAGAATTTGTTCCAACATTTTGGTTATTAAAATTAATCGAGCTGTTGCAATCTTGTCCGGGTGTCGTGTTGAAGCTCTGTTCACCTTGCGGGGGAACATAACCAAACCCACCCCTTTGTAAAGGTATCGTTTGATCTTGGGGTATTGGTTGAGAGCGCACGTTGGCCTCTTGGATTAATTTCTGTAATTGAGAATTTTGTTGCTTTAATATATCATTTTTCTGCTCTAAATGTTTAATGTATTCAGTAGCTTTTGTTAAAACACTCGCCTTATTCAATTTCGAAGCTGGCGTCAACCCTTCTAAATCCGCCACCGAAACGTCTTTGTTGCCTGCTACGATTCTCAACGAAGGAACCGCATCTCTTAAAGCCAAAATCTTGGAATTAATATTAGTACGGTATTTCTTTTCAATCATATTATGGCTACTTTTATCTTTCTTCTGTGGCTTAGTAACCTTAGCATTCTTCGTAGACGTACCCTTCATTTTCCCATCTACATCTTCATTTTCTTCAATCTTTACTAGCATTTCAGGTGAAGTATGGGTTGACGTAAACGAATGTTGACTCATTGGAGTCATTCCGTTGTTCGTCGAATCTTGCGAGTATGTCCCACTTGACATAGATGAGGATATCAAATTATTAGGTGCTTTCATATCTATTCCTCCGGAATCTAAATTAAAGTAGTTATTCTCTCCACCACCATTATTTATGCATGGATTATTATAGTCTTGATTTATTATATTGAAATCATCGCCAAATTTATTCCGAAATATCTCATTTTGGTCTCCATCATCTAACGCCCAGTTGTTATCAACAAGCATCGAATTTTTAACCCGTTCATCCTCACTCAAAGGTGAAAGTGACAGCACCGCCCCCGATATGTTTTGTAGAAACTCATTAGCGTTGTCAAAATTATAAAATTCGTTATCAAATTCAAAAGTATCAGCTGTCGTCATAGCGCTATCTGAGAGTATTACTCTAGAAATCTTATTTTATTTGGATTCTTATTCAAGTTATCCTAGTCTGATTATACTAAGAAAATAATCCCATGGAAAAAAAAGACCATTATTAAAGTCCTTCATAAAAAAACCACCTGTTTTTGTTAATCTTACGCAAGTGCCCTGGCTATCATCGTTTAAAAAAAATCAGGCGATTTTTTGAAAACGAGTGAGCGAGTTTTGTCATTAGGCTCATGAGCCGGAACAGAAGATTTGATTCGAGTCACTAATTGTATATTAATGTTTCTAACATTCTACTAGTAGAAAATATGTAGCAAATGATCGTTTTCATAAATCTATATAGGGGGTAAGGCGTTCCGACATACTGGACATTGTAATTTGTATTTCATCCAATCTTCTAAACAATCGGTATGAAATATATGACGGCACGGAGTTATCATGTATTGCTGACCCTTTAGCCTATCGCCATGCTGCCTTGATGATTTCTTGGATTCATCATTCACACCTATTGGCAATTCTATTTCATTCATACAAATTGTACAGTCGACTTTACAAGTGATAATATCGGATTTTGTAGGATCTTCATTTTGGGCTCTAATATTGGATAATATATCAGAGGCAAACCCATTTTCTAAATCGGATATGTTCAAGAATGGATGATAATCATATGCCTTTGGTAGCCACTTCTCATTAAGCCAAAATCTAGGACCGAGGATTTGCTGCAGGCCTAATAATCCGATTTGGAATGCATACCAGAGTGTTATAACCAGGGCCATCATTGGATCAAAATGATGTCTAAGGGGGTTCTGATCATAAAGACACAAATACCAAATTGGCAGCAACCGAATCAAGGACGTCCCGAGGATAAATTCCCAAGAAAATGCCTTTCTTCTATTCTTCAATGTGTTTCTTAAAAACTGGGGTATCCAGTACGAATTGATGGTTAACAAGCCGACGTATTCAAATATTTGACGGTACTTTACTCTCCAAGTAAGTACGTTTAGAATGAAAAACGTAGCAATGATCGTTAAAGAAAACCCACTAGCGAATAATCCGTTTGAGTATCTTGCTTCATCATTAGCTCCTGGCAGTGGGGCTGCAAGTACAGGTGCAGGTTCATTTGTGTTTGCAGTGTTTTCGTCATTGGCACCATCAACATTACTGCCCACTCTCTCGCTTCGGCTTACGCTTCCTCTTAAAACCTCCCACCAGGTGGTGCCTCGCTCATTCCCTTGATTTACCATAACACTCACAATAAACCTCATTTCAAAAACTCCACAAGTAATAAAGGATATTACTGCAACGCATGAAAACAACAAGTATAAACTTTCTGTTAACGTTGATATTAACAAGAAGAATAATGCAATCAATGAATCTTGAAACCCAATAATAGACAACGTTGTCGTTGAAATGTTCGACAATTGGCCAGGTGTGGTAATCTCTTTTATTTGTCTAATAAATATGAATAACTGTACCAGAACTAATACCAAAAAAACGATCAAAATTTTCTTGAATTGCCTATCAGTTACCTCTATTTTGTTTCCTTGGAGCTTGGTATCTGCTTTTAAATTTATCGTTATAGCACAATCTGGAGAATATAAGAGAGCCTTTTTAACTGTAATTTGGGGTATCTGCTGTGGTATTGGTATTCCACTAGGATTCATTAACTCTTCATCGATGTCTTGTAATTCTCTCTTCAGGTATTCGGTTTTTTCAAATTGGAAAAAAGTAATATATTCACATTGCTGCACAGATTTAGTGATCTCTGAATTCATTTCGTTCATACTAATATCTCTGTCGATATCTGTAATATTCAAAAACTGACTCATAAGTAACTTGGATGTGTTGAAGTTATCTTCACGCATAGTAAAATGAGGTAATGCATTGAGTCCCGAAAACTTTGCAGAGTTTGTGCTTGCAACTATTGATCCTGTTTTCTGAAAATATACTCCCAACGTATTTAATTCGTGTCTATTAATCTCAGAGTGGTCGACCAAATTTAACTTCACCTCTACCATTACAGCGTCGTCTACATAGTCTGTCGTCTTGTTATATAAAAATCTAGACATCCCTGGATGGCGATAATTATAATCGAAACTTTTTATGGACAAAGAAAGTTTGCCCGAACCTTCTGTAAAGTTGCCTATTTTATCTGGAACAGCTCCAAGGTCATCTGGTGCTGCATTGTTTTCAGGATCTTCATCGTATCTTTCTTTCTGTTCTTCCCTTCTACCTCTAGTGTACGAATCAAAGTACTCCTGTAAGTACGAAGGAAGTGGTAGAATGTACTTTTTTATTTGCTTTTTCGACTTATCTACGTCAAATTCACCATATGCTTTACCAGTTATATTTAATAAATACACTGGCGAATTGGTGTCTATTTCATCAATTGGGTCATTTCCCCAAAACTCTTTCACCTTAGTACTCACTTCATTTGGAAATAATGAATATTTCTCGTCTTCAACCCATGGTTTTTTCTTGCTATACTTATGAAATGGCCAATCCAGAACATTTTTGTTATCAAGACTATCAACATACGACAATTTTAAACCTGTCAAATTTCCATAGCCAGTATGGTATTCCGAAGTTATTAATTCTCGTTGATTTTGCTTTAACGATTCTTGATATGTTAATAATGTGTTCTTATCTTTTGTCGAATGTGGTTGGTCTGCCCCATTCGGCAAAGACAAAAAAATGAACATTATTATAAAGAATAATAATGTTTGACGATCTACCTGCATGCCTTTAGATGTCCTTTATTATTCGATATATGTATGAAGCTGTTCAAGAATAAAATATAGTGGCAATAATAATCAATATATGGTTCCGCAATAAAATGTTAGAATAGACGATTATAAAAAAAATGACTTAATAAAATTACAACTTTTTTAATGATTACTGTAATATATTAATTTAGATATTCTAAACACTATATAGTATTTGAATAGTAGCTTTTAGATAATAAAAATAGATAAACAAGAAAAATAAAACGAAGTACTGTCTTAGGAGACACCGAAAAAAAGAAAACGATAAACAGGAAATACTAAATTATGATTAATGGTATAAATAAGTCAAATATTATTGAATACAATGCAATTTGATATATTGGGATTATTTTTTGAGCGAAGATCGCTTGGTATGTTTCTGTAAGAATATAATTGCCCTGCAATCATTCGAGAAAGAACCATTAATTAATATTTTACATTTGATATATGAATCACATGAAACCAATGGCAACAAATGCAGTAACCAAAACAGTCATACTAGTAGAGATCAACAACTTGTTACCATTGTTATTGAATTGTTGAACTTCGGCGCTGGCTGTAGATGTAGCACTACTGCTGATGGTTTCAGGTTCACGCTTGTTGATGGTAACATATTGGGTAACGGTAGTTGGAACACAATCATCTGGTGAACCATTAGCATTTACCGCTGTGGAAACGCCAGCAATTGTAGTAGGTTCGAAGGATTCAGCGGCGGCGGTGGTTCTAGTGACTACGGAAGCGCCCGCGCTTGAAACGTCGGCATCGCAATCTTCGCAGTCTTCGCTGTCATCACAGTCTTCGTCATCATCATCATCGTCGTCGTCATCATCTTCATCACATTCACAAGTTGGATCGCAATCTTCGTCATCATCGTCTTCGTCATCGTCGTCATCTTGACAATCGTCAGATGTAGATGAACCAACGATTGAACCTGAGCTTGAACCGGATGATGAACTGGATGAACCGACATTAGAACCTGATGATCCTGACGATGATCCTGAAGACGATCCTGAAGACGATCCTGAAGACGATCCTGAAGATGATCCTGAAGATGATCCTGAAGATGATCCTGAAGACGAACCTGAAGAAGTATCTTCTTCATCTTCATCATCTTCATCAGTACATTCTTCTTCAGTTGATCCTGAGCTAGAGCCTGAGCTGGCATCTGAACCTGAACCTGAGCCGGAATTTGAGTCTGAATCAACTTCCTTAACTTCTGGCAAAACAGTTGTTGTGACTTCAGACACTTCACTGGTTACAGTACGACCATTTACTGTAACAGTAGTTGTATGTATGATCGTAGTGTAAGCAGTGCTGTATTCTGTAGTGTATTCTGTGGTTTCATCACAATAGGTTTCATCATCGTCATCATTGTTACCGCCCGTTGTATGGGTATTAGTGGTTACGGATGTAATTCCAGTAATTGTATCGGTAGACTTATGAGTAACTGTTCCAGTGTCGCTTGTTATGGTTTGTCCGTCAGAATCAGTTGGCTCATCACAGTAAGTCTCGTCATCATCGTCAGAACCCAGAGGAACGCTGATGGTATTACCGGAAGTTATTGATGGAGAACTTGTTTCTCCTGATGTAGGAAGAGTGGTAATGGTTTGGCTATCCGTACCAGTTTCTTCGTCGCAGTAAGTTTCGTCATCATCATCCAGAGCAATACTCGTAGAAGAACCAGCAATGGTTGAAGTAGAAACGTTTAAAGCGAGAGATGTAATAGGGATAGTAGATTCTCCTGCAATTATAGATTCTCCTGCATTCGAAGTAGCGTCAGTAATAATCAGATCTGCTGATCCAGTAATTGGATCAACTGTTTTGCTTGCAGAGTCGGTTTCCTCGTCGCAATAAGTTTCATCATCGTCATCAGAAGATGCAGATGATGCCTTAGATGAGCTTCCTGAGGTTGTAGGTAAAATATCACTAATGTCTAAAATAGCAGAAGTTTCATCATCGTCATCAGAAGATGCAGATGATGCCTTAGATGAGCTTCCTGAGGTTGTAGGTAAAATATCACTAATGTCTAAAATAGCAGAAGTTTCATCATCGTCATCAGAAGATGCAGATGATGCCTTAGATGAGCTTCCTGAGGTTGTAGGTAAAATATCACTAATGTCTAAAATAGCAGAAGTTTCATCTGCAGCATTAGAATTAATAGATGGCTCAGCACTAGTAGCTCTGACTGTTGTAGTTGGACTGGTACTAGTAGTTCTGACTGATGAAGATGTAAGTAATGGATCGCTGGTTGTAGTTTCACTTGCGGAATCGGTCTCTTCATCGCAATATGTTTCATCATCTTCCTCGGTAGAGTCCAGAGAAGAGCTGGATTCATCAGCAAGCAAAGCATTTAATCCAAATTTAGAACCAGTTGAGCTAGTAGCAGAAGCTGATGTGATACTGTTAGCAGTTGATGCTGTGGAAGTCAAACTTGGGGAAGATGATATGATTAAACTAGAACTGGAACTTGAACTAGAACTGGAACTTGAACTAGAACTGGAACTAGAACTGGAACTTGAACTAGAACTGGAACTAGAACTGGAAATAATGTTTGAAGTTGGGATCCCTGTAGATGATGAAGAATCCGAATTTGCAGTTGCAGCAGCAACATTTGCACTTACAGCAAGATTTGCACTTACAGCAACTCTGGCCAGGCTACCAGCAGCAGAACTAGAAGTAGCATCATCTGAGGTACTGCTTGAATCTGATGAATCTGAGGAACTTCCTCCTGAAATAAAAGAACTAATTGAGTCTAAGAACGAACGTCCGAAAAGCTTTTTGGTTGCTTCATTTTTATTTGGTACGTTTTCAACTGCAGCACTAGCGATGGCCGAGTAGACCAATATGGTACCACATACTGAAGATACTTTCATTACTTGATTATTTCTTAAACTATATCGCTAGTCAAAATTGCATTCGATATGAAAGAAAAGCACAGAAGAAAAAAAGACTTTTGACCCAAAACAATGAATTGGGCTTAAGTCAGGGTATCTACAAAATATATATGAATATCTCCAGAAATTGTTAATGAAATTGGGGAAATAACTATACTGCTTTAGGTAATATGCAAAGCATTTCATTAACTTCGTTGATTTGCAATAAATTACTGTATTCATCGCTCATTATACCGTCTACTTTAGTTCCATGTTCGGTAAATTGAAAACTTAATATGTGTGTTTACGATGTTTCTTTTACCCAATTAGGGAATAAAAATTGGAACATTAATCATTTCCGAATTAGGAAATTTTTTCAGATCGCATTTATGTTCAATAGCTATTGCTGCTAATGTTTTGTTTTATTATAGAGAATAATAGAAAGCCATTCGTAAGCCCTTATTGTAGCTTCTCTAGTAATTAGTCAGTTACCTCAACGTCCATAATAGGAAATTTAATATTTGCAATTTTTATAAATTAAAGTAGGGCACTAGTATTAACCTTCTTGTTTAATTTGAGTTACAAGTTTATGAACCAAGCCGCAAGTGGTATAGGTGTTTCACGTGAATTAGTAAAAGATTATCATTTTCCTGTTTAGTATGAACATATCCTTTTAGAATGTGTGTTTATTTTGACTTAACCAACTGGTTTGTGATTGTGATTACACTGAATCTAGACTTCTCGTGTACAAAATCTACAAAGGATAACCATAGAAAATTGGTGTTTAGCAATAGTATCCAATTATTCAAGAATAACTACAAAATTGAGATGTTTAACCACATTAAATAATTAAAAATAATGAATTGAATTTATACAAAAGGTATGCGGAAAGAAAACTTAAAGCACCGAAAGAAGTAATACATAGTAGAATATTTTAAATATATAATTAAGCATAGTCAATGTATTGAGAATCAGTTAACTCCTGTCTCTTCTTGATGGCTGAAGCAATGCTTCTCTTGATCTTCTTTTTCAAGGCTCTCTTCTTTGCTTTTCTTTTCTTACTCGCAGTTGAACAACAACACTTCTTACCAGAAGAAGAACTAGATGAACCGCCAAACAATGAAGAACTGCCGCTTTCTTTGCTAGTAGATGATGTGCTAGATGAAGAACTAGAGCTACCATCGGATAAAGCATTCACAAATTCGTTAACAATATTGCTTAATAATGAAGAGATACCATCCTCAGCTGATCCTAATAAATCCTTGACAATTTCTTCGAAAATGCTGCTACCTGATCCAGAATCGGAAGATGAACCACTGAATAATGAAGAAAGTGCACTTTCAGCAATTGCAAATATACTCAGGAATAATCCCTTTCCAGAACTGGAGGAACTGCTATCTGAGAAAATTGATTTAATTGCTTTGGAAGCAAAGCTAAAAATATCATGTAAGAGACTACCACCAGAGCTAGATGAACTAGAACCAGATGATGAAGTAGAGTTAGATCCTAAGCCATCAAGGAAACTACCAATTTTATTTTCAACAATTCCTAAGATTTTGTCAATAAAGCTTTCACCTGATGATCCAGAGGATGCATCACTACCACTGCTAAACAATGACTCAATTGCATATTCGGCAATAGAAAGGGCTCCATGAAGCAAGCTTCCACCTGAGATAGATGAGTTCGATGCCTTGTCGAATAAAGATTCAATAGATTTTTCTGCAATCTCAAGTACATCGTCTAAGAGACTGTCACCTGAGCTGGATGATGAACTAGATCCTGAACTAGATGAAGAATTTGAGTCAAAAAGTATGTCAATGGCATCCTTGGCTCCACTGATTATTTCGTCCAAAAAGTCCCCTCCAGACAGCGAACTCGAAGTTCCATTTGAAGATGAGTCTGAAGAGCTGGAGTCCTCTAACAATGAATCAAAAAGATCATCTAAAAGCGAACCACCAGTAGAACTTGAAGATTTGGTAGTAGTAGTAGTAGTGGAATTAGAATCACTGTCACCACCTAAAACAGAATCAAAGATATCATCAAGGATAGAGCCACCTGTTGAAGTGGATGTGGATTTTGAAGTAGCTGAACTTGAGGCTTTAGTGGAGGAACTTGAATCAGCGTATTCACCTTCACCTAATAATTCGTCAAAAAGGTTATCAAAATAGGATCCTGTGGTTGTAGAACCACTTGTCTTAGTAGACGAAGTCTTTGTCACTGCGGATGATGTAGTGGACTCAGAATCATCTCCTCCCACCACAAAGTCGATATAATCTCCAAGGGATGGGTCACCCGAGGTTGCTTCACTTTTTTTGGTAGAAGAAGTTTTCGTGGAAGAGGTCTTGTCGTCTGCTGACAAATTTATCGATGTAGCAGAAGATGCAGATC
Organism: Debaryomyces prosopidis; assembly: GCA_030578795.1. NCBI lineage: Eukaryota > Fungi > Ascomycota > Pichiomycetes > Serinales > Debaryomycetaceae > Debaryomyces > Debaryomyces prosopidis. Next base: position 565,086 of record JAKTZG010000002.1, on the reverse strand, counting down.
GTTCGAGTGTAACATCTGGAACAATTTCAGAAAGTGCTGGTGCAGCATTTACAAGCTGAGTAGCAAGTACTGAAGTTATAGCCAAGCTGGAAACCAATTTCATTGCTGCTAATATGGAGAATCACTTGTTCCAAGGGTATAAAGTATATAGAACCAAATATAAATTTCCTTCAAACATTCAATATTTCACTCTCTTTCGAATAAATAGGATATATATCCCATTTTAAGTCTTAATTCTAAAATCTGAATCAGACGTTTTCTCCATTGTACAGCTATTTTAGTATATGTTTATGTTTTGCGAATTATACTTCCATGCAATTAATGAAATATGTTTCCTAATTAGGAAATGTTATTTGTGGGTCGCATAATACTTTACTTCTTTAGGAAAATTTTGTTACTGAGTTAGTTACTAAATCTTTTGTAAGGCTGATTATTATGGGTTTTATTGTGTGCACAAGATATTCGTATTACTTATTCAATTTAAAACGACTACCGATTTAATGTTTTGATATATAGAAAAATAAAGAAATTGCAGTATTAGGAATATTCATAAAAATGAGAAAAGTTGCGAATAAATTGAAATACAATACATGCATGATTCAATTTCTAATATGGTAACGACATAAAAAATTAAAAACATAATAAAATAATTCTAATCATAATAATCATAATTATATTCAAAAGTTTGCAAGAGATATGCATAGGAATTATAAGTTCAAAAAGAGTTTATTATTTATATATTGGGCGAAATCCGCTGTAATATCTATGAATAAGTCAAGTGCTATGGCTGAATCTCGATTTCTAAGCGTATAATGCAGTTGATGAAAATTAAAGCCGTATATTGCAAATGTTCATACAGTTTTTGTCGAGCAACCTGTTATGAACATTTCATATGAATGTTTTGCACTAAATATTTGTTTGATACAAACACGCCTACTTAAAAGGGTAACAATTGAAACTCAGTAGCCCAAACACAGTTTTATTGTGAAAATAGTAAACATCATCGGTATACCTAGTTGAGACCATAATATACCTAATTGGAGATATGCATCAATTCTTAAACGTATGATAACAGTTATTAATATTTCATGGTGGACGATAATAAATCTAGTGGGTTTGGGGATTCACGTGATTTGACATTAACTTTTTTTCATTAATAAGATTATCCGGAAAAGATGATTCTTATGCTATTCCATTAACTACGCAGCCATGAGACCATCATTAGTGAGACTTGTGAGACCCCGTCGTCCTGAACGTAAGACTTCTCCTATATTGCCTCCGCTAAGACTATACAAAGCTTTATTGAGAGCACATGTTCATAAATTACCTAGTGAGTTGAGACCATTAGGAGATCAATACGTTAAAGCGGAATTCAAAGCTCATAAAAACATTGATAATCCGTTACATATAGTGGGATTCTTGACGCAGTGGCAGGACTACTTAAAGGGCATCGATGGTGGTGACTGGATTAACGGCAAATTGAGTCAACAAGATCTTGATAAAATGTCCCCGGAACAGATAGGACAGCTCTACGAGCTTATGGAAGAGGCTAAGAGAGTCGGGGCTAGCGAATAATTTGGATTCAGATTCCTGTAAAGATTATAATTATCAATATATATATATTTATACATGTAGTAATAGAATATTATTTCTTATTTATCATTCGTCTTTATCATCATAATCTTTTTCCTTTTCTTCATCTTCCTCTTCCTCAGGAGGCTTGTGTTGATTGACAAATTTAAACTTAGGTGCAAAAGGAGGTTTTTCTAAGTTATGTATTTCAAACCATTTAGGGATACACGAGCTCTTCAACCATGTAGCGTCCTTTTTAGTCTGGCAGGTACATCTTCTTTGCTTTCTAATCTCTGGGTCCCACGGACAATCACCGTTCGGTGAATGAAAATATCCAGAGTTATCCATATAAAACAACTCATCTTTGCTGAGTAGTAATGAAACACCCATAGAATGGATCGGAGCATCACCCCACCGGCTATAGTAGAACCCACCTGCCTTATCAATGTGGTCGAAAAATTTTGAGTATGATTCCAGCCTATAAAAATCCATATCTCCTATTTCGAAATTTGACCAAAAATGGCACATATTGTAGGTTAATCCTCCATCTTCAGTTAAAAAATCCATATTATTATCTTTCGCAACTAATTTTGGGTTTTTCTGAGAAAAATCCTGAACAGTTTTCCACAAGTCTGTAACAGTGGTGTGTAGCTCTAAAGGAGCTAATGTAAATGCATATTTTTTATTATTTTCTTTCATATATTTAAACCAATCTTGATGAAATATATCACACTGAAATTCAATTTCAGGTTCGACTCTCCAGTAGTATCTGTAATTCTTCATTATTGGTAAACGATAGAAGAAACCTGAATTGAAACGACACATATGCCTGTAAGATTCAGAATCACCATATTTAACTTTATTAAGTTTCATCGTGTGTCTTGTTTCGTTTGCTTTGTTTAGATCGATCCAATTTGGGTAGCTCCATATTTCTTGCGGTATTTGAACAAAATGGGCTTTTCCGCTTACCAAATTTTCAATGACTTTTATGAATGCTGGATCAAATGGTTCATCATTAGCAAACACCCAGTCATAATGATATTTATTATTAAACCTGTATTCAACTGATTCTATAGCTTCCGCCATACCCCGAAAATCTTCGTTCCTGACCAACGAGAAAAACGTAGCGTTTTCTCTTTGATAGTCTCGAGCGTCATCTGTGAAATTATAAACAGATTCCCCCTTTGCAGCTCTACCGACAAACTTGTCGTTATAAAAAACTTTGATTTCTTTAAATGGTATCAGTGCATCATATTCTGTATCCTGAGATAGCAACAGCTCTTGTTCATCTAATCGGAAAACACCTCCACGGTCTTCATTTTTTTGACGCATTTCTTCTAACTTTTCTAATTCTTCAACATTGTGTGGGTTATTTGCAAGATTTGGCATGGTGTTCTCGTCTTTGCTCTGTATTTTAAAATACGATATGCTGATTATTAAAAATAATCCAAATAATAGTCCCAACCTTTGAAAGGCTATTTTCCCTCTAACTTTTTGCAAGTCATGCATATTCAGCCATTGGTGTCTACCTAGAAGAAAAATTAAGTTAATAGATGTTATTATTTAAGGACTGATATTTATGTTTTGTGCTAGATCGGATAAGATGCTAATTTTTTTCGCTTAAGCTCGTGTGCAAAATTTAACGTAACCGGTTCTATGGGATCTATGACCAATGAGCGAAGATACTACAGGTAATATTAGATGAATTTATCTGTATTAATTTTAAATCTAAAAGTTACATATATGATGTCTAACCAGTTTTACAAGCCTTTACCGTAGTTACCAGAAACAAAGAAGTCGAGAATAATCCTGACAATATCTTCCAAAGCTTTCAACCAGGCCTTTAATTGCTCTTCTACCTTGGACTGGTCTGCACCAAGCTTTTCAAAGAAATCTTTTCTGTATGGACAAGCTTTCATTGCCAACTTGAAGATCGGCTTGACCAACATACCGTGATATTGTGACAAAGTTTTGGAGTAGGCATCGGTGAACGTGACAGTCAATTCCTTAGATGGATTGTCAATAGTCTCTCTCATAGCTTGGCTGGTGAACTGCAAACCACGGGATAACCATAATAAACCTTGAGTAGCAGTTTTGCTCTTAGTGTTTGCTTCAGACAAAACTAAATCTTGCAAGGTACCAGAACCAGCTGGGTCAGCCAATAATTTAGTACGGATTTTAGTAATGTTTCCAGTCATATCTTTCTGAACAACTTGGAAAGCTGATGAACCCAACAAGTCAAACAATTTAACTAAAGATTCAGATGCTTCCAAAAAGCTAGCAGTGTCAACCTTACTGTCAGTAACAGGAACATCAGCAAAGGACTTTTTCATTTCATCAAAGAATGTAGACATTTTGGCACTTAGGTTAAGATTATTGATGTTATGAAGAATAACTGTATTATTATTGTTGAGAATATTATCACTAGTGATAATACTTGTTCATTTCGGTCTAGACGTGTTGCTCCGTTGGTGCAAATTGAGAACACAAGCACGTGACTATTATTTTGATTTCTTATTTCGATATGTCCTACGGTTTTTTGCAATATAATACAACTAAAATATAAATACAGAAAGAGAAGAATAAAATCATTATCTATAAGTTTCATAGAATTTACCATTCTAAATTTTCAGCCCATCGTACATTTTGCTTTTTGGGGGATTTTTTATTATAGGAGGTATTAGTTTTATCATTAAGTGGTTCAGCTGGTTCAATTTGGGAGAGGGTGGCTTGATTGACGACATGTACGCCTAAGGTATGTTCTGAAGTCAATTTGTGTTTGTAGTTTTCATATTCTTCCTTGTTATAGAATCCTGGGCGCTTTTTAGCGTCGCTGGAAATATGGATGTTTGTAGAATAATACTTATTCTGGAATGCCTTTATGATTGCCATTTTTTGCTTGTGCTTTTTCGATGTTGGTCTTTGTGATTCCTCGTTGGTAGGAATTTGCACGATTTCGTTTGTATGTTCTGGTAATGGAAAACCTTCGCAGTTGGAAGCATTAAGTTCGGTACCAAATTGGGTTGCATCGTTGATGAGGCCCGTCAGCGAATCCACAAGGTAAATATTAAGTGGTGACTTTTGATATTTGAGAGAAGGTTTGGATGGCACAATACCACCAGTATGGTTTGGAGTACATATCCTTTTAGGTGAAATTGAACTGTCTTTCCTAATCATGAAATCACTTGTAGGCTTCTTTAATTCAATATTTGTAACATTAGATAATGGCTTTAATACTGGTATTGACAATTTATTATACCCAGATCTTCTGGGAGCTTTGAAAAACACCTTATTGGATTTTTTAATTGAGTTAGTATCTTTGTTTCTAATAGTTTTCAACGGGTCAGGATAGGGGCTTAAATTTTCCTTGTCATCATTCGTAGCCTTTCTTCCGTTCGCCAAGTAATCCGAGAGTAGCGAGTCTATATCGTCTTGATTATTATCTTCGTTATGAGGGAGCTTCTTGAATCGTCCTTTAAAAATTCCTGTTCTTACTTGGTCGTCTAATTCAAAATCTATTTCATCTTCTCTATTCTTTAGCCCCAATTCGTTCACTAATTTATCTATCTTATCATTATTTAATCTTTTCCCATAAAAGAAATCGTCATTCTCATCATCCAAGCCAAAAATATCTGATTGACGATGATTATCATGTGCTCGTAGGTTATTTGTCACTTGAAATAATTCATTGGCGACTATATTTGTATCATTTGCTTCAGGTTTAAGGAATACATTTGGTGAATCTAAAGATAGATTATGCTTCCCTTTTTTAGCCATATTCATTATTGAATTTTTATCTTGTTTGACTGGACTAGCCATATTCGGCTTGCATGGATCACAGAAACTTGACTGATCCGTAGAGTTTTCCTTGGAAATAGGTATGTTAGAATCCTTGTTAAGCAAATCCTGCAAATCTAACTTCAAATCATCATCATAGTTTAAGAATTCACCATTAAAGCTATCAATGGATGAATTGAGGTCAACCTCGTTAAATGAATTATCTCCACCCATACAGGCTATATTAAATATGTCTCTATCTTTGGTTCTTTTTATTGTTAATTAATATAAGCTGTACTCTTGTGCAACTTCCTTATCTGTGTGAGGGTGAAGAACTATCCAAAATGTATGCAATCTGTTTTTTAAATTATGAAGGCAATTTCTAAGGCAATCTTATAGCGATATATGGATCTAGTATTTAATTTTGTCAGAGATAAAGTATATAATATATATAATAGTTAGTGGGTTCACAAGAGTGTTATTTAATGATGTTTACAAAATAACCGAATCAAGTAGCGAAATTCGCTGTAACACAAAACTAAAAATTTTTTTATGGACGAGTATTTGATTAAACTATTCAAAGGAATTACTGTATACAAAATTAGGACATAAATAGACTATAATCCTAACCAATAAAATGTTTTTGTAGTAAAGAAGCCTTCTTCAAGTAAGATATCGTCGGAACTATTACCGATTTGGACAGTATAATCCCCTCTTTCGGAACACCATTTGTCTTTGTAGGTGTCCCAGAAGGACGTTGCTTCCTTTATCGAGACGCTCAATTTAACCGTCTTGGATTCTCCTGGAGCCAAATGTACTTTTCCAAATTCCTTCAATTCTTTAATAGGCTTTATAATACTTGGGTTTTCTGGCTTGACGTATAATTGAACTGTTTCGAAACCCTCAAATTTCCCCGTATTACTAACTGTAACCGAAGCAGCGAGCAAGTCTTCAGAAGCAGAGACTCTCAATCCTTAAACGCAAATGAAGTATAGGATAAACCATAACCGAAAGGATACAAGACACTACGCTTAGCCTTTTTGTAGTATCTGTAACCAACAAAAACATCTTCCCCATATAATACACGACCGTTAGTAGATGCAAAATTGACAAAAGATGGGGTATCCTCTATTTTGTCTGGGAAGGTCATTGACAATTTACCAGAAGGATTGACATCTCCAAATAAAACATCGGCGATTGAATTACCCAATTCTATACCACCGTACCAAGCCTGTACCAACGCTTGAACGTTGCTAATCAATGGTGCAATAGAGACAGGAGTACCAGACTGGTTTATAACAATAACATTGGGATTAGCTTCAGCAACTGCCTTGATTAATTGTTCAGAATACCCAGGAATATCCATGTTTGGACGGTCAAAATCTTCGGATTCACAATCTTTGGTTAAACCGATACATAAGGTCACCTTATCAACTTTCTTAGCTAATTCTACAGCTCTTGAGATCTTTTCTTCGGGAATAATCTTCAAACGTGCTCCAAAATAAACTCCTCCCGTTTCTGTGAATTGACCACTAATAGGGGAAGTTGGAGAAGTTCCAAATTCAATTCTAACTTTATAATTACTTCCCTTCTTTAATTCAATTTCGGAAATTACTTCGTCAGTACCCATACCTAAGAAAAAGGCGTTACCGGCTCTTTGTTTGGTCTTATATCAACCACTAATTTATCATTAATGAATATCTGGGCAGTACCTAAACAGGAACATCCGAACTCATATACACCTGTTTCTTCTGGTGTGAAACTACCTTCAAAATTAATATAAAATAATATTTGGCCAGGATTTAATTTGTCACTCTTGAAGTCAGCCAAGAATACCTTAGAACTGTTCATATGCATTACTTCAAACGGTTTCCTAGATTTCACACTTGTGTCTTCTTGATAAAAGGTAGCAGTAAAACCAGATTCTTCTGATTCAGTCTTCAAGAGCTGACCAATATCTGGTAAAGTTTTATCCAATGATGCACCAAGCTCATATCCCAATGAAATATAATTTCCAGCTTCCTCCAATTCGACTTTATACCTTCATATGGAGTTATTTTGTAACGAGCGTTTAAAGAAGCAGATCCTCCTCCTGAGTCTTGAGAAGTTTTTGCATTTGGACCAATGATGGCAAATTTCTCATTGCCTTTGAACGATTGGTTAGATAACGGTAAAATATTAGATTCATTCTTCAATAATACTATGGACTCGCCTCCAATCTTTCTAATCAAATTAGGAGCTTCTTGACTTTCATTTGCAACTTGCGGTGCATTTTCTGGGATGCCACTTTTCATAGCCTCGTTTACCATTTTCAAAATATAACGGACATTTTCATCAAAGTTTCAATTAAAACTAAAATTGGAACTAAATTATATCAATGTGAATCTCATTAGAGTAGACTTTATGGGAAGTAGGGATATTCTCACGACATCTCGTAGGGCCTGGCATTTCCAAGTTAAGTCCAGCATCTAATGACTCTTTAATAGAATATGTGCCGAACCAATCCGACATAACAGTACCTTCATAACCCCATTCCTTCCTTAAAATATCGTGTAACAACTTCTTTGATTGCGAGACTTGAACTCCGTTGATATTATTATAAGCACTCATCATCGATTTTGGATTCGCGTCACGGAGCGCAATCTGGAATGGTTTTAAGTATATTTCTCTCAATGCCCTTTCCGTGATAATGGTGTCCACAGACTTACGCTCATCCTCCAAATCATTGCGTACGTAATGCTTAATACAAGCAAGAACTTTTTCCTTATTTTGAATTCCTTGAATAACATGAGAAGCTGCATGACCAGACAATAAAGGGTCTTCGGAATATGATTCAAAACCTCCACCTCCTAATGGGAAAGGAATCATATTACATGTGGGAACTAATATAACATGAGCACCTTTCAACCTAGCTTCCTTTCCCATTAGGGATCCAGCTTCCTTTCCCATTAGGGGTCCAGCTTCCTCTAATAATTCTTTGTTAAAAGTAGATGCCATAGCTGTTCCACAAGGCACCGTATTCGAAGGAACACCATTGAAAAATTTGGTGCCCCTAATTCCATTTGGCCCATCAGAGGTTCTAATAGAAGGAATGCCTAATCTTTTTATATCTTATAGCAGGAGGAGACGGTACTAAGTCTGGTACCATCGTTTGATTATGCATGTTTGGCACAATACATATAAATAGAAACCAAAATTTTGAGAATACACTAGATAGATTTATTTCACCATCAACGAGTAAAAATAATATGGAAATCAAACTAAATCGGAACAAACAGTAGAAGCAGTATCGATTGATGATAAATGGGAACAGGATGCTGAATTTGCAAGTGAAAATATTAAATACAACGACAGGCCATGGTATAAGGTTCCTCATTTGAGATATCTTAATTTTTGCATTTTCTTGATCTCTTTAACATCAACCAACAATGGATATGATGGTTCGATGTTGAATGATTTGCAATCGTTATCTTACTGGAGTTCTTACATGGGAGAACCAACGGGACATGTTTTGGGTGCTCTATCCAACGGTACAATTTTTGGAAGCCTTTTAACAATTTGGTTTGGTCCATACATTAGTGATATATATGGAAGAAGATTCGGCATTGTGGTTGGTCAAACTTAACTGTTGTGGGAGCTATACTCCAAGGAGCGTCTACAAACTACGCTTTTTTTTTAATTTCCAGAATTATTATTGGTTTCGGTACTTGTACCGCTGTGATCTCGTCTCCCGCTTTGATATCAGAAATTGCATATCCAACCCATAGACATGTTACAACTACATTCTACAATACCTGCTGGTACCTCGCGGCTGTCATTGCAGCATGGGTCACCTATGGAACAAGGCTCATTGAAAGTGAGTATTGCTGGAGAATTCCATCATACCTTCAAGGTGCATTAGCTGTTGTGCAACTCGGTTTATTCTGGATGGTTCCAGAATCTCCAAGATATTTAATCAACAACGGTAAAATTGAAAAAGCTGCGATCTTGATGAAACATCACGTTGGAAACGCCAAAGATCCCAACTCTATCGCTTTAGTCAAATTTGAAGTTCAAGAAATCCGTGCTGCTCTTGAAATGGAAAAGATTTCTGCTCACTCCAGCTATATTGATTTACTCAAGACAGCACCAAACCGAAAACGTTTATTCGTCTGTATATTGGTACCAACAATTATGCAACTCTCGGGTAATGGGTTGGTGTCTTATTATTTAAGTAAGGTGTTAAATTCAATCGGGATCACTGGTGAAACCGAACAATTACAGATTAATGGTGGATTAATGGTTTTATAATATGGTAACTGCCATGTCAGTTGCCATGATTGTCAATAGATTCAAAAGAAGAATTTTATTCTTAACATCTGTTTTTTTCATGCTTGTCAGTTATGTCATCTAGACTATGTTGTCTGCCATCAACCAACAACGTAATTTTGAACAAAAGTCGCTCGGTAATGGCGTACTTGCTGTGATATTTTTTTTCTATTTAGCCTACAATATTGGAGCCAACGGCTTGCCTTACTTCTATTTAACAGAAATTTTACCATATAATCAAAGAGCAAAAGGTATCAACATTATGCAATTAACAACCAATCTTGTGTTGATCTACATGGGTTTGTTAATAAAATTGCTATGGACGCTATTGAATGGAAATACTATATCGTGTTCTGCTGTATCCTTGTTGTTGAGTTAGCACGTGTATTCTTCTTTTTCCCTGAAACATCGGGATATACTTTGGAAGAGGTTTGTAAGGTTTTTGGTGATGAAGCACCTGAATTGATTGCCATAGCCGAACCAAAATCTAAAGGTTCTTTTGATCACGCAGAAGTTGTTTAGTATCTGTTTTATTGATGATAAATAGTCTATATGTTGAACGTAGAAGGCTATATTGCGATTATAAATGTACGATTTTATCCGTCATAATAATAATTCGTGTGTAGATATTTTAATAGTCGTACTAAAATTGATACGCAACAAAATTGAAACACTGCACTAAATTGATACCGATTTTGCAACAAATCAAAAACTGGAAGATCTTTTACAGATTTGAAACCACATATCAGTAACTACATAAATGTGAATGATTCCTAAAATACTTGTATTTAATGATGTATATTAAGATACTATAACAAAAATTACAGTATGAGTGTCACCAAAATTATTCAGTCTCTTGAAGAGATAAATTCGCAATATGGAACCAGCTATGTTTTAATTACGAAAAATGCCGATTCACATTCAAACTTTGAAATATTTAATTCTTCTAACTTCGATGAGGAGAAGATAAGCTATTTACGTTCAGTCATTATTGATGGGAATGAAAGGTACGAAGAAAACATTTGTGAGATCAAACCAGTTTTAAAGAAATGCTATTTATTAGAAATTTCAAAGAAGTCAACTCTACAATTGTTTGACCAGTACTATGACTTAATGAGCTCTTTAAGCCAAGCTGTATGTAAAACAATTGCGAAAGAATGGATTAAGGTTGCGGAGCCCAAGAAACAGGCTCTTTATCCTTACAAATTTTATAACACTTCCAAACCCCCCTGGTGGCCAGCTGGAGTCAATCACATTGAGCCAGACCATTTGGATAAGGATAGTAGAATTAATGTTCTTATAAACATCTTACGAAACCCATCTTTTGATATACAGGCTTTAAAATTGCGAACAAGTGTTTTGGAATTCAAGTACCCTATCACTTTAAGGATTTTGGATGAAATATATTATTTAGCTATATATGATAGATTATTTTTTGGCAAAGGAAGGGAAAATGAAGTCCAGGCCGGAATTTTATCTAAGTTAGATATTGATGAAAGGGAAAAACTTAATTCAGATAAAATAGGTATTGCTGTCAGTGATATTCGAAGTGCAAGTGAAGGTATCAGACATAGGGGTTTAATAATGGTAAGGCAGATAAGAGAGAGCTGGCTCAATAATGTTACCTATCTTCTCAACGTACATCCATGTATATCTAGGAATATTGATGAAGATGATGAATTCCAGTCAATTACTGCTATAAGAACCCCGGAACCAGATAATAGGAAAAGAAAATCCAGTCAAACTAGTGACGAAGAAAAGTATGCAACAGAGGATTTCAAAAGAAATCAGACAAGCGAAAGTAGCTTAGGCGCATCTCCTGGAATTATTCATGTAAAACAAGACCCTGATTATTTGAATCATTTCAAAGAATTTGAATACGAATCAGTGAGTCAAGAAATAGTTAATCACCTCGATTCGGCTATGGAAAACTATACAAGCTCCCCGTCGTCAGATGGCTTTTACATTTGATCAACTAGAAAATAATTATATATTTAGGGAATAAATCAGCGTCTCTATCCTGTATCAAATCCATGCATGAAGTACAGGTTTAACCAAGTACCTGATATTTTGCTCTCAACCGATATATGGAACAAAATTTATAAGACTAACGAAAAAGAAAGTATAAATACTTAATGATTGTTTTTAGTTATCTCAGTATTAGAGAGCACATGGATGAATACAAAAGAATTTAGGATATGGGACACGTAAATAAATGCTAATATTGCTTTCATTACGTTTTAACAGACGTAGGAGATTTGATACATGCCTATTTCATAATAAGATGAAAGTATTGACAGCTAGAAAACTACCGACGCAATTCATCATCACTTTTTGAAATAGTTGTAGTTGTAGATCGTATCCAGCTAATAATTCTTAGCTTTCGAAAGCATAATTTCCTTCCAAGAAATTTTGGAGCTACTATTGTCCAGATATCCATAAATGTTTGGGTGTCTATGTCCTTCCATCTATGTAAACTTAAGAAAAAGGCCAGATTTGAATTTCAGAAAACCAATTTAGTATAATATTAGCCTTACCTTTATATTGATTGAATTAGATGTACACATAGCTTTGTTAATCATGCATATATGCTACTAAAAAAAACGTACAGTTTTCAGATCAACAAAAACAAATGGTATACTTCATTGAAAAGACATGGCTTATTATATAATACGATGTAGAGATAAGCGAATTCAATTAAACAAAGGATAACTTGTTTATCTGTATACCCAGTGTACCATTACGACTTTGAGAATGTTTTTCACAATTTATATTAAGCATTTTACAGCGTAACACTCTTGCAGAGAAATAAAATGACTCTGCAGTATTGTCTGAACTACAAATTGATGACTATATTTTTTATCTACAATGGATCCTAATTATTGATTACCTTGTTGATGAATGCAGAAAGGGCATTGAATCAAGAAACGACGGAAGTAATTTTTTATTTTTTTCTATGATTTGGTATTACAACCAATTTTGGAAAAAAAATAAGAGGAAACATACAAGCAAAAATGATATAGCCACAGGAAGGAATATCTTACAAGATTAATAAAATTTGACGGACCTGATCTTTGACGTACATCTACAAATATAATTACAAACTAGATCTGCATAGTGTTGCTTTCATTTTATCTTCAACATCCTACGATGTCGTCTGAACTGGCATTGTGCTCTTGCCGCACTTCATGCGACTTAATTAATTCGTTTTGCAATCATACGAGTACACTAATACAATATATATAAACCTAGAACCATATGTTAATTGAAACTTAACTAATTGTTTATTTTATAAAATAAAGATCTTCGGGAAAAATTTCTTATTTTCAATTTTACTTTTGCTATTAATAATGTCTACTCAAATCGAATCTCAGCCTGCTATTGAGTTTTCAGATGAAAAGGAGGAAGTGTCTGTCGGACACAACCTGCAAAAGCAATTTTTGGCTCATTTAAAACTTTATTCTCTTGTGAATTCCACAAAGGATATAATTTTTATGATTCCATTTATCAAGCAATGTGCAACAAATATCGCCCCAAGTTGTCAGGTAATTAGAGAGACGAACCCAATTAAAACAGTTATGGATAAGGGTGATCCGATTGCGGATAGTGCGTTAAGTAAGCTTGATTCTGTTGTTCCGAATTTAAGAGGGTATGAATATGGTAGTTTAAGGTCCTTTTTCACTCGTCCAGTAAACGGATCATTAGGAAACGCTCGCCGCGTGCTTGCAAATAATAATGAAACTATTAAGACAGCGATTATTGAACCATCAGCGAAAACAGTGCACGACTTAAGGGACCGTTTTCATTATGTAGTTTATGATAACAACGGAAAGGGAATTATTTCCAGTACTGCAGACCCATTAGTTGCGCCACTCAATGATTATTTGGAGAATTTTGTTGTCAAATACTATCCAACAATGAAATCTGATTGCAAGAATCATTCCAGTGAGTTATCTCGTACCTTGCAACTTGTTGTTAACGCTATTCGAGGAAATATTGAATCTACTGAAGATTTCGACAATTCTAAATCTGAAGAGGAGAAGATTAAAAATCAATATGTAAAGAATGAAGAAGAACCCATTCACGACGAGTCAACGCCTACACAATAGCTATATAGTATCATCTAAACAATTAGTTAGGTTTATATAGATAATCATAGTGCTACCCATGAGAGAGTATAGACAAATAAAGATTAGACTCCTATTATATGAGAATAGTAATATGGAGAACCCAAAAAAAGTTTTTATAAATCATATATTTGACATGCAATAAAAATAAATTTACTTTACAAAAGAAATTAAGTACATCTAAATTAAACAAAAGAAACAAGCAAAGCTGCAGTTCATCAAAACCACATTGGACCACCTTAAATTTCCTAATCCTTAGACTTCTTCTTCTTCTTCTTTGGAGACTCGTCATCATCAGCCTTACGTTTCTTTTCCTTCTTTTCCTTCTTTTCCTTCTTTTCTTTCTTCTCCTTCTTTTCTTTCTTCTCCTTCTTTTCTTTCTTTTTCTTCTTTTCTTTCTTTTCCTTCTTAGAAGCCTTGGCATCTTCATCAGAGTCGACAGTAGCGGTTATATCACCCGCTTCTTCTTCATCAAGATCACCGGACAAAGCTAAAGCTTCTTTAATAGCATCCGCATTTTTCATTGGAGTAGAACCTGTATCGTAGAAATTTAACCTTTCCTCAACTTGTTTTTTCAAAATTTGTCCAAAAGCGGTAGAAGGTTCATCAGAATAATTATCAATTCTAGAAGCAATTGAACACTTGTTAGCTAAGTATCTGGAAATTCTACCCTTGTTCTTAGCAGAAGCTCTGCCAATAAATGAAGAGTGATACATTAAACCATACTTTGGTGTATTTCCCTTGGTCTTTAATGCTCTGAATAAAGCCTTTTCAGCACCTAAAATTTGAACAGTTGAAGCAGCTTGTTTCGACAAGTTTGTCAAAGAACCTGCATGTGAAATCAATCTAGCACCAACAACTTCACCAATTAAAGTAGTCAAATTTGGTGCAACCGTGTTCATTTTGTCCGTCAAATATTGGTATAATCTAGTTCTATATTCGGAGATGGAAACAACTCTTTCAGCGAAAGTTGCAACATTTTCCATATCTTGTTCAGAGATGTCTTGACCCATAGAAATTTTAGCATTGTCAATAACCTTTTGTGCAATTGCAGAATCATCGTTGAGTAATGCGGCAATATCATGTAAAGATTCGTCGGTCAAGGAAGCCTTATCTTTGATAAATAAAGTCAATCTAGCAAAACTGTAATTATCAGGAACAATCTTTGCTAATTCAGGGAAGTGCCATCCGTACCACTCCTTTACTCTCATGGCAAAAGTATTAATATCCTTATCTAACTGATCCAATAAGGCAATAGCTTGGATGATATGGTTATCGTTCTTTTGTACTGAGAACTTAACTTTAGCACGAGAGAAAGCATGACCTAAACCTAACTGAGCTCTTTCAATGTCACCTTCTTGTAATTCTTTCAATAACTTGGTACCGTGTACTCTAATACCTCTCAAGAAATCTTGTACAGTTTCATTTGCTAAACAGTCAACATATGGGAAAATTTCCTTAATAGAAGGACCTAAGTTTTTATCGGAAACACCTAAATTAATCTTCTTCTTAGAAGAACCCTTTGGTAAATTCAATTCTAAAATTGACTTCAAGTAATCGGAAACTAACCCTTCAGAAATATCGTTAGCATTCTCTAAAGCTTGGGCAGCACCTTTGAATGGAGCAAAGGAAACTAATTCAACCATCTTGGAAAATTTAGCCAAATCGTTAGATGCTTCTTGAACTTCCTTCAGTCTGGAGGAAATGTCATCTTGCTGAATCAATACTTTGAAAATAGCATAACCAGTTGCTTCTTCGAAAAGAAGGTAGTCTAAACCAGCCATAG
The DNA here is from genome assembly GCA_030578795.1 of Debaryomyces prosopidis. Lineage (NCBI taxonomy): Eukaryota > Fungi > Ascomycota > Pichiomycetes > Serinales > Debaryomycetaceae > Debaryomyces > Debaryomyces prosopidis. The sequence goes on along the minus strand of JAKTZG010000002.1, from coordinate 549,516 downwards.
TATGTATCTCTTAATTATCAAAGGTTATTAATAAATCTAAGATAGATAAGATTCTTCTATTACCACTAAGTGTATGAAGTCCCTCGTATGAAAAATCTGAAAAATCTTACTACTCATCTCATATCATCAAAAAATTGTTTTTGTGTAATTTAATTAATTTTTCTGGTTACGAACTCGAAATTCTACAGTAAGTTACACAATATCAAGGTATATTTATAAGTGGTATATATTAAGCAAAATTAACATCCCACCCTAGGTCCTTAAGAATAGAGTGCCAGTCAACAACTCTGTCACCATTGGGACTTTGTTCCCAGACTTTTTCCATAAGAAATTTGGCTCTCGTGACATTCCAGGGACCATATAAGTTCATAAATTCATCAAGTCTTCGTCTCATAGTATCTCTATCGTATGAAGTAACGCAATGTATGCCAGACATAAACATTGGGAATACTAGTGATGCCTGCACCGGAGAACCCAATACTATGTCAATGCATTTTATCAAATCATTTGCTAGCACTTGAGATTCCAACGAAGATGGATTGATCTTCATAATGGTCTGTCTGAGGAAGAGCTTCGCACTGATCTGAAAGGCTTCAAAGAGAGTCAATTGCCATTCTAGTTCATCGTCAGTGAGATTGACTAAATCCGTAAGATCTGGCTTCGCCTCATCTATTTCCTGTTGGAGAGCTTTTGCCTTATCTATAACTGATGATAGCAAACGATTCATTCTAGCGTGGGTACTCATGTCAGACTCGTTGTCGGTAATATCTTTTGGAGAACCAAAGATTGGTGACTCAGAAATGCCTGTTTTAGCATTTAAAGAGTCTCTATTGTAGTACTGACTTAATATAATTTTACTTTCAAATGCCAAAGTGCTGATGTCACCGATTATTCTATAAAGCTTCTTTGAAACACCCAACAAAGGATTCAAGTTCCCACGAGATAAACCAGCGTGGTCAGAGAATATAATTTCATAATCTTTTGACGGGAAATATGTGCCTCGTTCACTTGAAGAACTAGCTAATAAATCATGATATGCAAAATTAGATATCAACCAATGCTCTTCTTTTGTCAGATTAAAATTTAGAATACCTCCATTTGTAAATAAAATTTTCCAACCCCAGTATAAATAAATAGACCAGTTTTTAACATCACCTCGACAAATTTCAGCACCACACAAAATAAGCAATGTAGCTAACTTGACTAAAATAGTCTGTCTATCGTCTTTCCCTTGGTTCTTGCCCATTGATTCCTTCAATGCTCTGTTCATATGTTCTAATGCTAAATCAGCGTACTTTTTACCTTCATCTATCCATTCACCGTCTAAATGGAAGCCCGACCAAGCTAAAATTCCGTAAAGTACTCCCTTATCACGGTGTGCTAGCGGTAAAAATACGTTCTGGTACGAATTGGAATCATTCTGTGAACTGGGTGCTATACATACTTTGCGAGATAGCGTTTCCACGTAATAATTGTATAAATATGCACTTTTGCCCGTGAGCTCGGGAATTATGGAAGGGGGCGACGGTGGTATTGGTGTGAATATAGAATTCAACGAAGATGCAAAATAATTAAAATCAGTTGGCAAAAACTGTTTTTCGCCAGAAAATTGTTCTATCATATTCAGAATAGAAAAATTAGGTGAATTTACAAGACTGAGTTCTTTTGACTTGTCATTTTGTTCATTTGCAAGTGGAACTGAACATTCATCTTCATGATTCTTGCTATTGTCATGAGGATGATTTAAACCTTTTAAAAAGTTCAAGAATCCGGAGGGAGAGTATGCCATTTTATCATACAGATTAGATTCGTATGATGAAAGATTAGGAAGTTTAACCACGTCGTTCTCTGGTATATGTTTCCCGCCTTCCTGTTCTAATGGGTTCATAAGATTGCTTATTGTAGGCGAGTTGGGAGTGACAAATGCTTGCTGAAGGCTCGTGATAGTGGCCACTGGTGAATTTGAACTCGGGGGTGGGCTGCTGTTGAACACCCGAAAAAGCTTCGACAGATCAGAGTTCCTCTGCATCCCATTCTCTGAGATCTTGGTGTACGAATCATGCAATTTGTGTGTAGCATTAATGTATGCCATTGGTGAGTCCTGGGAATTTGGTTCTGATAATTTCGCTTCAGGTGGGTTCGTGTGATGTGAAGCTTGGACCGCTACGGTCGACGGGTCCCTAGCCCTACGTTTCCGCAATTTCAGCACACTTTCCTCATGCTCAACCCGTTCTCGTAAGGTCCTGATATGCTCTTCGCTCATCGTATGATAGTCCACCCAAACACATTCTTTATTCAACCGGGAACAGTCTGCGCACACCGGTCTCGCCTCATTGCATTTCTTCTTACGTATCTTGCATGTCAAACACCCCTGCTTCGATCTCCTTGATGCCCTCATACGGTGGAAGTCTCGGGCATTCTCGATGATCCTAATCGACCCATTCTCGCCCCTCGCAGCCTTCACATCTACCTTGGAAATTCCCCGGCCCTCATCTTGAGGCTTGCTCACCTTACCTTCAGTTCTAACGTTTCTCACAGAAGCCTCTAGCACCCTTATCCCCTCTCTCCGCTCCATTCGACCTTCGCTCCTCCTATTCTTGCCTTTAGCCTTTGAATTGAAAGTCACCAACATTTTGGTTCAGTTTTGCTTATCTCGTGATCCTGCTATACTATGTTCGAATCCGTGAGTCAAAATTTTCTATGTTCATTTAACAGTATCCAATATATATACTTCGGCGGCTAATCTTCAATAAAATTGCCCTAGTCTTCTGTCTTACTCGATTGAAGCTCTGGTCCTAGTCCAATATTGAATTTTTTCTGCGTAATCTTAGGTACTAATTCATGTTATCAGATTGAGTCTCATTGGGATTAAATGTGTCACACACGTCTCTTTGTTTTTGTATAATGTTGGTTTCTCGCGGCCGCCGGTTCGACGCCGGAGCCGGAGCAAAATGCGACATTGTATCATGTGTCGTCGATGTCGTTTGTCTTCGACAACCATACCCATATTTACGGAAGGGTACGTATTTGGCGGTATCTCCCAGCACTAATTAGAAAAGTGGAAAATTCGTCGGCGTTCCATGATCCCAGTTATATGCAGTACACAAATGTCTGTGACTACGTCGACAAATTCTCGCACCAGCCAGAACACTAACATGATGATTAGTTATTTTCTATTTATACATATTATAGATTATATATCTAGATCAAAGCATACATTTAGCTAAAAATGTCAACCAAACGTATTAATAAAGAATTAGCAGACTTAGGAAGGTATGTTTATCTTTTTTGAGGATATTGCCGCTGGTGGGGACCAGCTGGAACCACTCGGAGAGTGACAGCAGGGTAATGACAGCGGCGGTGGAACTATTTGGAAGAAAATACATACTAACAAGATTTATATAGAGATCCACCATCTTCATGTTCAGCAGGCCCGGTAGGGGATGATTTATATCACTGGCAAGCATCCATCATGGGGCCTCCCGACTCGCCATATGCCGGCGGGGTGTTCTTCTTATCGATCCACTTTCCTACCGACTACCCGTTCAAGCCACCAAAGATTGCGTTCACCACTAAAATTTACCACCCTAATATCAACGGCAACGGGAACATCTGTTTGGATATATTAAAGGACCAGTGGTCGCCAGCTTTGACTATTTCTAAGGTGTTGTTATCTATCTGTTCGTTGTTGACTGATGCCAACCCTGACGATCCTTTGGTGCCAGAAATCGCTCATATTTACAAACAAGACAGAGCTAAGTACGAGTCTACCGCTAAGGAGTGGACCAAGAAGTACGCAGTTTGAAGGGGCTCGTGTCTAGTGGTGAGTGTTGGTAGTTACAGGTTTCAGGTTTATCTCTTTACAACAATTATTTATTAATAGATAATTATTACGATAGCATAATAAGAATGAATATATCCTTATGTACTAGTAGACTAGCCATGAAGATTCACTGACGTTCATGTTGGCCTGATAGTGTGAAGTTAGTAGTTTTGTAGTTTGCACGCACATCTCCCCAGAACCTCGAGAAGTATCAATATGGGCCGTTTGTATGGTGTCAGATGGAAAGCACACTTACCGATCCCTTCTGTTAATCAATTAAATCAGGTACATACCTAGAGTGAACACGATCATACCCATTTTGAGTGTATTGATAGTTTGCGTTTAGTTTTCTATAGGACATAAATAAAACAGGTGAAAAATCCAACAATCGAGAGCTAGTACAAATTTATACCATCCATTTCAAATAATCGAAAGAAGTTACGTAGTATAATAGGGAGTGTCCAAGCTTGATTGATATACGATAAGGAAGGTATGGAGAAGCTATCTGCGTTTCAAATAAACAATAAGTACAAGCTATTTCAATTGGCCAAAGAATTGAATTCGACCAAATTCTTCGAAACATGTTTAAATGACAACCAGTCGAAGATAATAAACCATTTATTATTGACAGATAATTATGAATTGTGGTCTAACTTTTTGGAAGGAAATTGTTACTTACAAGTGAACAAGAGTTCGATGGGAGACGAATCAGGCCAAGCAGACAAAGAAAATGAAGAAGTTATAGAAGAGGGCCATAAGCCTATAAAGATGTTGGCATTACATATTAGATACCTCTTATGGGAAAAAGCTATAGATTTTTATTATTCGTCAAAAGATTTAGATCAGTCTGTATATACAATCGAAGAAGTCACTGACGATTACGAGTTAATTGACAAACTAGATAAAATGCCAGAGGAAAACACTGAGAACACCAATGACGCTAAAGCAAATTCAATATCAGAGGCAAAAGCTGCCTCTGTTGTAAGGGAAGAAGAAGATGATTATGACGAGGACGAAGAAGAAGAACAAGAAGAAGAACAGACAAGAGATAAAAAGAGCGAAGATAATTCTGAAGATCATAATATAAGTAATAATGTACAGTATAACGATGAAAATCAAGCCATACTTGAAGTCCCTTCAAGCTTATTTGATGAAAAGCCAGAACCAGAGACAAGTACAGAACTAGAACAAACATCAGCCACAGAGTCCAGGCTTAATATAGAGGAACAAGAAAACCTAATAAAAGAATTTAATAAAGTATATCATAATTTTGAATATGACAGAGAGACATTAATAAAACGAAGAAAATTAGAAAAGTCAGATATGCAACTTGAAGATGCTGGGTCGAATGAGATTGATGGCATTAAAAGTGGAACCGAAAATATCACTAATAATGACGGTACTAACAATATGGTAATAAATCTCGGATCAGCTTCACTCTCATTAAAACACTTGCTTAATACGATTCAACAACAAAGAGACGAAATCCCATTGAATGATTTTGAATTGCGTACCTTATTTATGGATGTTAGGAAGAACAGAGGGAAGTGGGCAAATGATGAAAGAGTAGGACAAGAAGAATTATACGAGGCATGTGAAAAGGTTGTTATGGACTTGAGAGGTTACACTGAACATTCAACTCCATTCTTGAATAAGGTTTCCAAAAGAGAAGCTCCAAACTATGGCTTGATTATTAAGACTCCTATGGACCTTAACACAGTTATGAAAAAATTGAAAGGCTTACAATATAATTCAAAGGAAGAATTTGTTAACGATTTAATGCTTATATGGAATAATTGTTTAACTTACAATGTCGATCCGAAACACTTCTTACGTGCACATGCAATTGCCATGCAAAAGAGAACTCAAAAACTTATTCCATCTATCCCGAATATTACTATAAGAAGTAGAGCAGAAGTAGAAAAAGAAGAAGAATTAGAGAATGATGATAAAGGCTCCCCCGTTGGTGTTGGTAAATCTTCAAAGAAGGGTAGAAAACGAACAAGGGAAGATCAAATTAAGACCGAAGACGAAATAAAAAATGATTCACCTGACTCTTCTTCGCTCTCAGAGACGCCAGCTGCAAAAGTAAGTGCAACAGAGTTACCAACAGTAGAAAATGAAAATAAGAAGGCTGATGCAGATCAAGATAATGAGGAAGAAGAAGAAGAAGCTGACCCTGATGTACGTGAAGATAATGATAATGATAATAACGATGACGAAGACGAAGTTGGTCCAGAGTTGCAAGCATGGCGTACCTTGACTGCGAAATCGAGAGCCCATTATTGTGCTCAAAGAGCGGATTTGTTTGATGAGAATTATAAGCTCAAACCCAATGCTTACGCTATTATAAGGGAATCTAGTGAAATGAATAATTTCAATCATTATCTCAATAATAAACTGGTGGTTTCTAAAAGTAGTAATTTGCTTGAAAATGATGAACCTTATTTATTAGAGTATGACATTACTGGTGGATTACCAGGTTTCGATTATAGTGGTTTTAATGAGGAAGATGAAGAAAGAAGAGAACAGAGATTAGTAGATATTTACTTGCAGCAGGCTAACGGTGATGCAACTAACATAAAATCTCCCTTTGTACTTCCAACAGATAGGGGGTTAAACAAAGTGTACCTAGAAAACATAACTGAAATGCAAGAAATTAGAAAAATATGCTTCAAGATCTCTCTTATTCGCCAAATGCAAACTCAACTGTTCGTACATCATACCCAGTTAAGACAGCCAGAAATTGATACACTTAAAGAAGTTGATGTTGATCCTGTTTCTAAATTATCGAATCACGACCCTTTTCATAAGGATATCCAATACTCAATTTTAAGACGGAATATTTCTAAGATTGCTATGCAAACGGGATATGAGACTACAGAACCAGCTGCAATCAATACTTTGACTCAACTTGCTGAGAGATATATGGAAAATTTGATTAAATCCATTAAATTACAATCTGAAAGTAGCTCTTCGAATAAGTTAACTACCAGAGAAATTCTTTTATTGTCACTTTTAGAGAATGGTATAGATAAACCTGACGACCTATATACATTTGTAAAAGAGAAGGTCGTCAAACAACAAGCCAAATTAAAGGATTTACGACTGAAATTGTCAAACTTTCTCAAAGAATTATTAAAACCAGGTTTAGAGAACTTCAATGAAAAGAGTTTTGATGATAACAGTGAACAATTCATGACTGGTGATTTTTCCAATGACCTCGGCGACGATTTCTTTGGGTTCAAAGAACTTGGGTTGGACAAGGAATACAAAATGTTAAGTTCGTCCATACCAATTTATCTCTTGCATTCAAGACTTCATAATTCTTACAGTGCTAATGGTATTATTAGCAAACGAAACAAGTATGAAGATTTGAAAGAATACAACGTCAAAAAATTATATGCGTCCGATATAGAATATCAAATCGGCATTTTGGCTCCGTTTTACTCGAAATTGTTGGACAAGTCGAAACATCACTTTGTAAAGGTGCAGAAGAAGAAAGGCGAAAGTACTACATTACCTGAGAATGACAAATTGGTGTTAATTGAGGATGAAGAATTGCCGCAGAAACAGAGAAATGTGCGTCCAAGATTGCCACCTACCGGTAAAATTGCTTCGACAAAGAAGAAGATTATTGCTAACTCATTCATCTTACCAGATGAAGACGATTTGACTGTATAATAAGTATCTTGTAATTTTATATAAATATATAGTAGTAATGAACCACGTTGATTTACTCACGTGCAAATCTACTTATTCAATGATAACAGAATCAAGATCTGTATCAATTCTTAATCTATTCCTATACTAGATATACTTTCAATCCAAATGTCGTAAATAGAATGCCCGAATCTACTAATTCCTCCAAAAGTAATAGGGCGAAAATTCAACTGGTGACTTCCACTCTTTCCGGTCTTTCAAAGGATGAATTGAATAATCGTGATATATTTGGTAGAACTATTTTACATATATTAATCCTATCAAACAGGTATGATTTACTCAAGAGCTTATTTAATAATCCTCACATAAAATCGGTACTTAGCCTTATTGACTATGAAAATGGTTGGAATTGCTTACATTATGTTATTTTTCATAAAAGGTTGTCTTGTTACAAAGTGCTTATAAACCACATACAAAGCATGAAAATAGGTACAGTTAGCAATCCCAATAATAATCTCTTGCTTGAAATGCTCAGATGTAAGGATAGGAATAAAGTTACTCCTCTACAACTTATTGATAACGATTTCAAAGATTTGATTTGGGTTCCCGAGTACATTGACGAAAACAATAAATTCCACTTACACTACAGATATAAAGGAGCTAAAGAGACTGGTGATGTTGAGCTTTTGAACGTTGAAGAGAATGATAAAAAAATTCCAGATAAAAGACCAATTATACGCCAGAAGCACAATTGGTCTATTCCAAGGAGAGGTGGATCAGATATATATATGTTTGGCTCTAATAAAAATAACAATCTTGGTGTTGGAGATGCAACAGATAGAGCAATACCGTCGAAGATATCACATGAATATTTTAAAACAAATAAGAGGGATAACGATGATATACAGGCAAAGCTTATGAAACCTCGATATAGAATGGTAAAAATATCTAAGAATCATTCTATTGTGTTGACTTATGATGGCAAATTATATTCTTGTGGTATTGGTTCGAGAGGGAGACTTGGACATGGTTTCAAGAATTTGAACAATACATTTCGTTTCAAGAAAATTAATTTTCTTGAACTAAATGAAAGTGAAGATGACGGGCTGGATGATACAAATCAATTCATCACAGATGTGGCCATTTCAAGTAATCACTCCATTGCTTTAAATAGTGATAATGAAGTTTATTCCTGGGGACTAAATAACTTCAATCAACTAGGTTATACTTCCTCGATCGCTTCAAGTTCCAATTCTGCATCACATAAAACGTTTCTAGAGCCTTTCGAAGGTTTGCCAAAAGAGATTATTTCTGGCGATTTGAAAAAGAATCAGCAAGCTATTATTGGTGTAACCGTATCGAAGGTTCACTCCGTTGCCTATACTAAGAATGAATTGTTTTTCTGGGGTTTATGTATTGGTCAGATGGGAATAACATTGGATACAACAACAGCACTATTAGATCATAAGGTGGATAATGTAACTTATAAAGGGTTCATTCAGCGAAGCCCAAAGAGAGTTGCATTGAGAGATGAAATTAAGTATGTACTGACTTCAGAAACTTGTACGTGCATCATCACCACAACAAATGATATCCATATATTCTACCAGTATCAGCATTTTAAATTACCCAAGATTCCTGTTAAGGGTTCTACTGATAAGCATTTTGATTTATTTAAGCCAACAAAGCTTACACAGGCAAGAACTATAGAAAAGGTATGTCTAAAAAGCCATCGATTCATTGCCCTTTTATTAGATAGTGGCGATGTCATGAGTTTTACTGTAACGCAATCCGATAATAACGATTACCCATCGAAGGGTTATAAAAATTTGAAATATTCCTCCGTATGGAAGTCCTATGATAGAGACATGAAGGTAATAGATATTGATGTTTCGAATGACGGATCAATTATTCTATGTACTAGAAATGGTTCTGCGTTTATCAAAACCCATTCTTCTCAAAGAAAAAATTCATTGAGTGACATAAACTTGTCCATTCCAGCTGTAAAAAATAAGTTTAAGAGAATTGAGAATTTAAATAAAGTGATTAAAGTGTCCTGCGATGACAACTTTTTATCATTCGGATTTATTAGAGATGAAATTGATTTGATTCCAATGGAATTACAGAGTAATGATTTTTTGAAAGATATGGAGTACCTCAGCTGCCTTTCTGATATAGATTTCTTTAGAAAGCAAAAGCAAATTTTAAGTGTTAGTCATTGTCATAATTCCTATATTACTGACTACATGTATCCTCAGAAGATAGATATAAAGGCGAATTTGTCAAGTTATTCAATCTTCCCGAGTCAGTCTCCAGAAGATGAAGAAGAATTAGATGAAATACATTCAAAAGAGCTTGATGATAAGAACGACATATGCGATATACTTTTCGATAAGTATATAAACAGATATGACTTCCTGAAAAATAAAAGAATTAAACCAAGGAATACCTTTCTTCATACGTCTCGCGCTGAAGATGAGTCTCTTATGAATGTGTTGAAATCTGATATGTTATACTTATCACACAAATTGGGTGCAAATGCGGAGTCTCATAAAAGATATAATTGCTCAATAAAGTTTGAAAAGTTTCCTAATATTTCTATCAAAATTCACAAAGAAATATTCATCAAGAGATCAGCATTTTGCGCTAGAATTTTTAATCCTACAGACGCAGGTGAATTTTTCACACAAGAAGAGGTAGAGGGTAGATATAATCCAGTTGCGAATGAATTGATTTTCACAACTAATATTAACGTCAAGTCGGTCTTAATTATGGTTCATTTTATATACTCCAATAAGGTATTGAATATATGGGATGATTTCCCGGGAGGATTAAACTGTCCAAGTGATATAAAAGATATACGTAATGATTTTGATAAGTTAACGAGGCTTTTCTCAGTTACAGATCTACTAGGTAGACTTACAAAGGATGAGGTATACTTGAAAAAACTTCGAGCTTTAAATGACGATAGAGAGAAAGGGGATGTGATTATACAGCTCAAAGATGGAAGTGTGTCTTGTCATTCATATATATTAATTGCCAGATCTGCCTTCTTTGAAACTGTTTTGTCAGATCGTTGGGATAATCAAAAGGACAGTGGGACTTCTAAAAGTTTAACCCTCGATGACGTATCAAAATTTCAATTTGATATAATATTGCGTCACCTATACGGTTATAGTGATGTTGAACTTTTTGACTATATAGTTGAAAATTCGGGTGATACCGACGAATTTATTAACATTCTATTAGAGCTTATTGAAATTTCAGACGAAATACTACTTCTACAATTAAAAAACTTATGCCAATTAGGTATTAAAGATTTCATATCTTTAGAAAATGTTTTGATTCTACTAACGCATGCTCATTATTTGAATGCTCCAAAGCTATTTATGAATTGCTGCTGGTTTATCTACAATAATTTAGACATACTATTATTTGATCCAAGTTTTAGAGAAATACCGGATGAATTGCTTAAAGAACTAGAAAATCAAGTTCTATTTTTCCAGTATTGCAAACTGATAGACTTTACTGAAAACTGTGAAAAGCTGAACGAGGATTCACCTAAGCATTGGATGGAGTTGCAAGCAAATTCGTTGATACTTAAATTTTTAAATAATATTAAGGAACATAATGAAAATTTCATATCAGACAAGAAAGGCTTTGAAGGTTTCGATCCATTAATTGACATTAAGTATGTGCAACGGAAATTAGAACAGGAGTCGACTAAGAAGAAGAAGGAGACAAGGTCTCATTCAACTATATCGAGAAAAAATTCTACTATTTCAAACCTCCAGGCCAATCTCATGGATTTTAGGAGAATTGCTGCGACAAAAAGTGATGGAAATGAAGAAGCGTTGGATGACTCAGAAGATGGATTTGAAGTGGTGAATAATAAACGAAGACAGAATTCAAAATCTGATAATACCAAATCCGTATCATCTTTAAACTCTGCATCGCCTACCCCTCCACTATCGCAAACTCCAAGTAGAAGTTCTTCAGTTGCAGATGTACAAAAAGTTAAACCTACAAGAAAACCATCAGTAACTGGCTTATCTTCTTCTAAGCCTTCCGTGATTAATAAGGATCCACTCAATAGTGTAGGATTAAGTCCTCACTCCACATGGGCCACTAAGAATAATGATGCGTCGTTAATAGATAAACAGCCTGTTCTAGGTAAGGGTCAAGAAACTCAAAATAAGGATCAACAGAGCTTGAAAAACAACAAAATCAAGTTTGGACCTTCAGTTCGATTGTCTCAAAAAGAAAGGAGAAAAATCGCATCTCTGATCACATCTAATTCTAACAATAATGAGGAAATATCCAAGAAGGTAAACCCTTGGTCGAGAAAGGATTCTGGTGGCACGATTGTCGGTAATTCTACTGGGTTGGACTTACCAGTTTTGGGCAGTCTGAGTCGTCGTTCATCGAAAGTTGAAAATGATTTCAGTGACAAGGAACAATCACGAAAATTGTCAAGTTTACCAAGTTTAGGTAGTGCTGGAAGTCAAAAGAAACAAGGAACAGGCCAAAATAAATCTTCTGCATTTTCTTCCATGTCAAATGTCAATACTCCTGTTAATAAGGTATACTCTACTCCCTCGTTAACTGAGATAATGATTCATGAATCCTTGAAAATAGAAGAGACTAAGATTAAAGAAACAGAAAAGAAGACTCTTCAGGAAATACAACAGGAACAACAATTTGCAAAATGGTGGGAAGAGGAAGCACGTAAAGTTCAACGCCAAATGTCGCAAATAGAAATAAATGGACAAGATCCATCACGTTCCACTTCGAAGCATAATAACGGACAGAATAAGTCTAAGAAAAGTAGAAATACTAAACACAAACACCCTGCTAAACGCAATAGTGGATCGTCTCATACTCTAGACATTACGCTGGAAGTTAAATACAAAAATAAATAGTAGCGATATTATAAATAACCTAGTTAAATAAATAGTCTTGTACAAAATCCTACATTTACTTTTAGAAATTAACCTCATCCGGAAACCAGCCATATTCATCTAGATCGATATGATATGTATCCAGCACTTCGACTCCTTCGCTTCTTAAAATTCTAGCCTGTCTGCTTTCGTTATCTGAATTGCCTCGAGGCGATATTTTACCGGCACTCAGGATGACTCTCCACCAAGGTATATTTTCAATGTTTATAATGTCATCAGAACTGGCCCTCATGTTTAATGACTCAGCAATGAACTTTAAATGCTTGAGAGAAGAGCCCACAAGACGTGAGTTCTGTGGCCTATTCACCAAATACGCAATGTGGCCTTTACGAACTAAAGTTAGTTGATCTTTCAATATTCATAAGCTAAAGCCTACGTACCATAACTTGTGACTTTACCATACGGAATCTTTTCAATTGCTGCATAAACCGAATAGTAAAATACCCTGTTCTCATCTGTTATTTTCATTGTCACTAGATTTTATAGTGGTCTAGCTGTGCTGGTTAAACTCTACATTTTCCTGTGCGCATTTACAGGATTCTCAAGTAAATATATCACCTTTAACTTCTATTATACACTAGGTACATAAATAAACACAGTTTATTGTATTATAAATTTAGCATGCTTATAAAGCTAATAAAGCACCAGCAGCTAAAGCAGCAAAACCAGCAGCGTATTGACCGTTGGCAACAGCAGCACCTTCGTAAGTAGAAACACCAGCAACAGTAGTGTTAGCAGCAGAGGTGGAGTTGACAGCTGGAGCAGAAGTTTCGTGAGCTGGACAGTTAGTAACAGTGGAGTCACAGTCAGTGATAGTGACTAAGGTAGATTGGGTGTCAACTTCAGTGACGACACCAGCGTTGACAGAAGCAGCGACAACAGTGAATAAAGCGACAGTGGAGAATTGCATTGTAAGTATATATTAGTTAGCGAAAGACTAGTAGTTGGAAACTGATTAGAATGATAAGAAAAATATTAAACAATCTACAGAGGATCTAGGACCTACTTATATATGATTTCGATATGGCTTGCTTACGACTAAATCAGTCATAGCCTATGGTTCAAATCTAGGATTTCACTTGCAAAATTTTCATTGCAATTCTTCTGCAATTGCAATTCAACTAGCATAAATTAATCGATTTCTTTCTTAATACGTTAGCTGACTTACCGTTTTAGGCTCGAGGCTGAAATATTACGACATAACGATAACAAAACAATTCGCGATTACCGTGAATTAAATATTTTAAGCCAGCCACGATACACTATCCTAAAAGAAAAAGAAGGCTATTGTTGTTATCTAAGCTGGTCCGTAACGTCTAAAAAGGAAGTCGCCTTTCTCTTTTAGTTTTATTAGCCCGCGTGTTCATTTGAGGTTGCAACTAATTAGTATGTATATTCTGAGGCGATCCAAAAATTTGAAATATAATTTATTAAAGTAAATACTATATACAGATATATCACATGAAATTTTTAAAGGAATGAATCTAGAGCAGAGCAGTTTCTTATGGTGACTCAATTACCCAAGGTGTGATTCATCAGCTTGTATATTTGTGGGACGTATTGTGTTTGCTGGATCCAGTCCATAATTCGCGAGTAATCTATCAATGTCAGTATGAAGGCAATGCAATTTTATGTAATACTCGAGTAATGATTGATAACGGTTCTCAGTTGCAATATACGATTCAGACGAATCTTGTATTAAATCGTCGTATGCGTAACCCGTGTATTCGTGTATGAAGTCCTCTGTAAACTTTGGGCTATGTGTGCCCTGTCTTCGGCTATCTATGGCATCAACTGTCAACTCGCGTAATATCCTGACCTCTAGTGCCAAATCGTCTATTTCACTTGACCTCCATTTTTCAAGCTCGTCGTATATTCTGCTGGAAAAAGAGGGGAACAGTAATAATAACATCAAGAGACCGTCTTTCCACAAAATGGTGAATGTTTCAACTGCATGAAACCAGATGCTATTCTGTCCAAATTCACGACGAAATACATACTCGTATGGTCTAGTTCTGTCCACTGCAGTCCGAATCGATTCATCTCTAAGAATTGAAAATATATTAGTGGTAACAGTATCTGTGAAATGTAAAATCCTTGTTAACCTCAAGAGTATTCTTTCATCTACCCTTCTCTGTCCGTTATCATCTCTATTTAAATGAAACTTTTCCTCTATCCAATTTGCAACATCATTCCCAGCAAAAAATAGCACATAGAAGGCTCCAAATATTACTCCGTAAGATAAAAGCTCTTTCCAAAAAGCCATAAAAAGGGCATTAATTCCTAATATGTATATGAGAAGTAAACATCTCACTATGGTACTCAACCATCGTCTTATATTATTCCTCATCAAGTCGAGAGCAATATCGATTACGGTTTCGCCTTGATTATTAGCTAACGGGGCTCTATTCTGACCATTATTATCTATTACACCATTCATTTCTGGGTCGCGTAACTCATTTTGTCTAGTATTTTGTTGAGCATCGTACATGAGCACACTAACTTTCTGTATTAAGGTCTCATTATTTGTCAGTCTAAAAACAGAAGTTAATAATGAAGCACCTGAAGGGTTCAATAACACATAAGGCTGATGAGTACCATTATCGACAATAATACACTGAGATGTGTTTAGAATTACCTTCTTTTCAATATTCTCACCAGGAACCTGTAACGCAAACTCATAATCATGAGATGCAAGGTTCGTCTGGTTAACTAATAGTCTTCTCCTTGTCTGATCAGAGTTATTCAGGTCTCTTGTATTCTGTTGAATAACCTCAAATGTCTCTCCAGTCATATTCCATTCTATACCTCTTTCTAATATGATTCTTGTTGGTTCTATAGGTGCAATATAATGGGAACTCTCATCGTTTACGCCTATATTTCTTAGATCACTTGCCCTAGTTGGTGAAAACTCAAACCTATTGTGAGAGCGTAAATCATGCCAAAACTCTCGACTTAATACTCCTCCATTTCCACTCAAGCTGTCCGTGATTTCAAGATTCATAGTGATTATTCCATTATTTCGGTTTAAAATCTCGTCACTCAATAATAATACATCATATAGTGAACTATCATTTATATGCGTTGCATTTTCGATTAACTGTGTAGCATAATATAATTTTATTTGATCAAAAAATGTTCTTCTGACAGACCGATAATCCATTCGCTCTACTATTTGTTGCTTAAATTGGAAAACTGTTGTTTGGGTGTTAACCTCAAAAAGGTTGCTACCCTCGCCTAACGAAGAAATAGTGGAATCAATCTTGACATGAAATCTCCTTCTACCATTAGCGGGACCCTCCGATGGAGTAATTATTTGAGCTTCGAAGTAAATAGGTCTTGTAGGTGTGACATCTAGTCCTAGGGCCTGGCTTAATCGCAGATCATTGTCTGCGCAAACCACATTGCTAGATTTCAAGAGTAAGTTGATGAATGCTTTGTTGATACTTAGTCCATATCTTCCCTTATTTTCAATAATATAGTCCTTCAAAACCCCAATCGTACAGCCTAAGGTTTCCCTGATCTTGAAAGTCTCAATTCCAGGCTCCTCGAATTCAATGATTATATCAAACAAATCTTCCACTGGATCTCGTCTTGGTATACTAGGGGAATTGAAAAGTGTATAATCAATTATTAGCTTAAATCCATGAGAATATGGAACACCTGGCACTTCGGGAGTCTGTAACACGTCACAGAGCCTTTCATGGTTGTTCACCAATCTGTCTTCATACTTTATAATTAAGAATATGGGCTTTAAAGAATAATCCTCTGAATTCCTCCATATCAGCTGTTTAATATCTTCAACCGTGTTGTCCAACGTAACATTGATAGAATAAGTCGAAATTGCTAATTTATCTGCATCGCTCGCTGCATTAACCTCTTCAACATCCAAATGAATTGTAAATGGGACATCCATGCCGATAATATAGAAGCTTTACCTGTATCAGTCAATCACTATCTTTGATCTTGAATAATATATGTGGCGGAATGTTAAAAAGCGTTTGATTACGTAAGTAAATACAGCATATACTTTTTACCTATTATTATGTACAAGTATTTAGGGGTTATATATAAAGAACCCAACTGAATCAAGCTATAATTTACTTCTTAATAGCGTGATACCTCTTACCTCTAAATGCAAGCATTTCGTTATTTGCTTGAAAAGTTTCGGTTGGGTTCGAGTCAACTAAATCAAGTTTAGTAGATCCAAAAACGTTCTTAGTCTGATTCATTAATATATCCATTTCATCTGCCAATTTATGGGAGGTTAACCATTCACGTTCCCTTGCTGCATCCTCAGCATGATAACCAGTTACGTAAACCGCACATTTAGATTCCAATAAGCCCTTCAAAGACTTGTCCCAATGGATTTCATTAGCAGTTCTAAAACCGGGGTGGAATAAGAAGAACACATCCAAATATGGGTCAAATGGGAATAAATCACCATAATCATACAATTCGTGGAAATATAATGTGTGATAATGCAAGGTTATTTGATCGTCATATCTGTTAACTAAGGCGCGTCCGTGTGGTTCTTCGGTAGATGTGAAACTCTTTGTTTGTGGATCAAAGTAGCATTCAGGACCAATGAAATGTATTTCAAACTTAGATTCGGGAAATAAGTAACCAAATTGTTTCCAAACATAGCCTGGAAGCATAGCTTCCATTTTGGCTCCAAGAATGAATATTCTCATTGGTCTTTCTTTGAAGCTGACAGCGGTTTCCGCACTTTTCGAATACGGAGGGTATAAAGTGTAATGCAACGCTGAAAGAGATCTCAAACCTTCCAACGTTACAGTTCCCTTTGGTTGCATACTATATGGCGAAAGTTTATGCAATACAGAGCCTATAGTAATAGGATATGTCAAGACCTTAGAAGCTGCAGCCAAATTAAATTCAGTATTCATTGGATTGAAATCCCTCGTATAGAAAAATGAGTCCCATGATGACATGTTAAGAGTAAAATCTTGTTCCTGTTCACCTGGGAATACAAACTCATCAAACTTACGCCCTGATCTGAGATCATGCTCATAGAGATTGACTTTTCTCAACAACTCATACTTCTTTTTCGAATGATACTCTTTATCAGCTTTCCATGCCTCTTCTGAATGGTGCGTGGGGATTCCCGAATACGGGCAAACAAAATTTACTGATTTCTCCGTTACTGGACATAAAGCACTGGTTCTTATAAATGCTGCACGGGTACGAATATCCTCATATGGTGATTCATCCCAATTATAAATTGTGGTCTCTGATGCATCGGCTTTACCATTATCCAACAGCAATAATTTCTTGAGAAAAGATATATTTCTGCTTTGAATAAACCTCGTAGGCTTTATCAATACCGCTTGGGATATATTACTTAAATAAGCCATTTGAAAACGACAATGGTTCTTCAAAGATTTAACAATTAATATACCTATCAAAGACTAAAATAGTAGATCGTTCTATAAGGTTTGATAACACCACTCATTTTTTAAATTTTTATATCTCGGTATAGCATTTACACGGACCTTACACAAATTACTTCTATTTAAGCGTAATTTAAAGTATTATTTCCAAACATATATATATATTCATAATTCATCATGATGTACTTCAAGCTCGATATCAAGTTCCTCTATAGCTTGGTGCAATTCGTGGATATCTGACATGCCTAGTTTCTTAGCCAATTTTCTCAAAATTATCATTTCATTCGACATTTCTTGTGCATCGTCACTAGGACTACCCTCAAGACTTTCAGTAACTGTAACTGTGACAATTTCCGTGCTAGTGCTCTCATATTGTTCATCAGACTCAGTATTACTTTCTTCGATAATGTCCTTACGGTGAGCTGAAGCTCTTCCTTTTGAAAACTTCTGAAAATTCCATGCATTATTCGGCGCGTCAAACTCTGGAACACTAACCAAGTCACCATCTTGATCAAGCATAGTTTCTGGGTCTATTAAACGTAACGCTAATTGCAACTCTTGTTTTGATCCGTCTCTGGTGACTTTTACTAGCGATATAAATGAGCCATAGAAGTCGTATAACTCGAACCAAAGAATGAAGGAGTCATTCCAGGAAAGTAGGGATTGTTTCTTATTCTCCATATGAGGAGACAAAATTTTATTTCCGATACACACTTGAAGCATTTTGCCTAAAACCTCCAAGAGTTCGGTGCTTGAATGATACTGGCCATTGTAAACAAGGATATGACGAAAATTGAAATATACACTTGGTGAATTTATTGGAACCTTGCTTTGCCCTAAGTAAAAGCCATGCCCACAAGGGCTCAAATGATAGTTATTTAACGAGACTTTGTATGTGTGAGGTATTGGAAAAAAGTTATTCTCGTTTGGTATATCTTCGGAGTAATAAAAAAAATCTTGGTAGCTTAATTTATCGGCCTTAACATGATTCCTTTGATCTATTAATTTACAATCTATGTCCACGATTTGATCTTCTATTTTGTTAGGCCTAAACTCATCTAATGAACAAAGTGCTGGAACACCTATCACCATTTGATAGACGCAGGTTTTAATTTCTTGTTGATCTAGAATTTCGACCCTTCCTCTATGGTTAGGATCACATTTATAAATAACATCGATTGATCTGGGTTTCTGAGTTAGATCACAGATCTCACCATTATATAGCGTATGCTGGAGGAATCTACTCTGTTCATTCATTGCTGTAGCATCGGATATGATAGAATTTTCATGGATAGTGAATTCTGATATATCTAAACCATTGCTAGTCCACGGTGATTGATTCTTTAATTTTGAAGGTTCTTTGGATGATCCTTTAAATCTCCCTAGCACATATATATAATCTGGGTATTCGGGTTTGTGCTTACCAGTAGTCAAAAAATGCTGAAGATTTTCATGAAATTGTACAACTTTGTCACCATAGCAATACCCTAACGTCCAGTATCCTCCATTTGATCCGTAGGCAAACACACAATCTTTTCTTGAAAAAGACTTCTGAATAGCCTCGACACCTCTTTCTATTATTTCTGATTCTGACCTTGGTCCTGTCTTTACTTCATTCGAGTTGGTATTCCCTTCTTGGCTTCCGACACTCACATTAGTTGCAGTTGGGTTCGGTACAAAGCATAAATATTGATCTTTAGATGACAGTCCATCAATGCCTAAGATCTCAAACGATCCGTTTTCTTTGATTTTGTCATTTAAATCAACAAATGTATCTGCGAAATTCTTGGGTATATTTGAATGATAGTACTTAACATTATATTTAGGGATTGGTTTGTGTCCCACCTTCGAATGATCACAATTTGAAACCCTAAACAAGATTAGCCATACTATCCCAATATTTAGAATACCGAACATTTTAATTCTCAAGGGGTATTTAGATATGACTTTAAAGCCAAAGTGTCTTCTATAAAGTCGCAAGGTTCAACATTTATCGCGATCGCTTTTGATAATTATATTCATTACGAACAGACTACTTGTTAATTCATATCAATATATTTGTGTTGTCTTAGGTATAACTAGTAAAAGGTAGTAACATCATGTCGATACCATCTAATAATTCCGCCACATCTTTGGAGTCTACGTCAATTCCAGGTCTTTCAACTCCCCAAGCAAATAATACAGAATTCAGTACTATTAGTTCCCGGGATGCTTCAAATCTGTTTACTACTACAGTCATACATAAGGATGGAACAGAAGACCCAGACGTCAGTGTAAATAATGGGAAAATTGTCTCTGTCTTTGATGTAGCACTAGATCTTGAAGATAAACTTAATGAAATCTTACAACAAATTGATAAAGCTGATAGAGAGATAAATGAACGAATGGACAAAGTTACATCTAGGCTAACTGCATTAGAACAAAAGGTGTCGCAACCAAGCTAGATGGTATGATGGGTATATTTGTATAGTCTACTACTTGTTTAATTTATGTAGAGTTTTGTGTAACTACCGACACTCATCACCTCTAATGAATAATGATAGATAGAAAACTATGTAGATAAACACCTTATTGAGAAGGTGAATATTAAAGATGGCTAAACAAAAGAGGTCTAAGAACCAGGTTAGACGTAAGAAAGCCAAGTTAAGAAAAATAGAGAGTGGTACAAGAGATACTATTCAAAAACCTTCCGAAGCACCTTCAGCTGAAAAGCATTCTGAATCAAAAAATGATGCCCTTTCAGAAGAGATTGAAATAGAAGCAGATCCGTTATTCTCCCAATTTCAGAATGTTTTCAGTAAGTTTCAGGGCAATAATGACAGTACTGAAACAAGTACAAGGGTTGAAAGAGGCGAATTAAACGAAAGTGATGGAAATGATGCAGAAGATGAATCTAATGAATCTGACAGTGAAGAAGAAAAAGAGCCTCTTTCCAATAGACAATTGAGGAAGAGAAATAAAATACCTTTAGCTACTTTAAAAGCATCTACTACGAGGCCACTGGTGGTGGAATGGTATGATGTGGATGCTCAAGACCCATATATACTTATAAACATCAAGTCCCAACTAAATGTCGTTCAAGTTCCAGAACATTGGTCTTCTAAAAGAGAGTATTTATCTTCAAAGAGGGGTGTTGAAAAGTTACCGTTCCAACTTCCGAAGTTTATACGAGATACTGGGATTCAAGACATGAGAAATAATGATGATCTGACATTAAAGCAGCAACAAAGAGAACGAGTTCAGCCCAAAATGGGCAAATTAGATATTGATTATCAAAAGTTACACGATGCTTTTTTTAAGTTTCAATCGAAACCAAGATTATTTGGATATGGAGACATATATTTTGAAGGTAGAGAATCAACGGATGAATATGCTGAAGACGTAGCAAAAATCAAACCGGGCGTTGTGTCGAATACTTTAAGACACGCATTGGGAATGCAAGAAAATTCAGTTTCAATTCCTCCTCCTTGGCTTGATATAATGCTTGATATTGGGAAGCCACCTGCCTATGAGAATTTATTGATCCCTGGTCTAGACATGGAATACACAAATGATGGATATAAGCCTGTAAATTTTGAGAATGAAGTTGACATGCTGTATAAGACGGATGATAAAGGCAAATCTTATTGGGGCGAGCTTGAAAACGTGGTTGAATCTTCGGATGATGATGAAGACAATAAAGATGAAGAGGAAAGAATCGACGAAGAAGTAGATGAAGATGAAGAAATACGATACACAAACGATGAAGAAAATGATTCTGGACCAGAGAAGGTTGCAATATCAGAATTTGGTGGCATTAATTCTAGAATAAACGAAAATATTGAACCTGAATCTAATGAACCAAAGCAATTATATACGATTATCAAGGAGAATAAGCAAATTAGGGGAAACGAATTTTTGGGAACGGATTATGGTTACGATATACAAAATAGTTCTAGGGAAGGAGATAGGGAAACTAAAAGCAACAAAAAAGAATCCACTCAACCGGATGATATGGCATCTGACAGTAAGAGCTTTAAATTTTGATCAATACAGTTGCCCATGTATATGAATCTTTTGAATACAAAATCACATCATAAAAAATAATTACAAACATATACGATTACAATGTAATATTTCTAATATCTAATTTAATAGAGCTAATATATGTAACAAAAGAGATGCCTAAAATAGTAAGAATATAGCAATTAATAAACAAATAATAATTAAAAGTCATTGCGATAAAAAAGAACATCAACTTTTTTATAGATTTTGTTTCTTTCTTGTAAAGGATGATTGTTTAGTAAGGATGGTTTTGAAATTGAATAGTATAAAAGATGTTGGTAGATCTTGACATGCAAAGTGGAAAAAAATTTATAAATAAACTAAACGTTCATTATTCTTAAAAATCAACATCAGGTTTAGTGTCGATGGTCTTGTCACCCTTAGCACCGAATGAAGAGATACATTTAGCCATAGTTGGAGAAGATCTTGATATGACATCAGTGAAGTAGAAGTTATCAATTGGATTTTTCAATGGGATACCAATTGGAGCGATACCCTTATTGTTATTAATTAATTCATTGAAGCCAAGGTTGACAACATCAGTAGAGACTGGTTCAATAACTTCGTGTCTGACTAAATGTGGGGCGATTTCACCTAATCTGGAACGAACTTGGTACAAGTCATCATAAGGTAATGGAGCGCCTAAGTATTCAGATAATGCTCTTAAAATCTTCCAATCTTCACGGGCAGATCCTGGTGGGTTGGTAGCTGCACGAGTCAGTTGAGTTCTACCCTCAGTGTTGACGTACGTAGCAGATTTTTCAGTATAGGCAGAACCTGGTAAGATGACGTCAGCAAATGATGCACCTAAATCACCATGGTGACCTTGATAGACCACGAATGCATCCTTCGGAATATCCTTGTTTTTGATTTCATCAGCACCTAATAAATAGATAAACTTTGGCTTGGTCTGAGCAACCTCTTCATTCAAGGTATTGAAACCGATATCCAAAGCACCGACACGGGAAGCTTCACGATGTAATAAATTAACACCATTCCATTCTGGTGTGTTGAAGTTCTTGTTCTTGTTGGCAAATTCACCAACAATGTTATAAATGCTTTGGGCTTCTTCAGATTCAGCAGCACCGGAACCAATAATGATTAATGGGTTTTTGGCAGAACCCAATTTCTTACCGTATTCACCATTTAATGCCTTTTGTAAAGCATTAACATCAGCGCCAATATGTTCTAAATCGAAAATTGATTCGAATTCTTGACCAACATGAGCAATTTCCAAATTAGATCTTAACCAGACTTTTCTAATTCTTGAGTTTAATACTGCAGCTTCGTGTCTTGGGTTGGTACCGACCAACAAGATCTGGTCAGCATCTTCAATACCATCAATAGTGGAGTTGAATATGTAATTAGATCTGATATCAAAACCATGAGCATTAGTTCCTTGAGCTACATCAGTAGTGACATTTTCAGAACCTAATTTGTTCACTAAGTCCTTCAATAAAGTCATTGACTCAACATCAGCTAAAGCACCAGCAATGGCTTTAACTTCGCTACCAGAAGGATTGATCTTGGCATAAGCAGCAGCAATAGTAGATAAAGCTTCATCCCAAGTGGCGTTTTCGAATCTATCACCGTTTCTAATTAAAGGAATGGTTAATCTTTGAGT
Source organism: Debaryomyces prosopidis (assembly GCA_030578795.1). Lineage (NCBI taxonomy): Eukaryota > Fungi > Ascomycota > Pichiomycetes > Serinales > Debaryomycetaceae > Debaryomyces > Debaryomyces prosopidis. The sequence continues at coordinate 525,990 of JAKTZG010000002.1, read as the reverse complement.
CTTCAAACCATCGCAGGCAAATCTCGATTTGTCACTGATCCATTCCTCGTTAATTTCATCATTCAATCTTGGCAACACTCTCATAACTTCAATACCTCTAGCATCAACTCTGACGTTGGATCCAACAGCATCCATAACATCAATAGTTTCTGTTCTCTTCAATTCCCATGGTCTGGCTCTGAAAGCATATGGCTTCGAGGTCAAGGCACCGACTGGACACAAGTCGATAATGTTACCGGACATCTCAGAGTTGATGTTTCTTTCAATGTAAGTACCAATTTGCAAATCATTACCACGGCCTGTGGAACCTAATTCTGGGGCACCGGCAATATCATTCATGAATCTCACACATCTGGTACAATGGATACAACGGTTCATGGAGGTCTTGACAAGCGGACCAATGGCCTTGTTTTCAACCGCTCTCTTACCCATCACTTCAGTGAATCTACCACGGTCCGAACCGTATCTCTGCGACTGTTCTTGCAAGTCACACTCTCCACCTTGATCACAAATTGGACAATCCAAAGGATGGTTTTCCAACAACATTTCAGTAACCCCTTCTCTCGCCTTCATGATTCTTTCCGAGTCCGTGTGGACAACCATACCGTTCTGCACCGGCATAGCACACGATGCAATCAACTTAGGCATTCTTTCGACATCCACAAGACACATACGACAATTACCAGCAATAGCCAATTTGTCGTGGAAGCAGTAACGAGGAATCATCACCCCCGCCTTGTCTGCAGCCTGAATAATCGATGATCCAGCTTCAATCGACACTGTTCTTCCATCGATGGTGACCTCAACATCCGCCAATCTTCTGGAGGAAGCACTTAAATAACGTCTCGATGCTCTTAATATAGATGTTCTGCCAGCCAACATGATTATACCAATAAATCTTAAAGACTGCTACTATATTAATTTACTATATTAAATAACTAGAATCTTGTTCCTAAAACAACTTCTTAGTAGGGTGAAATTCTAAGCTAGTTGTAAAGAAACACTATAAAAATTTGGCTTTGTGTCGCTTTTTTTTGCAATATTCAACCTGTAAATATTTGTCAATTATTAACACCTACTAATGATAATAATCGAGCTCTGATTCGCTGAGACGAAGGTCAGCGATATTACCCGGATATTTTCCCGTTAATGCCTAGAGCTAACAATATTGTGCAATGCCAGAGGCCGTTTCAAGGTGCGTGGAGCATGTCGGATAGGCTGGTATATCCGGAGCTAAAATATGGGACGTAAAACGGGACGTAAATAGGACATAAATATGGGACATAAATGAGACATAATTAGATGCAAGTGGGACGTAAATACAAAGTATATATTACATAAATACAGTATGTAGAGGATAGTGACACTATTTCTTTTCTTCCTCGCCTAGCAACACGAACATAATCAAGAGCGGTGGGACCACGTACATCCAGTTTTTCTGGATCCAGGATTTGGGGGCTTCTTCGGTGGTTTCAGGGTTGTCTTGGGCCTTTTCGGGTTGTTTGGACTTGATGGGTTTAGGGTCATACTGGACTCTGGAAACTGCCACCTGTATGGAGGAGTCGGTGGGGTTCTTTGACAGAGCTGATGTAGACATCGAGAGATGTGCTATGTTTTCTTGAGAATTGAGGTGCACGAGTAACATTTTTGTGCCCAATGTCGATTTGGATAGTTTTGTGTAGGTGAAGCACTCGAGACTGGGCAAGTCTTTGGTACCGATACAGTAGTAGCCGTCGTCTATGGCAATATCGTTTTGGGTGAACGAAGCATGTGTTGTGCTTTTGTCGTAATGGACGGTGCCTAGAACGATTGGGTTGGACGATAACGGATTGGCATAGATCTGTACTGTCAGAAGTTGTGCGTAGGTTATCGATATGAGTACAAGCAAGTGTACGATATTACGGACAAGCATATCAGATGGTTGTGGTGTAAGAAACAGACTCTAATAGTTTAAAGTCAGTGATATGAGGTTCGGGTAATTTTCTATCCTCAATGAAAATTAATTTTGTGGTGATGAAGATCAACACTACCAAAGGGGATATATCACGTTGTAATTGGAGATCTATGTTGTTTGATTTCAATTTCAAGCATGGTCTTCATTCACTATCCCATAATACCCCCCATCGTTTTGGTCTACGAACAATATCCAATATTGCAAGCATTCAATCATGCCAGGCATATCTAGACTACAGTCGCCAGAACAATATTAACATCAACTCGACTCTCTTTCGGGGAACTCTCTATGAACTACTTACAAAGCAGTTGATGAGTAGTTTATTGAATTGTCGTTCTTTGACACGGGTAGGAGGTTCGTTTGATCAGGGTATAGATATCTTGGGAAAATGGAACTTAGCCCACTACTGGCACGAATTAGATCCTAAACCAGCCAATATAACTACAACAAAATTACAATTTGGGTCCATTAGACCGATTTTAAAGGATTCAAAGGAATATAATGAGTACCATGCTATATCCCAGTCTGAACAACGCAAGATAGCCAACCTTACATTGGAAGACGATGTGAATATTTTGGTGCAGTGTAAAAATTACGAAACAAAGATCAAACCGGCCACTATTAGAGAAATCACGGGCCTGTATCACCATCATGTAAATACTAAACAAGCAAGAAGTCGTACATTTATGTTTCTTGTGTCACCTCGTCCTTTGACTTATCTGGCGTTGAAGATAGTTGATTCGTTACCAATACCGATGATCCATTGCAAACTCTCGGTCCTAAAGTTTGATAGAGGCGATATTTATTCCGTTACTAATTGGAAAGGAGGCGACTTGGAAGCGCTCTACATGAACGCAGTAGCGAGAGCGTTGCTAACTGGCCTAAATTTGGAGTTGGAGTTTGAAAAAATAAAATGTATTAATATGTAATTTAGCAGAGTAATAACTTGCGCTCTTACGTAAATAACTAGAATGTAATAAAACAAGTTGTCATTTCGTTTATGATTAAGATGCAAGAATATCCTTTCTTGACTTCTACAATGTTATTAGCTAATAAATATTAGATCTTAAATTTATTATAAAATTGAAATAATAACAATTAGCTGCAAAATTTTTGCGCACCGAAATGGAAACCATATAGCACATATATTAAAACAATAAACAATTGAAAAAAACCAAAATAACCGTAAACACGTAGACAGAAATCAATTTTCTTTCCATTGACCATTATTGAACTTAGAATTATCATAATGGCCATCTTGAGGAGTATATTTGTAGTAATCATTACCTTTGTATAATCCATTGTCAAAGGTTGGTGGTTGACTCAAAGTAACGATATAGCTGACAGTACCTGTAGTTGTAATGGTCTTGAATGTAGAAGGTCTTGTGTAAGTGGTTAAAACGTTACCACTACCCGTACTGGTAGGCTTTGCCTTGATACCTGCTGAAACGGTATCAGTAGAAGCAGTTGAAGTAGCTTTAGTGGAGGTAGCCTTTGTCGAAACAGATTTAGATGTAGATCTAGTAGTTGCTGTTTTGGTTGAAGAAACAGAAGTACCATCAGAATTAGAAGATCCTAGGAGACTCTTCATTTGCTGGGCATAATTTTTACCATTCTTTGTGTTTTTCCAAGAAGATGATGCGTCCCATAATGAAATACCACCAAAGTTATTATCTGATTTAATATCGGAAAGATATGATTCAACTTCAGAAGCGGCGGCATATCCAGATCCAGCTGAACTTGAATCTCCTGGTAATCCAAGGTATAATCTAATATCCTTGTTTGGCGATGTATTAGTTGCATAATCTTGCCAAGTATCCCAATTAAAGCTGGATCCTAATTTACAGTAATTGTTGTAAAATTGGATGAAAGCAAAATCAATATCAACTTCAGTTAATAAATCACCAACTGAGGCATCAGGATATGGACATTGTGGGGCGGCAGATAAGTAATACGTTTTCGATGAATCATTTGCAAAATAAGTTCTTAATTCTTTGCCGAGGGCAGGAACACCAGTTTGATTTTTATTTTCTAAATCAAAATCAAACCCATCGACAACTGCATCATCGAATGGTCTTTCATCATCAGAACCACCACCAAATTTGTTCCATAAAGTTTTAGCAAAGTCTTTGGCATCAGAATCAGAATCAAAACCGTAATTACCAGTTGCACCACCCATCGAGAGTAAAACAATTTTTCCTTTATCCTGACATGTTTTAATATCTTTGCCAATTTGGGAGCAATGCTTTAAACCGTTTGAAAATGAGTCTGAACAAGAATTGGAAAAATCAATAGCTAAATCATCAGGAAATGAATAAAGGAACGACAATAAAACGATATCAACAGCATCTGATGCACAGTAAGTGCTTAAGTTTTCTTGACCACCACCAGAATTTTGACCCCAGTAAACTGCAACGTTAGAACTGGAGGAAGCATCAAAAGCAGCAACGTTTTTCAACAAATAAAAGGCTACCAATAAAAGAATTCTTTTTGAAAACATATTTGAAGTTAAGAGATAGGAGTAATAGAGATTTATAAAAGGAATGACAAGTAGTTGGAATATTAAGGAATGACTAGAGTTGGACTCAATATTTTAAGGAACGATTAGAAGTAAGACAAAATGCTTTTCAGAATTCTTTCCACTATAGGTACTTATTGGATTAATATAGTGACCGTATTTTGTATGTTTCAAATTCCTTTGCAATCACAGGGGGGTTGTAGATACTTATATACTTTGTTCTAAAATTATTTTGTTTCATCATTCAATTCGTATCCCGGACAATCCTTATGCATGGCCATTATTTTTTTACTACAACACTTAGGCTAAAATTGTAAAGCTTATTTGAAAATTATCTTATTGCTGGTTGTCTTTCCAATTCCATTTGATATCTCTACCTTTTAGTCTATGGCTAATAAAAAAATTCCTAATAGGTACAATGTTCCAGCCATCTCGTAAAATTCCTGCATATACTTGCAACTTGATGAAATCTTACAGGCTAATTTTATGTCGCAGGCTCATGAAATAGTGGGTTCTACATCACGAGTAAAGGGATTACATATGATCGAAGCATCACATTCATTTCTCAATGTGTAGTATCTTGCATGCATATTAATAATACTGTTCGAGCCTAAAGGAATTATTCTATTATGATAAAGAAGCATTTTGGGTAAACAGCCAGCTTCCCAGTATCCATAATTCAAGAAAATTTTCTATGTTTCAAAAGGCACAATAGGCCTTAGGATAATTACTGTCAAAAATAATTAATAGAAGAGCATTACCTTACAAAATAGGAAAGTTTTTGAACCAATTAGTACATTACTAGTAAAAGAACTCAATTGCTAAAAGCAAATGATTGGCCTTATTATAATCTATTTTACATTCAAAAGCGATTATCGTATAATTTATTTTATTGGCAAAAATAATAAGGCTATGAGTGAACAAGGCATGAATAATTATCCCAGTTGCCAACATTTGATTCACATAGCTTGACAAAAATTAATAATGTTGTGTACGTAGACAGATAAGTACTTTTAATGAGAAACTAGGAGTCCTTTTCACAAAAGAAGTCTTATTGGAACGACTCAAGCTAATTGGATTTTAACTGAAAGTAGCGATTTGATGAAATATCTGTCATATAATATAATAACTAGTTTTAATTTTATCATATTGTTACTTGTATTTCGGTGGATGAGAACACATATGCTCGTAAGTTATATCTTCGAGTGTAAATATATTAGAACATTGACATAGAACCATCAGTATTTTTCCCCCCTTCACAACCAATTATAAGCGTTAATGCTAGAGAAATGTATGAAGATAACATTTGGAATATATCTTCGAGTGTAAATATATTAGAACATTGACATAGAACCATCAGTATTTTTCCCCCCTTCACAACCAATTATAAGCGTTAATGCTAGAGAAATGTATGAAGATAACATTTGGAATATATCTTCGAGTGTAAATATATTAGAACATTGACATAGAACCATCAGTATTTTTCCCCCCTTCACAACCAATTATAAGCGTTAATGCTAGAGAAATGTATGAAGATAACATTTGGAAAATCTTGAAAGATGCATTGACTCAACAAGCAAACTCTTAGCAATTAAAGTCTTACGAAATAAAGTAATAGAGATGAGCGTGTTTATTAAGCTGGCTAAACCGGTAACCCGAAGGATATCCGTTGTGAAAGTGCCCGTTTTGTTGTACCGTGCAAAGTTTAGAATAAACCTACCAATAATGTACCTCCAAATCCGCATCCCCTATTCGTAGTAAAGGAACTTCGCCGAAACTGCATATTTTACTTATACGCAAGAAAAAAAGTTACGAAGCAACTCAACTACATAGTTACAACCGTCAATGATACACGAATGTTATTTATTACTTAGTAAATGATTTTATATCTTATTTACAAACTACTTTATAAAAGGTATCATATTAAATTGAATAGACGAGGAGTGGATCAAGTCTAGTAATATTCATAAGGTCTAATGAGGGAATTTGGGTTGGCTAGTATATCCTAGTGTTGAGAATTCACGTGGGATTTTAAGTGGGATAAAGTTTATTTCGCCGAAAACTCGGTGGAAATAATTCTGCGACTTTCCGGATTTGGAATTAACAATCGTAACAAAAAAATTATTATTATGATTTTGAGTTAAACCCATACAAAATTTCGGCGAAAAGTTACGTAATATACTATTATAAATTTTACAAGGGGGGCATGCCATAAATCCACATTCCGTGGGATCCAGATGTACAAACTATAAATAGACGAAAATTCGCCCTAGTTTTAAAGGATTTGATTTATTTTCCATAGAAATCTCTTATAGGAATTCAAAATTAATTGAACAAACATGTCTGCTAATATTAAATTCAATTCAAATAAAGCTACCAAGAAGGACGACACATTATATACCAAGTTCACTTACGAAAGTTCTACAGTGGAAACTTCTGAAGCTGGTGCATTCAATGTCACTCCAACCGCAGTCGATTATGAGTTTAAGGTAGACTTGAAAACACCAAAAACCGGTTTGATGTTGGTTGGTTTAGGTGGTAACAATGGTACTACATTAGTTGGTTCTGTTTTGGCTAACAAACACAACATTTCTTTCGAAACAAAGGAAGGTGTTATTAAGCCAAATTACTACGGTTCTGTTACTCAATCTTCTACCCTTAAATTGGGTGTTGACAAGGAAGGTAATGATATTTACGCTCCATTCAATTCTATTTTGCCAATGGTTAGTCCAAATGACTTTGTCGTTAGTGGTTGGGATATCAGTAAGCTTAACTTAAGTGATGCTATGAATAGAGCACAAGTTTTAGATGTCACATTACAAAAACAGTTATCTCCATACATGGAAAAGACAACTCCTTTACCATCTATCTACTACCCAGATTTCATTGCCTTAAATCAAGAAGAAAGAGCTGATAATATATCTAACGTTGACTCAAACGGAAAGGTTGATACTAATAACAAATGGAGAGATGTCGAAAAGGTCAGAAAGGACATCAAAGACTTCAAGGAAAAGAACGGTTTAGATAAGGTTATCGTTCTTTGGACCGCTAACACTGAAAGATTTGCAGATGTTGTGCCAGGAGTTAACGACACTGCAGACAACTTACTTAACGCAATCAAGTCTAATGAAGCCGAGGTTTCTCCATCAACTATTTTCGCTGTTGCTTGTATTTTGGACAATGTTCCATACATTAATGGTTCCCCTCAAAACACCTTTGTTCCAGGAGCTATAGAATTGGCCGAAAAACATAAGAGTTTCATTGGTGGTGATGACTTCAAGAGTGGTCAAACCAAAGTTAAGTCTGTTTTGGCGCAATACTTGGTCGATGCTGGTATCAGACCTATCTCGATTGCCTCATACAACCATTTGGGTAACAATGATGGATACAATTTGTCTTCTCCAAAGCAATTTAGATCAAAGGAAATTTCTAAAGCCTCAGTTGTGGATGACATTATTGAATCTAACCAAATCTTGTATAATAAAGAAAAGGGTGACAAGATTGATCACTGTATTGTTATCAAGTATCTTCCAGCTGTTGGAGATTCCAAGGTTGCCATGGATGAATACTACTCTGAATTGATGTTGGGTGGACACAACAAGATCTCTATTCACAATGTTTGTGAAGATTCTTTATTGGCTACTCCATTGATTATTGATTTGGTTGTTATGACTGAATTTTTGTCCAGAGTGAGCTACAAGAAGACTGATGAGTCAAACTACCAAGATTTCTATGCTGTTTTAACTTTATTGAGTTATTGGTTAAAAGCACCATTGGCCAAGCCCGGTTTCAAAGCTATCAATGGTTTGAACAAGCAAAGATTAGCTGTTGAAAATTTGTTGCGTTTGTTGGTAGGTTTACCAATCAATAATGAGTTGAGATTCGAAGAAAGATTGTTATAGAGTGTAAGTGTATAAATTAAATCAATATTAATAATATAAAGGCTTGTATGTCTACATTACTTGATTATCACGATTAGGCATTCGCCTATTAAATTATAGAGATACAATTGCTGGCTTTTCATTCGTAATCAGTAATATATTACCGCCACTAGTTATCTAATTTTGTGCGTTTATCTGATGTACACATACTACCCTTTGGTTGCTAGTCTATTATCTCGTCCAATATTATATTCTGCTTTCGTTATCAATTCCCACTAATCATTGTTCTTCCTCACACTAGATACATTATCTCCAGTTCTATGCCTGTAATATACTTTTGCTGTAATTATCTATACACGCTGGTTATTATAATGCTACATTCTCTCTGTTCCATTATCTTCAACCGTTAATCGTGGATGCTTCTCGTTATCAGCAATTCACGGTTATCTTGCACAAATCACCGTGCCCATAGCATTGGCTTTCAATCTATGATAAGTGAAAACGGACTCCACATTCACTCTCCTTGCAGTCATTCTATTTGCTATCTAAAGAAGCAGATCTTATCTACATTGACTCCACACTCTACATTACTAAGGCAGGCCCATTATGCTCTGTTATCTAAATATTGCAATCTTATCTGTCGCGACAAAACTTCTCTCGCGCATTCTGTGGCACGAACTTTGGACCTATCTGCAACTATGACAGCTCCATAGTGTTACGGTTACTGGGGTCTGAATGATCGCCGCTTTATCCCAAGTATACTACCCTAATGAACCAATCCTGACCACCCATCGTTATCTCGCCGAACGTCTCATATCAGGGTATCTCCGGCAGTTTATCTTCCTTTTATCAGAACCATCCATTCCACCCATCGCGCTAGCATCGTGATCGCTCCCTGATACTACATATGTTCTGTATATCTACAAGTAACACGTATTGCACGATGTTGCACGATGCTTCGTATGTTTCGTTCGTACCTACTTTTCCCATGTCTTTTCTACTTGGATTACGATTAAATACTATCCTTCAGAACACCAATTATGATCTTTGTATGATACCTGCATTATCACATTACTGCCGTGGAACAACAGACGTAATTGCTACTTGATACAATCGGATACAAGGACTAAATCAACCTTATGTGGGAATGTCTAACAAAATATCCACACGCTTGAAAATGCACCCGCGGTTTTTTGTTGGGCAGACTCCTGTACCCAACACTTTACACTATTCACATTTCACTCACCGGTGGCTGGGTCCGCGGTCGCTGTCACTATGTCTCTAGTTGCATAGCACCCTGGGATTTCCGTAATGAGTGGAAAAGAACGTCTTCTCCCTATTTAGTATGCTAATGGAATATTTTTGGTTCATAAACCTCCCCTTAAGGAAGTTAGAGGTTCCTGGATTAAAGGATCACCACCTGCGCGTGCTTGTGGTAGTGGTATTATTTGTAACTCTTCACTAAAATTACGTTGTTAAAATAGAGCATTTTCTTTTAGAGGCCAAACCCCTCTTTTCGCATAGAATTTAATTGTTATCACACGAATAGCAAAAAGTTATCGGGGATTTCATTCATTTATATTAGTTCTTTTACTCTATAATTTGAATAGTATTATAAAACTAGGATATTATAACTTACAGTATGGTAGTAGCGCTTACAGTTCCCGTCGGAGAAGCTAAGGCCGGAGAAACTGCTCCTAGAAGAAAGGCATCTCAAAAAGAAGCAGCGTTAGAAAGACCCACTGACTCGAAGGCAAAAGTTTTGGCGGACTTTTTCGAGGAATGTGTCAAGAGACAGGGTAAAAGACCAGCGATTGGATGGAGAGAGTTTATCAACACGCACATTGACACAAAGAAGGTGACCAAGATGATCGACGGCAAGGAGACGCAGGTGGACAAAGATTGGATTTACTACGAATACGCTAAGTACTCGTTCATTGACTACCCAGAATTGCTTGAATTGGTCAAAAATTACAGTAGGGGGCTTGTGAAATTGGGATTGAAGCCAGGCCAGGTTGACAAGTTGCACATTTACGCTCAGACATCGCACAGGTGGATGCAGACGTTTTTGGCAGCGCAGTTCCAGGGTATTCCTATTGTCACGGCGTACGACACGTTGGGAGAGAGTGGATTGACCCACTCGTTGTTACAGACTGAGCTGAAAGCCATTTTCACTGATAACACGTTGTTGGCGCTGTTGGTGAGGCCATTGAAGGAAGCCAAGTCCGTGGAGTACATCATCCACTTCGACGAAATTGATCCGAATGACAAGAGAATGCAAGGCAAGTACTATAGCGATGCCATTGCTGCGAAGGAAAAGATTTTGAAGAACAGACCGGAAATCAAGTTTATTTCCTTCAATGAATGTATTGAATTGGGTAAGGCCAACAAAGACATCGAGTTTAACATACCATCACCAGAAGACTTGTCATGTATCATGTACACATCTGGATCTACCGGTCCACCTAAGGGTGTTGTCCTTTCTCAGAGAAATATTCTTGCTGGTATTGGTGGTGCTACCTCAGTCGCAGATAGATCTGTTGTCAGTAACACTGATCGTATTATAGCCTTCTTACCATTGGCTCATATTTTCGAATTGACCTTTGAATTGGCTGCATTTTGGTGGGGTGGATGTTTAGGATATGCCAATGTTAAAACATTGACTGATGCTTCATGTAGAAATTGTCAATCTGATTTAGTAGAATTCAAGCCAAATATCATGGTTGGTGTTGCGGCTGTATGGGAATCGGTTAGAAAGGGTGTTTTAGCTAAAATCAGAAAAGAAAGTGCTATTGTGCAAAAGATTTTCTGGACCGCTTACCACGCTAAGGCTACATTTAAGGCTTACCATATTCCAGGTGCTGGTGCATTTGATCTTATCTTCAAGAAAGTTAAGGCCGCTACTGGTGGTGAGTTAAAATACGTGCTCAATGGTGGTTCACCAATTTCAAAGGATGCTCAAATCTTCGTATCTAATTTGATAGCTCCGATGTTGATCGGATACGGGTTGACTGAAACTTGTGCCAATACCAGTATTCTTGAACACAAACGTTTTGAATATGGCACTGTAGGTACATTGACAGGTGCAATCACTGCCAAATTGATTGATGTTCCTGATGCTGGTTACTTCGCTAAAAATAACCAAGGTGAGATTTTAGTTACTGGTCCTTGTGTTACTAAAGAATATTACAAGAATGAAAAGGAGACTGCTGAAGCCTTTACCCCTGATGGATGGTTCAGAACTGGTGATATTGGTGAATGGGCTCCAAACGGTACTTTAAGGGTTATTGATCGTAAGAAGAACTTGGTAAAAACTTTGAACGGTGAATATATTGCATTGGAAAAGTTAGAGTCTGTCTACAGATCGAACCCAGTAGTTTTGAATTTATGTGCATATGCAGATCAATCGAAGGTTAAGCCAATTGCAATCATTCTTCCAAATGAAGCTAACCTTAAGTCATTCTTAGTTGATGAAAAACTCTTTTCTCAGCTGGAAGTTGATTCAAAGGAATTGGCTCATTTATGTGATGATAAGAAGGTTGTTAAGGCTGTTACCAAACATTTGATTCAAACAGCTAAAAGCCAAGGTTTAAAGGGAATAGAATTACTTCAAACTGTTGTTTTATTGGACGATGAATGGACCCCACAAAACGGCTTCGTTACATCGGCTCAAAAATTACAAAGAAAGAAAATTTTGGCTTCTTGTCAAGACAAGGTCGACGAAGCTTACAACAATTCTTAGTTATAACATTTTGATAATGTATTTGTTTATTTAATTGAATCATTGTTTATTTATATTGCTTATTTGTTTTTTAACCTGTTTAGCATGAATTTTTATATTCATTTATAATTACGATTATGTATTAGATCTATTAATTTTCTATTTCTAAGGATTCATTGTGCATGACTAACCATTCAACCACCATATACTCCTTTAAAGACTCTCTTAATCTCATTAATTCCCATTCCATCGCTAAGACATAATTGTAACAAAATTCTTGATTTTTGAGGATTTAAGTAACCACTGGCAATGGCGTTGTTATATTCAATAGATTTGCCCGTTTCGTCAGAAATCTTTGGTAATGATCCCACTGGTACCATACCATCCATGGATCTTTTGGAATAGATAACTGGTATATTGTTATACTCTTTCGATAATTTGCAAACAAATTCATTTGTTTCTTTTGCCATTGACCCTGCACCCATAGTAGCAAATATCAATCCTTTTGCACCTAAACCTTTAATTGTTAGCTCTATGATCTTGTTATTCAAACCTTGATGAGCAAAAATTATTGGTACTTCTGGCAAATCAGTCAACACAGACGGATTCGACAACTTAAAATAGGTTATTCCTAGAGGCCTGGCAGCAGGGAAAAAGTAATGGACTTCATTATTCACGAAGCTTCCTACATATCCTTGACCAATTGACTTGAAAGTATCCAACGAATTAGCATTAGATTTGGTGATATAAAAACCTGCCCCGATTCTATCATTAAGTGCAACCAACACTCCTCTGCCTCTGGAGTCTCTATGAGCTGCAATAACAATGGCTTGATACAAATTCATAGGTCCATCCGAAGAAATAGCAGTAGAGGGACGCATGGAACCACACATGACAATTGGCTTACTTGTACGCAATGCTGATTGCAAGAAAAATGACGTTTCTTCCATAGTATCAGTACCGTGTGTGATAACTATACCATCATATTTAGGCAAGTCTTCCTGTATTTTCTGATACAACGTCATTAATTCTGGTGTTCCAATATCTTTCGAATCAAGATTTAACACTTGTTCATATTGCAAATTACAGGTAGTTGATAAGTCTGGTATACTTTGTATAAGATCCTCAATAGTCAAATCCACTTCGTAACCCGCGGTTTGATGTGACGAAGTACCTTTTGATGCAATGGTACCCCCAGTTCCTAAAACCTTAACAGTGGGCAAGTTTTCATAAGTGGATCCGTCTGAAAGTGCTCCGATGCTGATTACGGAGTTTGACCTGTACTTAATTTTAAAGATAGGGTGATCACTATTTTCTTGAATATCAATTTCATAGTTAGCATCCTCGGTACTGTTTGAAATCTCTGATGAATTCTGAGCCGTCATATTCGTTTGCTTTGTAATGCCTTTTGAAATGCCTTTGTGGAGTAGTGATGGCAGAAGTGACGAGCTTTTATATAATTTTTTTTTTGCAATAGTTACAATAAAATCAATTCCGGTTTTGCACGTAAATTTGGCCGGATTGAGAATGGAGACATAATTCGATGAAGTCAAAATGCCTTACAGACTTAAACGGTTTGCATTGTAACTGTATTATAATATGGGATTATTCAACAAGGAAGAAACACCCATAAAACCACCGAATAAATCGAAGAGAAGGGAATGTTGGGAAGCTCGTGATGGATTTTTTGATTGCTTAGAGAAAAATAGAATTGACAATTCATTAGATCCTAAAGAAGAGATTAATGTCAAGAAGAATTGCGGAGACTTGAGAGATAATTTTCAAAACAAGTGTGTAGCTAGCTGGTTTAAGTATTTCCAAGAGAAAAGGTATAACGACTTACTTAGACAGAGATATATTGAAAAATTAGAAGCCGAAAATGCTCAGCCATTGCCGTTTAAATTAGGACCAAGATGAGAATATAGTGTCCTATCTGACATTACTTGTACATACTACCTCTATGATTTAATAAATAAGATATTCATGATTTATATAATGACTAAGATGCAGAGATATAAATGGGTTCTCGTCCAACAATTTTCAATCCTTCCTTGTTAAGTATATCAAGAACTGAGCCCCACTCGTATTCACCCTTTTCTAATATGACAAAGCTTAGATCTAAATCCCTACTTTCGCCCGGCAGGATCGGTTTTTCACCTATGCTTGTTTGGAGTATTCCGTTGATTAGAATTCGCCTATCAATAGACATTTGGTTTTTAGCAAAGTTTGATGCAAGGCCGTTGGCAAAAGTGGATGCGGAAATAGGCCATGCTAATGGATATGGTAAATGTCTTAATATACCAGATATGCTCATATCAGTATCATTACGGATTGTTGTTCGTAATGTGTAAAATTCTTCAGTCTGTAGAAGAAACTGAGATCCATTTCTCTTGATCAGAATATTCGGCTCATTTTCATTGAATAGTTGATGATGCATTTGTATCTTCGAATATTTAAGTATGTTAGCCATTTTAGGCGTCAATCTAATATTTCTTAATTCGATTGTACCGTGTCTTTGCTTTGTACTCTTGTTGGGAATAGTTTCCCATGTTCCTATTAGTTTCTCTAAAATACTTTCTCTCAACCAGAACAATTCCCTCATACCTCTTTCCTCTTCCTCACTGATCAGATAGTTCTTGATGTATTGCTTGTTACGTAACGATGGAACAGCCTTAGTTAAATCTATGTTTTTGTTTGAAATTCTTTTAATTGGAAGAAGGAACCTTGTAGTTTTCCCCGAAGATATATCTTCTTTCACACTAAACTTGTCATCCGAATTTACTTGGAAAGTAAGATTGCTTGAAAGTTTTTCATTCCAGGAATTTCTAAGATCGAGTACAAGCAAACAATAATCAGAGACTTTCTCTGATTGTCTTTCTGTTAATTCAGTTATAAAATTTAGTACTGATTCAAGATTTCCTTCAACTAAATCTCCTTCTTGAACCATAATCTCTCTATCTCCAAGACCTTGTAAGGATGAAGACAAAAGTGGTAAAACATCAAAACCTACCATTTCAAATGAAGGAACAACCGATAAATTTAGAGGTACATGGACATGCTTAACAAAGTTTTTTAGTGTATCATTCGACTGCTTGTTGGAATATTCCAATATAATCTTCAGTTCATTCATACCTCGCTTACCGGTTACTTCATAATCAATCTTAATGTCTCCACGAGGCTCGATAGTCTTGTACAAGCTACTGATCTCATCTTTGTTCAATATCTTGAATGGCTTAAACTTTAATAAACGCCACTCAATTTCGTAAATATCTGACGCTGTCATATTTTGATTATTACTAACACCAATCGAATTTAACTTTTTATTCAATGGTTCGATAGTTGAATCCCAAAATGAAAACGAAAGGTAATTTATTAGTTCATCAGACTGATTTGATAAACTAATCGAAAACTTATACTTTTCACCTTCAAGTAACATTAACCAACCATTAGTCAACAGGATATTTGTGAGAGTCAAATTTGGTTGTGGAGGTACGACAGTAAGACTTAGAGTTTTTGTAACAGCTCGAGATTCAATTTTGTTTTCAATTAGATTTTCAATAATTTTGTCAGCCGGCTGGGCCTTATCAGAGTCCTTTTTGACTTTCAGCAATCCACTATAAATCTCTTTGTCGACAATATGGAAAAACTGAAGCTGGCAATTAGAAATAGCAATTTCAAAACCTTTTATATTTAGTTCTCCCGATTCCAAAGGCTTAAATGCTACTAATAATTGTTCTACTGACTTAGGACCAATTGTTATGGCACTGCTCGTCCCACTGAGGACATTCAGGGAAGGCTGCGTCTCTATCTGACCTTGATTATTATTGAAAAATGTAGATTGAGAGCGTTTTTGGGTAGTCGGAATATGAGGAGCAGACCGCATTTTACTATTGATGCTATTAGGTCTACTTCGATTGTTATATGTGTTCTGATTTGGGGAATGGATTTGATATGAATTAAGACTACCAGTTGGTTTCAATAAGCTTTTTAATGTCTGTACAGTTACTACCCCATCGGTAATAATAGTCAAATCATTAAGCTCAATTTCAAAAGCAAAGGGATTTTGCAAGCTTACTTTCAATTGATAAATTTCATCTTTAATTAACAACCTATCCTTATTAGTCGCGGAACTGTTTGTTTTGTTGAAAGGATTGAAAACAAATGGCTGATTAGAACCAGCAGGGCCTGAAATATTGCAGTTTGGCAGACCATCAACTAATCCAACATTGTTGGTTGTCTTCTGATACTCAGCGAACGGTACTAACTCGTCCTTGTTTCTGTTATTAATAAACTTCACCTTCCTGACTAGAAATGGATCCCAATATGGTGCCACTATATTTGAGTTATTTTTATGCGACATATACGCTAACCACTCAATCTTTTCTTTCAATTTGCATTGATCATCGATAGGTAAGCAATGGGAATATCGGGTTAGTAATAATGTACATAATTTCATTAAAAAAGGATAATCTTTGATTGTTTCAGAAATTTTCAAGCATAGCTTTAAAAATGATAACTGCAATGAAACCCAGTTACTCTGCCCATGATGCGACGCAGAATTCAAAGTACTTTCTGTTTCTTCATTTATCTTATAGATCTCGAATAACGACTCATATATTTGTCTAATACTGGAAACCTGGCTTCCATTAGGCGATGTCCCCTCAAAGGAGATAATTGAAATATTCTTTTGAGTATCAAAATCAATTTTATCTTCTTTCTCTTTAGCAGCCAACTCCAATTTAGGAAGCAATCCATTCAATAAAACTCGTAGAATAAAAGCTTTCTTTCTGAATAGTTCTAAATCATCGTACATGGATGCTAAACAACAATATATTCTACATTGATCAATTAACTCCATGTCAATCAATTGCAAAGAAAACACTTTATCAATCTCTTTAAGTATATCTCTTTTCAGGAACCACTGTTTATCAACTTTTGTTGTACAAATACTTCGTTTGTTATTTATCGGCATTGATTTCACAATACTTTCCATTACCATGGAATTCAACTCATTTCCGCCAAGATATATACAAATCATAAATTTAATGAATCTCAATAAAGACTCCACATAGACTATGTCAGGTACCATATTCTCGTAATCCCCTGTACTTAGATGATAATATTGTAGAACCTTTGAAGATATCAATTTTATTAATTCAGGAATGGGCAAGGAATTTAAATCTGGACCCGAGCCAGTAACATTGGAAGTTGCAAAATTAAAATTTATCGTACTACTGCTGGAATTTCTTGGTGAATTAACTGAATGTGGTACTGATAGATGACCATTTGCTGAACTATTATGAGGTAACGAATCAGATGATATCTTCTTGGGGGAGGAGCTTTCCATGCTCGCCGAGGTCACTACAGATGCCATTGCATTCAATTTACTCTTGGAAATTTGTAACACAGAAATTATGGTTTCGCTTGATAAAACGTACGATATCCCCAAGAACTGCATCAAAACAACACAATTTCCAATCCCCTCGACAGCATTCCCAAGCCATAAATAGTCGTCACACTTCTTCAAACTCGCTATGGAATCCGTGAAATGCTCTAACGCGTCCGAGTATTTGCCTGCCAATAAATAGAAACTACCCAAGAGTTTCGCCTGTCTACCATTGTGTCGCTGTTGAGATTTCGATTTCAAATCCGAAGCTGATGTCGCCCCATTTGAGTTCGCATTCGACGAGAATGAAACCTTAAATGATCCGGTGCCAGAACTTAACCTTTTCTGTGCCTTGCTTATAGTCTTGGTTAGGTTGTGGCTATCGCTTATGGAGACGGGCGACCTCAACGTTATATTTGAATATGAGGATGCATAGCTATCCAATGCCGTTAGAAAATTTCTGGTAACTTCACACATGAGCGTTTCTAACGCCGTAATATTGTGCGTTAATGTCCCTTCGTGATAAAACACCTCCTTTGTAGAATGATCGCTCGACGGGTTCAAATCATCAATTATGTCCTTCGAAGTATCGAAATAAATCACATTATGCACTATCGAGCTTGGATGCCACCTCTTCAAATTTTCGAGCACCTGCTCCTGCTGTTTTTTCGATTTTACCCCTTCATCGTACTTCCCAACCCCAATCACAATGAACGTCTTTCGATACGGTTCAAAATCATGCAAGAAAATCGATTCAGCTTCAGGTGCATGCGAGACATACTCAAACATCACCTTCCCATATGGAAACGTCTGCGGGTTGAAGTATTGTAATTGAGGTATAGGTGTTACATCTAATAGCCTAACTTCATTAGCGTTCAATCGTACCAATTCGAGATATCTGGCAAAGTCTGCTTGCGAACAATCATTTATTGGAACCACCAATATCCTTACTCTCGAAGGATTTATATATCTATATCGGTCTACCATCTTGAGCTTCTATTCTATATTACCTAATACCCTGATAGTGTAGTATATAATTAACTGTGTATCTTGGCGTATTTTTGTTTGCAAGATCAAGACTACGAGAATGCATACCGTGTCGTGCGCGAATTATGTATCAATATCAAAACGAGTGGGAGGCAAAAAGATACTATAAAGAAGATGAACATATCTTCAAATATTATAATCAATTATTGAATCCGAGAATCATATTGGTACATACATCGTTGAATCAATAGGAAGAGTATGCCTGGTTTAAGTTTTGATAACTATCAAAGAAATCACTTTTTGACTACCAAAGGATTTGGTGCGCCAACCGCTACATCGACTGGTACGACGATTGTCGGATGTAAGTTCAAGGGAGGAGTTGTAATTGCAGCAGATACTAGAGCTACAGCTGGTAGTATTGTGGCGGATAAAAATTGTGAAAAATTACATAGATTGGCCCCAAGAATTTGGTGTGCTGGTGCTGGTACTGCTGCGGACACCGAGATGGTGACCCAATTGATAGCGTCCAACTTGGAATTGCATTCATTATCACAAAACCGTAAACCCAGGGTGATCACAGCATTGACGTTATTGAAGCAGCATTTATTCAAGTACCAGGGACACTTGGGAGCATATCTTATTGTTGCGGGCGTTGACCCAACCGGAGCACATTTGTTATCGGTACAAGCACATGGTTCTACAGATATTGGACAATATCAGTCATTAGGATCTGGATCCTTGGCAGCAATGGCGGTGTTAGAAACCAACTGGAGGCCAGACATGTCTAGAGAAGAGGCCATGAAGTTGGTTGCCGATGCCATCGAGCTGGGTATCTGGAATGATTTGGGTTCTGGTTCCAATGTTGACTTGTGTGTTATGGAAGTGGGAAAGGATGCTGAATTGTTTAGAAACTACTTGACTCCTAACGTAAGATCTGATAAAACTAGGTCATACAAGTTTCCAAGGGGTACGACTGCTGTATTGAGACAAAGTGTGCGTGAATTGGTCGACGTTGAAGAAACGGTTATACCTTTCAGTTCTGGTGCCAATGATGCCATGGAACTTGATGCCTAGATTTACGTAGAGATGCCTGTTAATATACATATATTGGAACACTTGCCGTAGACTAGCATAGTACAACAGATGTTGTGTTGGTGATTTTGTGTCACATTTCAACTTTGTGTCTGAAATTTCTAGATCTTTCCATACCAGAACTCTATATATAATCTTAGGTAGCCTACGATTAAACCCAACTTAACATAGAGGTTAGTATCAAAAATGGTTGTAAACAATCCAAATAACTGGCATTGGGTCGATAAAAACTGTATTGATTGGACAAGACAGTATTTCAACGAAAAATTAATCGACATATCTGCCACTGAAGGCGATAAGAATGTATTTGTCAAATCAATATCGTCCGTTGAAGGAGATGTTGAGGTTTGTCAACGTAAGGGAAAAGTTATCTCTCTTTTTGACTTGAAAGTTGTCCTTGAAATCAAGGGTCATTCTATTTCCCAGTCCAAGAAAGAAGGCGAATTTTCTGGTTCCATTACCATTC
This sequence comes from Debaryomyces prosopidis, assembly GCA_030578795.1. Taxonomy (NCBI): domain Eukaryota; kingdom Fungi; phylum Ascomycota; class Pichiomycetes; order Serinales; family Debaryomycetaceae; genus Debaryomyces; species Debaryomyces prosopidis. The sequence goes on along the minus strand of JAKTZG010000002.1, from coordinate 505,985 downwards.
CTGAATTGGCATATGACTCCACAGAGGACGATTTGCAGTTCGATATCAGTATCTACAATGAAGACTCCGATTCAGAAAAGATGAGACCACTTATTAAAAAGGAATTGTTACCTAAATTAAGAGAAAGTTTGATTAAATTCGGGCACGACTTGATTACTACTCATAGTTCTGATATTCAATTGTCTTCCGACAAAGTTAACTCAACATATACCAAGGCCAATCAGGAAAGTTCTCAGAATGCACAAACGGCAGCAAGGAATGCTTCTACCGCATCTTCGGGTGTTCAAAAAACGTCTCCCTCGGTAGCAACAGCTGCAAAATCAGAATCCAACTCTTCCGTACCAAAGTATAACACATCCACCTTACATTTAGAGCCTACCTTCAACACCACCGCTGAGCAATTATATATAACTCTTTTGGATCAGCAACGTGTTGCCGCATGGAGTAGATCCAACCCATCAATGGGAAGCTTTCCACCACAAGAAGGCTCTGAATTCAGTCTTTTTGGCGGATCCATCAGTGGTAAATTCTTGAAATTAGTTCCAAACGAAAAGATCGTACAATTATGGAGATTAGAGGACTGGAAGTCAGGCCATTATGCTCAATTAGACATGCAATTGATTCAAGGTGCAGGTGAAACAAAAATGGTTGTGAAATGGTCTGGTATCCCAATCGGTGAAGAGGATAGAGTCAGAGGTAATTTTGAAGACTACTATATTAGGTCTATAAAGGTTACCTTTGGTTTTGGAGCTGTATTGTAAACAATATATGAATAGTTTTATAAATATATTATTAGATGAAAATGAACTAGAGTGTTATCTCTCATAAAATTCTGGATTGAAATTCCTAATTGAGAATTATTTATAGAAACTTATTTTATTCACAAGATATACTACACCCGATAAGCGCTTCTTATTGCGTTCTACGCTATAAATTATGACTATCTGAGTTATTTAATCGTTCCGGAATATATAGTATATCGAACAAAATTTGTAAGCAAGGTCGTGAACGAGCAGATTTATCGTTAAGTAGCAAGATGATCGAAAATGACACCCTACTTTTTTACTAGAACGACGATATCACCCTATAAGGATCAAGATAATTGCTTAATTATATAAAGATTCTAACTCATAAAAGGTAAAATGTCTGAATCTACTGTTGGTAAAGTATGTATAAGTATATTATAAGAGAAACTTGCATTTTAAAAATTGGCAATTGAATTGAATGACGAAAAGGGAGTGATCACCCCCCAAAATGATGCAACCCTGGAAGTTACCATAATTCATAGCATTTCCTTATGTTATATACAAAACTAACATTATCATTTAGAATATTACGTGTAAAGCTGCTGTTGCATGGGAAGCAGGTAAGCCTTTGACAATTGAAGATATTGAAGTTGCTCCACCAAAGGCTCACGAAGTTCGAATTAAGGTTTTGCACACAGGTGTGTGCCACACGGATGCTTATACATTGAGTGGTGTTGATCCAGAAGGTGCTTTTCCAGTTGTTTTGGGACATGAAGGTGCCGGGATTGTTGAAAGTGTGGGTGAAGGAGTTGAAAATGTCAAGGTGGGTGATAGTGTGATTGCTTTATACACTCCTGAATGTAAGGAATGTAAATTCTGTAAGTCTGGTAAGACTAATTTATGTGGTAAGATCAGAGCAACCCAAGGTAAGGGTGTTATGCCAGATGGAACATCAAGATTTAAGTGCAAGGGTAAGGACTTATTGCACTTTATGGGATGTTCGACATTTTCCCAATATACAGTTGTAGCAGACATCTCTGTTGTTGCTGTTAATCCAGAGGCTGAGTCAGATAAGACTTGTTTGTTAGGATGTGGTATTACAACCGGTTACGGTGCAGCTACCATCACTGCCAATGTTGGCGAAGGAGACAATGTTGCAGTTTTTGGTGCTGGGTGTGTTGGTTTGTCTGTTGTCCAAGGTGCACTTCAAAGAAAAGCAGGCAAGATTATTGTCGTCGATATCAATGACTCCAAGAAGGAATGGGCAGAAAAGTTTGGTGCCACTGATTTCATTAATTCTGCTAAATTACCAAGTGGCACTTCTATCGTGGACAAATTGATCGAGATGACCGACGGTGGTTGCGACTTCACATTTGACTGTACTGGTAACGTTAACGTTATGAGAAATGCTTTGGAAGCATGTCATAAGGGTTGGGGTACTTCTGTCATCATTGGTGTTGCTGCTGCTGGTAAAGAAATCTCCACCAGACCATTCCAATTGGTCACCGGTAGAGTATGGAAGGGTGCCGCGTTCGGTGGTGTCAAGGGTAGATCTCAATTGCCAGGCATAGTCGAAGACTACATGAACGGAGGCTTGAAGGTTGAAGAATTCATTACTCACAGACACGAGTTAGAGAAGATCAATACCGCCTTTGATGATATGCACGCTGGTGACTGTATCAGAGCAGTCATTAATATGTAAACAAAATATGTCGTGTCTGAAACTCTATGAAACTCTATGTAAATACATGTATATGGAATGTGCTCTAATAGAGAAATAATCCACTAAATTCATAGTAAATGTACTATAGCACTGTTTAATTTGATTGCAAAATTTTTGCGCAAACTACCATCCCTGGCTAAATCGTTGATAGACGCTCTACTAGTAAATAAAGACAATGTATCGCATTATACGAAAAATTATCTAACGAGACACCCTGACCTCATCTTAGGCAATAGCTCAATCTGCAACTCTGTGAATGCCTCCCTTATTGTACAAAACGCCTATAACTTCGGAGTATCGGTTGTGCTGCGTTCGGCGAAATACAAACTGATCCAACGAGAAAAACCATATTTGGGTCTCCTTTTCACGCAAAACTGTCATATCCTAGCTATCTGACATACACAGAAGATCACAGCCGTCGCTAATACCATAAATCAACCTAACAACCTACTTTGGTTAGGTAAATCGGTCAGTTTAAGTCCGTAGGAATATGGCATCTCGGCTCCGAAGCAACATCCGGACTTCTCAAATTTTATTGGTCGAGCGGCGTCGGAAGGGGATTTACTGCTCAGTCTTAAACTTGGTCTGAAAAAAAAAATATCAACGGAAAATCATATAATCGCAGCTAATTATCCTTAAAATTTTCATCTTCTTGATTAATAAGAATAATTAAACGTATTGTTAACAGAATGTTCAGACAGATAGCTAGACAATCAGCAATTTCCCCAAGATTCACTAGATCTTACATTGCCGGTCAATTTACCGGAAGCAAGAAGGCTAATGGTAAGTATACCGTGACTTTGATTGAAGGTGATGGTATCGGTACTGAAATCTCTCAATCCGTTAAAGATATCTACGCCGCTGCCAATATTCCAATCGAATGGGAATCCGTTGACGTTACTCCGTTATTGATCGATGGTAAGACCACTTTACCACAACCAGCTGTCGATTCAGTCAACAGAAACTTAGTTGCATTAAAGGGACCATTAGCCACCCCAGTTGGTAAGGGTCACACGTCTATGAACTTGACTTTGAGAAGAACTTTCAACTTGTTTGCCAATGTTCGTCCATGTAAGTCAGTTGTTGGATACGACACTGCATACGAAAACGTCGACACTGTGTTGATTAGAGAAAACACTGAAGGTGAATACTCCGGTATTGAACACACCATCGTTCCAGGTGTTGTGCAATCTATCAAGTTGATCACCAAACCAGCCTCCGAAAAGGTTATTAGATACGCTTTTGAATACGCCAAATCCATCAACAAGCCACACGTTCTTGTTGTCCACAAGGCTTCCATCATGAAATTATCCGATGGTTTATTCGTTTCTACCGCCAGGGAAATTGGTAAGGAATACCCAGATATCAAGTTAGATTTCGAATTGTTAGATAACACGTCCTTAAGATTAACTGCTGACCCATCTGACTACAAGAACGTCGTCATGGTCATGCCTAACTTATACGGTGATATCATGTCCGATTTGTCATCTGGTTTAATCGGTGGTTTAGGTTTAACTCCATCCGGTAACATGGGTAACAAGGTTTCCATTTTCGAAGCCGTCCATGGTTCAGCTCCAGATATTGCCGGTAAAGGTTTAGCTAATCCAACAGCTTTATTATTATCTTCTTGTATGATGTTGAGACACATGTCCTTACACTCCGATGCTGATAGGATTGAAAAGGCTGTCTTAGACACCATTGCTTCCGGTAAGGAAAACAGAACGGGTGACTTATACGGTACTGCTACTACCCAACACTTCACCGAACAAGTTATTACCAGATTATAATTGCAAGGCTAGTAATTGTTTCATTTAGTTTATTACTACATTAAATATATAAAATAGGATTAAAATGCGTAGTGATGATATAAAATTGTATAGTTACAGTTTTAATGTAAATATCCTTTAATTCCTACTTGGCTAATTCTTTCAACACTATATTTGTACCTTCCACGATTGCGACATGTTCGACACCATGTACCCTAGTTTCGTAAGCATCCAATGATTCGTGTTTGCGTAAATCGATCTCCTTAACAAGCACTGGTGTTCCTCTATCGACTTCTGCTATAACCTTGTGAATCATGACTCCTCCAGTACTTATCTCTCCTGCCTGGCCTGCTTTCCATGCTCTCTCGATAGCATGAGTGCCGTCAAAAGCACCCGGCAATGCAGGATGTAAGTTGATGATTGTTATTCCTGCCTTCTCTAAGGGTGTCAACACCGTTGGCGATAAAATCAACATCCAACCTGCGCACACTACCAAATCTGGCTTGATGTATCCACTAACCGGAGTATCACTAATGTCTCCATTGATCAAGAGCTTGGCCAAGTCTTCATTAAACTTCTCCCTTCTTGTCTGACGTTCTGTCTTGTCCTCTTTTGTAGTCCCTTTATAGTAATTCTTCAAAGCATGCGTCTTGGTGCTAATTGAAGCTTCCGATGCTCTCGTTAATCCATACGCTGTCTCGCTCGATGAAACGACTTGTGTGATCGAACCACCAAGTTCGCCTCTTTTTTCCGCATCGATCAATGCTTGTAAGTTCGATCCAGATCCCGATATCAATACTGTTATAGTTGGCATCTTATATTGTGTCTATAGTGTATTATTGCAAATTAACCTACTATCCATCTCTTATTAGTATTGATATTTCAAGTATCAGAGTCATTTACAGCTTCTAATTTCCAATTTTTACAGGTTTCTTTCGATACAAAACTCGTACACCTACATCCTTACACCGACAAATCATTCGAGAGATGTACAGGAACATTCCGCTTTTCGAACTCCTCGCAACCCTGTCCCTTTGTTCTATGACCAAGTGGCTGACACTCCTGCTTCATCGACCACTCCCCAGCTCAAATATGGCTGATAATGGGTACAAATCTCCCACCCGTCTGGCCTACTTCCTAGCATCTTATGTGTACCCCATTGCTCTCGTATCCCATTCTCATCTCCTACAATTTAACTTGTACCCATATTTCAGTACCATTAGCATGGCCAAGCCCGGGTAATACCCGTCCCAGTATGATTTTTACTGTGAAAGATGTGTTACCCGGCGTCTGAAAAATTTTTCGATCTCACTTTGAGCCATCACCAAAAAATTTGATACCAATCCCCTCGTGCTGGACAGGTTCCAATAGCCATTCCCTTGGTTTTTTTTTCTAGCATTTTATTAAAAGGATTTTTTTTGATTAGCTAACGTCCAACACCAATAATAATCTATCAATATGGGTATGTATATATGGAAGGCAGTAATTAAACTAAGAATTGTTTCAATTGAGAGTGATTTTTAGTGAAAAGTAATTAGCCGCCTACCATTCAATAGAATCGAAAATTTTTGCTGGAGAAAATTTTTGTCTGGAAGATGAAGTAGTCAGAAAGGGATGAGATAGCAAAAATTGAAGGTTCGATGAGTGATGGAGGTAATGAAGACTCATGGACGACAAAATGATACTAACATACTAATAGTTGCTTTCACTATTGAACAAATCCGTGACTTGATGGACAAGGTTACTAATGTCCGTAACATGTCCGTTATTGCTCACGTCGATCACGGTAAATCCACTTTAACTGATTCGTTGGTTCAAAGAGCAGGTATTATTTCTGCTGCCAAGGCTGGTGAAGCCAGATTCACTGATACCAGAAAAGATGAACAAGAAAGAGGTATTACTATTAAGTCTACCGCTATTTCCTTGTTCGCTTCCATGGGTGACGATGACTGTAAGGAAATCAAACAAAAGACCGAAGGTAACTCTTTCTTGATTAACTTGATTGATTCCCCAGGTCACGTTGATTTCTCCTCCGAAGTTACTGCTGCTTTGCGTGTTACTGATGGTGCTTTAGTTGTCGTTGATACCGTCGAAGGTGTCTGTGTCCAAACTGAAACCGTTTTGCGTCAAGCTTTAGGTGAAAGAATTAAGCCAGTTGTTGTTATTAACAAGGTTGACCGTGCTTTGTTAGAATTGCAAGTCACCAAGGAAGATTTATACCAATCTTTCTCCAGAACTGTTGAATCCGTTAACGTTATTATCTCCACTTACGTTGATCCTAGCTTAGGTGATGCTCAAGTCTATCCAGATAAGGGTACCGTTGCTTTCGGTTCCGGTTTACACGGTTGGGCTTTCACCGTCAGACAATTCGCCACCAGATACTCTAAGAAATTCGGTGTTGACAGAATTAAGATGATGGAAAGATTATGGGGTGACTCTTACTTTAACCCAAAGACCAAGAAATGGACTAACAAAGACAAGGACGCTGATGGAAAGCCATTAGAAAGAGCTTTCAACATGTTCGTCTTAGACCCAATCTTCAGAATTTTCGCTTCTATCATGAACTTCAAAAAAGATGAAATTCCAAAATTATTAGAAAAGTTGGAAATCAATTTGAAGGCTGAAGAAAAGGAATTAGAAGGTAAGGCTTTATTAAAGGTTGTTATGAGAAAGTTCTTACCAGCCGCTGACGCTTTATTAGAAATGATTGTCATTCACTTACCATCCCCAGTTACTGCTCAAGCTTACAGAGCTGAAACCTTGTACGAAGGTCCAGCTGATGATGCTTCTTGTATTGCTATCAAGAACTGTGACCCTAGGGCTGACTTAATGTTGTACGTCTCTAAGATGGTTCCAACCTCTGATAAGGGTAGATTCTACGCTTTCGGTCGTGTTTTCGCCGGTACTGTTAAGTCCGGTCAAAAGGTCAGAATTCAAGGTCCAAACTACCAAGTTGGTAAGAAGGATGACTTATTCGTCAAGGCTATTCAAAGAACTGTTTTGATGATGGGTAGATTCGTCGAAGCTATCGATGACTGTCCAGCTGGTAACATTGTTGGTTTAGTTGGTGTTGATCAATTCTTATTGAAATCTGGTACCATCACCACTAACGAAGCTTCCCACAACATGAAGGTCATGAAGTTCTCTGTCTCTCCAGTTGTCCAAGTCGCTGTTGAAGTTAAGAACGCTAACGATTTACCAAAATTAGTCGAAGGTTTAAAGAGATTATCCAAGTCCGATCCATGTGTCTTAACCACCATGAACGAATCTGGTGAACACATTGTTGCTGCTACCGGTGAATTGCATTTGGAAATTTGTTTGTCTGATTTACAAAACGATCACGCTGGTATTCCATTAAAGATCTCCCCACCAATTGTCTCTTACAGAGAAACCGTTGGTGCTGAATCCTCCATGGTTGCCTTATCTAAGTCTCCAAACAAGCATAACAGAATCTACGTTAAGGCTCAACCAATTGATGAAGAAGTTTCCTTAGACATCGAAAAGGGTGTCATTAACCCAAGAGATGATTTCAAGGCCAGAGCTAGAATCTTAGCCGACAACCACGGTTGGGATGTCACTGATGCTAGAAAGATCTGGTGTTTCGGTCCAGATGGTAACGGTCCAAACTTGGTTGTCGATCAAACCAAGGCCGTTCAATACTTGAACGAAATCAAGGATTCCGTTGTTGCTGCTTTCCAATGGGCTACCAAGGAAGGTCCAATCTTCGGTGAAAACGTCAGATCTGTAAGAATTAACATCTTGGATGTTACCTTACACGCTGATGCTATCCACAGAGGTGGTGGTCAAATTATCCCAACCATGAGAAGAGCTACTTATGCTTCTATGTTATTAGCTGAACCAGCTATTCAAGAACCAGTCTTCTTGGTTGAAATCCAATGTCCAGAAAACGCCATTGGTGGTATCTACTCTGTCTTGAACAAAAAGAGAGGTCAAGTTATCTCTGAAGAACAAAGACCAGGTACTCCATTGTTCACTGTTAAGGCCTACTTACCAGTCAATGAATCCTTCGGTTTCAGTGGTGAATTAAGACAATCTACTGGTGGTCAAGCTTTCCCACAATTGATCTTCGATCACTGGGCCATCTTAAACGGTGACCCAACTGACCCAACCTCTAAGGTCGGTACCATCGTCAAGGAAAAGAGAGAACGTCAAGGTTTGAAGCCTGAAGTTCCAGGTTACGAAGAATACTATGATAAATTATAAGCTTATTAAATAATTAATTTTTTAAATTATTGATTTTTGGTAAGTCAATTTCTATCTAATATGTATTTTTTTATTCTGTTTATGAACTCTATTTGTAATTTGAATCTCTTTCAAGAATATATGATACTTTATAAAACTCCCCTCGTATGACCCTAAAACTAATTGCTACCGTATCCTGATTACCTCTAGCCAGAATCTAAGTGTCGGAATAGAAAATTTCCCTACGCCGGCTATTCGGTCTATTGCATATTTGTACATCCGGTACATTTGAATATCCTGGTTATCCCACAAGAATACTTGTTTCCACACAAACACATTCGTTGGCTTAACAAATATAGTCTCACTAGCAGCAGCTAAATTGATTGCTAAAATTGCTATATAAAAAATTTTATTCTTGTTAGGCCTAACGTAAAACAGTATATTGTTATTAAGACAGGAACCGCCCGATCCGCGTTTAGTAACGTAATTGCGAAGATCGTTTAACCTTCTACGCTTAAAATAGTACGGTAAAAACGGCTGAGAAACTTATAAAACTAATTACATTTCCTAAACGACGAAATTGATAGTTTCAGTTTCATCTATTATAAGAGCAAAGAATATTTTACAGAAACATAATTGATCAACGATTTAGGCATAATTGTTTAGATTTGAAGCAGTGTTAGTAAAAAAATGTTAGTTTTAAATAATGATGGCATAGAGATGATAACTATACTCAAAACGATTAAAGGGTTTTCAGAAAACACCAACGGATACAAATTAGTACTGATGGGTGGCAGTGTTATCTGCGGGATGTTCTACATATATAGATACCATAAGGTTAGTCAGGCTTTGCCGCAAAAATATTCAGAAGATTTGAAAAGTTTGACTACCGCTATTACCGGGCTCTGCGTGTGGAACTTTATAATAACAGGGTTCACAGAGAACATATTGCTCAACTTGAATAACGTAGTCAGATACTTAAATGAAAACAAAAACTTACCTAAGGATCTCAGAGGATATTTTATAAACGAAAATGTTCATTCGGTGCTAAACATGTACTACGTGCAAAAAGATATGAAACTATTATCGGCAACGGTTGTATCAATGATCTTGCTTCAATTTTTTTCCAATGTTATAATGAAATGTGTGGAATACATTTCTTTTATCTCCGATGGAGCCAACAGCGATATAGAAAAAACTGTGGGACCATTATCTTTATCGAAATCTGTTTCGTTCAACGATGATTTAACTACATACCAATATCTGGACATGGAATTGTGGGTATCCAAATCCAGACTTAGTATGGGTCACTCATGCCTGAGGACATTTTTCATAAAGCATTGCATTTCATTTGTCATTCTTTCCATCATATCATATTGCATAGTTCCAGATATATTTTTGTTTAATTCATCGGCGATTATTTTTCAATACTCGAATATCACCTTCAAGTCGGACCATTTATTCTACGCTGTTTTCACGCTTTTTTTTGTTGATGTTGTCACCACCTTCGTTAAGGTTGCAAACCATCCCAAATTCAAAAATTTTCCCCAATTCACTTCCATCCTATCCAGATTCATATGGTGTTATGGCAGCTTAATCCTTCTAACATCCATGAGCTTAATGATCTTATTTAGTGATCTTCTTTTAAATTTGCTCAAATTAATCGCCATATATACTTACGCTCCAGCACATACCATTGGCTATAATGTTCTGTTTATGACGCAAATATTCATTAATTATTTAGCGCATACTATTCAACTGTCATGTACCACTAGTACGGATTGCTCCCAATTGGACTTAGTTAACGCATTATCGGAAAACTTCATTTGGTTAAAAGATACTCTTAGCAATTGTTGTATTGTCCTCAATTCATCTGGCTTATTGATAATGCCATTGTTAATTTGGATAGTGGTAATTGAATCAAAGCTTGGTCGCACTATTTATTGAAGAGCAACTTTTCTTGTACGCAGAATATGTTATCTATAGCTTATTGTAGTAATAGATAAAAGATTATCAATTTGATCTTAATCCTATCTGTAAGCTTAGTGGCTTTTTTGCACTCCATGTTTGAAGACGCACCCGATTGGGTTATTTTTCCGGATATCGTTATTATCGGATATTCGAACCCTTTTGGGACATGCGCACTTATAAGGACTGATAAGAAATATACTATAAGTAACAATTTTCTGCTTGATTCTACAGTCCATTTGGATAGAATGGAGTATATTTATAATATTAATAGGCTGAAAAAAGAAAATTTAATCTCAGATGGAAAGATTACAACAAGTAGCAATTCAAACAACTGCTGCAAGCTCAGGACCACAGAGGCCATTGCATCCATTAGATCCATTATCTGCACAAGAAATCAAAGAGGTAAGCACCATAATCAAGCAGCAATATTCGGGAAAGAAACTTAGATTCAATACTATGAGTTTAAGAGAGCCAAGTAAAAAGGCGTATTATAGCTGGAAAGAGTCTAACGGACCAGTCCCAGCCCGTTTAGCATATTATGTTGTTATCTTAGAGGGGGTACGTCCTCTCCAAGAAGGGGTAGTAGATATTGGTAGTAAGAAAATTGTTGAGAAGCGTGAAGTTGATGCAGCCCAACCGATCTTGACACCTGATGATTTACAGACTACGGAAGAAATAGTAAGAAACGATCCTGCTGTGATAAGGCAATGTGAGATTAGCGGAATTCCAAAAGAAGAGATGAAGAATGTTTATTGTGATGCTTGGACGATTGGATACGACGAAAGATGGGGCGCTTCTAAAAGATTACAACAAGCATTGATGTACTGGAGATCAAACGAGGATGACTCGCAATACTCTCACCCTTTGGATTTCTGCCCTATTGTCGATATGAATGCAAGCAAGGTTATTTATATCGATATTCCAAATAGAAGAAGAAAAGTATCCAAGCATAAACATGCTAACTTCATTCCAGAACATGTCAAAGACAAATTTGGAACTAAGGAAAATCGATCGGGTTATAGAATAGATTCGAAACCGATAAATATTACTCAACCCGAAGGAGTCTCTTTTAAATTAGATGGCAATATAGTTGAATGGTCAAACTTTAAGTTTCATATTGGTTTCAACTATAGAGAAGGGATTGTGTTAAGTGATGTTACTTATAACGACCACGGAAAACTTAGACCTATTTTCCACAGAATTTCATTGGCAGAAATGATAGTTCCTTATGGGTCACCTGGCTATCCTCATCAACGTAAACATGCCTTAGATATTGGAGAATATGGTGCAGGTTATTGTACAAATCCTTTATCATTAGGATGTGATTGTAAGGGGGTCATTCACTATATGGATGCAAATTTCACTGACAAAGACGGTGAGCCTACTACTATAAAAAATGCCGTATGTATACACGAAGAAGATGATGGTGTTCTATTCAAGCATTCTGATTTTAGAGATGACTTCCAAACAAGTATTGTTACTAGAGGTACTAGATTAATTATTTCTCAAATATTCACAGCAGCGAATTATGAATACTGTTTATATTGGATATTTAGACAAGATGGTACTGTTAAATTAGAAATTAGATTGACCGGTATTTTGAATACGTTCATCTGTGCAGAAGATGAAGAAGTTAGACCTTGGGGAACACAGGTTTATCCTCAGGTTAATGCACATAACCATCAGCATTTATTCTCCCTTAGAATTCATCCTAGAATAAACGGGGATAATAATTCAGCAGCTACAAGTGATTGTAAACAATCCCCACTTCCTTTAGGCTCTGAAAATAACAAATACGGTAATGCATTCTATAATGAAAAAACTACATTCAAAACGATCAGTGATTCATTCACTAACTTTGAATCTTCTACGGCAAGAACGTGGGATATCTTCAATCCAAAGTCAATCAATCCTTACTCTGGAAAACCAGCATCTTACAAGTTAGTTTCAACATTTTGTCCTCCAGTATTAGCTAAAGAAGGTTCTCTTGTTTGTAAAAGAGCTCCTTGGGCTTTGAATTCGACGCAGGTAGTTCCATACTACGACGAGGATTACGGTTACGGTAGATTATATCCCTCTGGTGATTTCGTTTGTCAATGGGATGGAGAATCCTTGCAAGGAATGAAAAAGTGGTGTGGTGATGGGAAAGACAATGTGGAAAACACAGATATTGTGTTTTTCCATACTTTTGGTATTACACATTTTCCAGCACCTGAAGACTTCCCTGTCATGCCAACTGAGGTATTTGATCTTATGTTACGTCCAAGAAATTTTTTTACTGAGAATCCTTGTCTTGATGTTAAGCCATCCTACGTAAGAACTACTAGTGAAGTAAAGAAGGGCTTAAATGGCAAAAATTCAAGCTCTTTGGGTGTCGATAACAGTTCCAGATTGGCATTTAGTAAAACATCTTCTGTATCTTGTTGTTCTAAATAGTTAGTTTTTATTTAGAATTGGAATTCAAATTGTTCCTAAATTATAATATTATTGTAATTGATAATTCATCTCCAAAAAATTATTAGAGAAAATTATTTTGTACGAAATCACTTTTTCAAAAGTTTATTATTCTTATAATACATAATATATATATCAAATTGGATGATGTTTTCTTTTGTTATTCGACAAGTACCGTAATTATTATAATAGAGTAACACTGGTTGTTTTTGCAGCATTTTGTGTGCTCATTATATTTGAAAAAAAAAAAAAATTAAACTTTAATTTACAGAACATTGAATTTTATCATAATGAAGTACATCATTGAACATATGGAAGAGGGCTTCTCCGAATGGGTTATTTTGGAGTATTCACAAATAATTAGAGAGGTAGGTAAAGAAAATTTGATATTAACATCATTACCTCTTTCAACTACAGAGAAAGAAATTCCATCAAGACTATTAGATTTAGGATTGCAATGGACCACAAAGGAATGTATAGATATAGACGGTGGCAATATTGAAAAATCCAAAATCTGTTTATTGGATCCGGCAGCTGAGGTGGATTTAGTACCTGAAGACAATGAAAAATTTGACTACTTTGTGTTCGGAGGAATTTTAGGTTCCCACCCAAGAATTGATAGAACAGGTATCTTGAGAAGAAAGTATGGATTAGCTGGCAGAAGATTGGGAAGTTTACAAATGACAACTGATACTGCTATTAGGACTACTCAGAAAATCGTGAAGGATCAAGTTAAGTTTGAAAATATTAAGTTTTTAGACTACCCAGAAATAAGATACAATAAATATGAAGCTACAGAAATGCCATTTAGATATATTGTTGGAGCGGACGGAACTCCAATTTTGCCTGAGGGAATGTTGGAGCTCATTAAACACGATGCAGAACAAAGTATTGATGATTTATTAATAGAATAAATATCTAATGTACATTACTTTATATGGATGAGTATGTAAATTATGTTCGTCACTTATTCATATAGTGAGACAGTTTTCGACTCAATTGGAGTGGATCTGGAAAGTAAAATTTGCTTCATAATGAAGCCTGCAGTATCCTTGTCCTCAAAGTAAGAAATATGGGCACTAATTGCAGATACTAGGGAGAAATCGAAAACTCCCATAGGCAAGCTGTAGTCAACCCTTCCATTCTTATTTATTTCTGTCAAAGTGGCCAAATGATCTTTGCTCAAGCCTTTCTTTTTAGGTTTTCTTTTATTATCTTTCTTTTCAGACTTCGCTAAACTAAATAAAATATCATCCAAAGCGTTCTCTTCTGAGGCCTTATCTTCGATGCTCTGAAGTTCTTCTGGATTTTTCCTACCTGGCTTACTTCCTCCATTTAGCCAACTCGAAGCTCGGAATAATCTTTCTTGAATTTCTTCACTGAAGTGCGCTAATTCTCTAATTTGAGTGTTCAATCCCTTGACCGCAAATGGAACCAATTCTGGCTTGTACTGCGAGAAATCAGGATTAATTAATGGCTCTATTCTGTATCCAATAGGATCACAAGGATGAAAAATATTGTACAAATTAGAACATTTTGGGGAAGCGAATGTATTTTTTTCCTTTGGATCAAAATTGTCAGGTAAAAGAGAGCGTGGCTTTATATTAGTTTGTCCCAATAACTTGAACATACCAATAGGCGAACCAACACAGAAGAAATCATCAACATCAAATAATAAGTCCTTTCCTTGGTCAAATTTTTTAGGTTTGTTATTAACTTGTGAACTAAGAATATCAAATGATATGACTGAACCTAACGAATGTCCCATTATATGTACTTTTCCTTTAAAGTTAGGATTTCTTTCCATATAAAGGGAATAAACGCGATTGAGTTCTTCCGTAACAACTTTGTTAATTTGCTTAATATACTTTGGCTCATAATAAAGTAAGATATCTAAAACAACGTCACCTAAAATATTTCGAAGAGATTTGACACCATCAACACTTATTTGAGCTAAACTTGGTAACCTTAATTTACCATTTTCATCATATGACTCTAATGACTTTTGGGGATGAAAGTCAATTTTATGTCTCCAAGATATAGGTAACATTTGAATTCTATTATTCGTAGTCTTGTTTTCATCATCTTGTTTATGTTCAGGGTAGGCAATTTCTTGGTACCCATTATCATTTTTATAGACCTCTTTCATAGTATTTCTAAGCACGTTAATACTATGAACGAAATCAACAGATTCATATTTGTGACCCAAAATCTGACCAATGCCATGAATACATAACACAAGATGATCAATAGCTCTCTCAGAACTCAGTAAGCTAGTGTCATGATCAAAATCAGATTCAAGAATATGTTTCATTCGTTTGTCTTGTTCCTTTACAGTAGTTTCGGGTTCTTTATTATTTTCCATTTGCTTGGAGTCTGAATCACCAGGATGGAAGGCATTAGTAATTTCACTTTGAAAGAAATCGGTTAAACCAGGTATAGGGTTAGTCGTCAAATTATCGAAAACGGTTTCTTGCAAGTCATTAGTATAACCACGTTGTATTTTCTCAACAGAAATCAAAGAGCCAGAGCTTGTTCCAAAACTTCGAATAACACCAAGCTGAAATTTGCTATTGAACGACGAAGGAAATAAAACTGCTTCTTTTGAATTACAGAATAGAACCACTTGGTCATTATCTAAACCGAACGAATCCTTTTCTTTTTCAAAATCAATTTCTAGAGCCATCTCAGGTTTTCCTTTCTTTTCTACTTCATTATTGAACTTAGTTACTTCTTCCTTTGATTCAGCAACTTGCTCTTCACTAGGCCCCTTTTCTCCAAATGTGTAGGCCTTTCTGTACCTATATCCCTCTTCAATTTGCTGAGACAACTGCGCACTTAATGGGACCCCATCAGAGTTGAACCATGTACCACGACGAACTTCATAAACTGGTCCATCCCAATACACTGGGGATAAATCAAAATTTTTTAAATTTACTTGGAAGAGTCTGTCTTCATTGACTTCAACGAATTCGGAACCCAGGTCTCTCTTTTCTTTATTCTCTATTTGCTTCATACCAGCATTATACTTTTGATATTGTTTCTCCAATCTCTTTGAATCATATTCCGAAAAAGGAATGAACTTCTTGGGTTCCTTAGTTTTGTTATAATTATGCCAAGCAGGCTTGGAATTGGGAATATCCGTGGCATAGAACCATTTAACATGTGGTTTTGAAATCGAGTTCGGTGTATTTGAGTTATCCGAATCGCTTGTAGAATAGCACCTTTTATAACCCCACGATCTGTATCCCACAAGACGAAGATTACAAGAAACACAAGACGAATATACTGGTAATCTTAATGTATTTAGCATGACTTGTGACGATGATTTATACGGGTGCATTAATGATAACGTTTATATATATTAGCAGCTAAGTTTTCTCGTTTATCACATGATTAATATATTTGTTGCTGAAAAAAACATGTCTATAAAGAGTTTATATATAATTAATAGTACTTGTAGATATTCATGTAACTCCTGACTGAGGTTTAATAAATTCACCACTTGGCCATTTGAGGACACCGGCATTAGAGAAATCGCTATATACTTCGCTTCCTAATATCTTTTTACCTATCCGTAAGTACATGAGAATGTTTCCGTCTTTATCTTTATAACCATTCTTTAATGCATTCTTTATGGAGTTCTTCAAATCAGCTGATTTTTTAAATAAATCTACCAAATTTAAGGAACCGTCACGATCACCGACGAAACGTTCGATATCATTTATAAGTAAAGATACCCCGTTGAATTTATTGTTAGCGGTTTCTTCTATCGAGTTCATTGACGAGGTGTCGGCGAATTTCCAGCCTAAAATACCAGAAGTAATATTAAAACCAGTGAATTCAGGTGGAAGAATCTTTCCTTTTGGATCATCTCTTCTTAGGGACTCAACAGTCTCCGCAATTGAAGCCAAACCCCATCTAGAAGATCCGGAAAGAAATAAACCTAATAAAATACCTTGGAAAGCTAATGCTGTTCTTCCTCTTGTTGCACATCCTGGAATTAGAAGCATTGCTAGTATGTAATGATGAATGCGTAGGGTTAAACCAGGTAATTGCCCTAGCAAAACCAACCCTAAGATAAAGGAAACATAAATCATCAAGTACTTTCTAAATCTTCCCGATAGCCAGATCTTGTAGGCTTGTATAAAAGCACATATACCGATGGTAGTTATAATAGAGGATACTGCTATCAAGGCCCCTGCTTGCTCCTTGAGATCCAGAATCGTAAGCCTATCTACTGGTAACCTGTCGAACGTAATATTATTCAAAACTCCAAGCCAAAAAAGCGGGTACCATAATATTAATTTACTTAATGGTGATGGTTTTGCATTTAATTCTGGAGGTGGATCAGACAAAGTTGTTTTAACAGAGGCATGCCACAAGACATACAAAATGAATGAAGAGGGTAAAAATCTTTCAAGACCAATTGAAAGCAAATTTGCAAAACTATCATGATCTCTGGCATTCACGGTATACGGTGGATCAGTTGCTAAACATATGGTCCAAAATCCAACAAAGTTTATGATCCAAAATGTACCAGCGCCACTCGCCAAATATACAATTGGTATGCCCAACATAATATTAATAAGTAATACTAGCAACCTAGGATCATAACAGTGAGTAAACCCACCAGAGATATCATTCTCACTCACTAAGTTCTTGAAATAGTAAGATGACTGAAAAAATGAGAGGAATGGAATAGAGTCACCAACTCCATAATGTCCCGGAGCAGATGGAAAATACAGCTCTCCATTCTTTGAGTATGATATTCTGGCACATCCACCAAAAAATGGTGACACAACACCAGCATGGACAGCGGCACCACATGGGTACGAGTCTGCTCTATACGGTTTTGATAAGATTTCAGAAGCATGCAGTTCTATATCTTCACCACCACCTACAAAATACCCTCTATATTTGACTCGTTGATCACCGATAGGTATCAAAGAATATGTCCAACTACTCCTATCACAGAGAGCCGGGCACCGAAATATTATTTCCTTTTCATCCTTTTCGAACGAAGGACATAATTCTCCGTTCAATCCACATGCACCATTTTTACCTCTCCAAAAGTTTGATTGTGACTGGCATGATAGTGATATAACAGTAACATTGGGGTTATTTGGTATACCAGGTGGTATGATCATATACGGAACCAAAATACTATAGCACACGAGAAACCAAAGACTTAAATACAATATGAGGCCTGCGATTCGAAGAGATTTCGAAATGCTATTATTAAATTTTTCAGGAAACTCTTCGACCTTCAAAAACACTTGGATTCGGCGTGGTGGATTATCTTCTGGAACGGTAGGCCCATTCCATAATTTGTAAAAGAATCGCTTCATTTTTCCCTTCATTGAATCATCAATGTAGAAATAATTATCCTGATCTATTATACGGATTGGATCTGAGGTATCATCATCGGAATCCATAGTCGACCGATTATCCAGAAACGTATCTAGGACTATATCTTCGTTTGTGGTTCCAGGTATTTCAGAGTTTGACATCTGCGTCATACAAAATCTTATTTTCTGTTTTTAGGATGTAGTTGTATGAGTTTGTCTTTAATATTAATAACAATAAATATCTTTCAAATGATTGTGCATTGATAGATATGATAAAATCCACCTTGAAATATGGCTCGTAACGATTGATCAGTGTTTATTAAAATATTACTTCTGAAATTCTGCAGCCAAGAGCTCAAAAAAGATCTTTAGTGATCGCATGTATCGGCAATTTACAGATGCTTCTATGATCTACAATCAGTTTTATAATTTATTCATCAAGGTGAAATTTAAGAAAACCTGTGATATAAGTGTTAAAACTAACTAAAAAAACTATTACCCAACAATAAACTTTAAACGATAATTAAATAACATAGTAATATACAAAAATTGTAGAATTATGGCTTAACCGGAACACATAGTACATGATTCAGGATTATCAATAGCACATGCAATAACCTTCGAGCTGTAAATATCGCTTGCTTCTTGATCTTCAGCAGCTTCATCGTTTTTAGAGGCATCCGAGTTGTCGGAGATCTTTAAATCAGCAACCGAGTTTTCTAACGAGGTTGGCTCAGTAGAAACACCAGAGTCAGTATTGCTAGAAATTGGTTTAGCAATATATTTTCTTCTGTTTAATTTTTCTAATGAAGCAATACTCTTAGAAGCATTGTTGACTGAGTTTTGATCAACAGTAAATTGAATAGCAGCAGCAGCAGCTTGAGTTCTTAAGTAGTACATACCTGTCTTTAAACCCTTTTTCCAACCATAGAAATGCATTGAAGTTAATTTACCCATGGTAGGGTCTTTGATGTGAATATTTAAGGATTGTGATTGATCAATGAATGCAGCTCTATCTGCTGCCATGTCAATAATATGCTTTTGAGAAATTTCCCAAACTGTTTTGTATAAGGCCTTTAATTCGTCTGGAATGTTAGGCAAGGATTGGACAGAACCGTTGTTGGCGATAATGTTGTTCTTCATATCATCATTCCAGATACCTAAATCAACTAAATCACGCAATAAGTATGGGTTGACAATTTGGAATTCACCAGCCAAAACTCTTCTGGAATAAATATTTGAAGTGTATGGTTCGAAACATTCATTGTTACCCAATATTTGAGAGGTTGAAGCAGTTGGCATTGGAGCAACTAACAACGAATTTCTAAGACCATGCTTAGCTAACTTTTGCTTTAAAGTCTCCCAGTCCCATAATTCAGTTGGCTTTCTGTCCCATAAATCAAATTGTAAGATGCCCTTAGATGCTGGAGATCCCTCATAAGTTTGGTATGGTCCTTCAACTTCAGCCAATTCAATGGACGCTTCGACAGCACCATGATAAATGGTTTCGAAAATTTGAGTGTTTAATTCCTTAGCTTCTTGGGAGTCAAATGGTAATCTTAATGCCATAAATGCATCAGCTAAACCTTGGACACCTAAGGCAATTGGTCTGTTTCTCATATTTGAGTTCCTTGCTTCCGGAACTGGGTAGAAGTTACGATCAATAATTCTGTTCAAGTTACGAGTCACAACCTTAGTAACTTCATGCAACTTTTCAAAATTATACCAACTTGAAGTGCTATCCTTCTCAACAAAAGATGGTAAAGCAATAGAAGCTAAGTTACAAACAGCAACTTCATCTGGAGCAGAATATTCAACAATTTCACAACATAAGTTGGATGACTTAATGATACCTAAATTCTTTTGGTTTGTCTTTTTGTTACATGCATCTTTGTATAACATGAATGGAGTACCAGTTTCTGTTTGGGCATCTAAAATAGCGTACCATAATTTTTGTGCCTTAACAACCGATCTACCACGGTTTTCCTTTTCATACTTGGTGTACAATTCTTCGAATTCATCACCGTAAACGTCAGATAAACCAGGAGCTTCATTTGGAGAGAACAAAGTCCAGTCACCATTTTGCTCGACTCTCTTCATGAATAAATCAGGAATCCATAAGGCAGGGAATAAATCTCTAGCTCTGATTTCTTCCTTACCGTGATTCTTTCTGATATCTATGAAATCGAAGATGTCAGCGTGCCATGGCTCTAAGTAAAGGGCAAAGGCACCTGGTCTCTTATTACCACCTTGATCAACATAACGAGCAGTGTTGTTGAAAACACGAACCATAGGGATGATACCATTAGAAGTACCGTTTGTACCAGCAATATAAGCACCGGTAGAACGAATATTGTGTATATGTAATCCAATACCACCAGCACTCTTGGAAATCAAGGCGCATGTCTTCAAAGTATCGTAAATACCATCAATAGAATCTTCCTTCATAGCAACCAAGAAGCACGATGACATTTGAGGGCTAGGAGTACCAGCATTAAATAAAGTTGGAGAACCGTGAGTGAAAAATCTTTGGGACATCATGTTATAGGATTCGATAACTCTTTCAATGTCATCACCGTGAATTCCAACAGCGACTCTCATAATCAAATGTTGTGGTCTTTCAGCAACCTTGCCGTTAATTCTTAACAAGTAAGATCTTTCCAAAGTCTTGAAACCGAAATAGTTGTAGTTGAAGTCACGGTCAAACACAATGGCGGAGTTCAACTCATTTGCATTGGCTTGAATAATGTCGTATGTGTCTTTTGAAATCATAGGTGAATGTAAACCAGTCTTTGGGTTAACATATTCATACAACTCCTTACTGACTTGAGAGAATTGCTTGGTGGTCTGTTTGTGTAAATTGGAAACGGCGATTCTTGCTGCCAAGATAGCATAGTCAGGGTGGATTGTAGTCATATATGCAGCAGTTTCGGCAGCCAAGTTGTCTAATTCAATAGTATTAACTCCTTGATAAACACCGGAAATAACCCTCTGTGTGATGGCAACTGGCTCGACGTGTGCAGTGTCTAACCCGTAGCATAATCTTTGAACTCTAGCAGTGATCTTGTCAAAGCGGACAGGCTCCTTACGTCCATCTCTTTTATAAACATACATTATTAATTATTCTTCTTCGTCAATAAATAATACTAATATCTTTCAAACGAGAAGTGTTGATTCTTTTCTTATTCTTTTATTTGGGCGGATTTTGGCTGATTAAATACTCGAAACGCGTCTCGTTAGCAAATTTAATTTGTCATCACTAGAATAAAAACAAACAGAAACAAAAATAAATCGCGCGTCTGCAAGACGTTTGTTTGAATAGATCCTTCATAGTTCCCGTAGTTAAGATTTTGATTCTGCGGGCGTAACAACCCCGATTCTGTATATATTACAAACGGCAATTTCATAATTATCTCGATTTGATGGAGATTTGTTTACAAAACGTCAGTTACTAGCAATAAAACGCGTCAAAATATAATTGACTAGAGAACGACGCATCGGAATTGTAGATGAAGGTCGGGAAAGCATCTGTTAGACAAAATGGAGAGAAAATGAGGACGTGTAGTAGCAAATGAATTGGGAATATCCACTATGAGTTCAACTCCGAGGACGGGCTACAATGTGTAAACAACTTTAAACGTGTAGATTCAAGGTGATATGGACATGCCCTGGAAACTTAAAAAAATAAAACGAAGAAGTCATAGAAAATGCAAGCTTTAACCTATGCAAATGGGTAGTTGCTTCATCTCTCCGGCGATAGCCGTTCACTGTGGATTCGACGAAACTAGAAAGACCATACACCCAAAACATCCAAAGCTTATACATAAATACAAATACACCATAATGGATGAAACATAAATACACCTTATTTTTGGCCTATTATATATTACTAAAGATATCCATCCAATTGAGATGGAACAACCACATTGCAGAACAAAAAGTTCTGTTACAGTAAGAGCATAGACAATAGTGTTCTATTCTATTTTATTTTATGTATATATCATATAGATCGTTCCTAAACATTATTTTGACTCTTCCTTAGTTAAATCGCTATCTTTTGTTAGTAGATGTATCACCACAATAATCTATCGACATTTACTTACTTTAAGAACTTTTCTAAATCAAAATCATCTTCTTTGGTTTGGGCAATTGGAGCAGCCGGGGTTGGTGGAACTTCCTTTTTAGCACGAGGCCATGCAATTACCGCTGCAGCACTAGACAAAGTAATGATAGAAAGCTATTTGAGTTAGTTAATCAATATCCTAAGATATAGAACAAATTGAATCTATAACCCTCTATCGGTTATATATAGTCAAAATTATGACTATTTTGAAGACTATTCAAACTCGATTCCAATCCACGTTTGTCGAATAAATACTTACAATATGAGATGGAACTTGTCTCCCAAATATCGTGTAAGCAGCACCCATTTTTGTATTATGTTGACGTATTTGGGTTGAAATGTAATAATTTAATAGAATTAAAGAAAAGCAAGGTCAACTACCAATAGTCTTAGTTTAAAGCAATCCCGAGATCCAGCCCGTATATAATAGCTTATATAATCAATATTAGTTCAATCAATTAAAGGTGGATCAGCTATAATACAGTATATACATTGTTAATTATCTATGACTAAAGCTTCACGCCAATAGTTTGTAACCCCAAACCTATTAAGAACATCATGTGCTTCATCATCATTGGAGGTTTTCATTATAGACCATTTCTTAAACTTTATTTCTTTGATTTGTCCTTCCCATAGTAGCAGACATTTGTTGTTCGAAAGATCTTCCATTTGTTCTGGCAAAACGGAAGAGGAATTCAGGTCTTTAGACGCCTTAGGGGCAACATTTTCAGTCCAATTGATCCTCAGGGTTAAAAGTTTTTTGTAGAATTTGATACTTTTCGCCCCACCTTCAACAATAATCAAATTGAATTTGGGATTCAACAAACATATGCCATATAACTCTAATTGTTTTGCGTTGATATCGATTTTGTAGAAGTTTTTGGGGTTCGAAAGTTTATCAATTTTGAATACAATTGTATAATATCCTTTATCAAGGTCCTTTTCATGTTGCCTTTGAAGCTTTGCTAGTCTTTCTTCTTTAGTCAACTTCCGTTCTTCATTTTCTTGCATATGCTTTTGAAATCTTTCTTCGACTTCTTCTCGAACTTTCATCTCCACTGCTGTAGGATCCTTAATTGCCTCGTTAGTTAATACATTCATGAGATTTGATAACTTCACTTTAGGAGGAGGAGGCGGATCTAAACCTAATTTTATACGATCTTGTTTGTCTTTCTGTTTTTCATGCCTATCATTGCGTCTTATTCGCTTTAATTCTTTCTTCGTTAGATACATAGGTTTTGCTTCTGGCATGTGTTTTTCCCAAGGAGGTGGTATTAATACGGGATGTTGTATATATATAGATACCGGAGAAATATCGCTGTCATATATGAGACGTGATTCGTCATCTATATGTTTATAATTACGATCTTTCAAATATGGCCTATCCCACCACTCAACAACCGGTGGATACTGTACTTTATACAAATGCTCCCCCAAGCTTTCATCAGCTACCAATCCCTTTTCCTTTGTTTCTTCAAATTTGGCTATTTCATCTTGCTCCTTTTTCAATCTTTCTCTCAACTCATTTCCCTTCGCAATATACTTTCCATGTTCATTGAATTGTAACGCTCTCGGTCTATGGTGTGACTTAATCAGCCCCAAAAGATCATCCTGGTTCAAGTATGGATTGATGGCTGTGGGATCAAACCACTTTCTAACGTTCTGCTTTAGAGGATTATGATTTTTAGGTAATGTTCGTGCTGGAATATTATTTCGTAATAACGGATGAATTTCTACATTGAGCCCACCTCTGCCTTCTTTATCTTCTTCTCCACTTTCCGTTGCTTTTGCATTAAACCTATCTCTAGAGGGATTTATTCTGCCTGATAAAGCGTCTGTATGGCTTGTGTGTTCAGCATTCTTGTATTTGTTCTTTTCAAGTAGCCTTGCTTTGGCTCTTGCAATGGCGTCTGTTGTATCAGTAGAAGTCTGTTCTTTTATTCTTTTTTTGTCCCCATTCCAGTTCTTCTCTAATGGTCTCTTCCTGTAAGACATGTCTCCTATAATTGGTTTATCTTTCGTGTATACATGTATTATTCTTATTTAACTCATCATTTTGCCCTGTATACTATCAGTGTGTTTGAACCAGGAGTTTCGAGCAAAAATAGCAAGAACTACATACTTATAAATTAGACTTTCGGAAGTAAATCATAGATCAATCATATATATAGCAGAAGAGTTGTATAAAAGATCAGATTAACAATTGAAGTTTTAAAAAATTGTACTTAGCATCATCATAAACAAATTTGAATAATTAATTTCAAGCCTAAAGTATTAATACATAGTCTACACAATGATTATTTCTAAGCGGAATCACTTAGAAAAAATGGAGATGGCAAAGCCATTGAAATCCTTGATCGATGATATTACAAATTGCCCATTAGAGCAATTACCTCATAAGTTGAAAAGCAATCTATCTTGGGAAAGACCCCGAGGCGATTTATTCCACTGGGTGCCGGCTTTGAATAGGTTTGATGAAATATTTGAAAATCAGATTAAGAAGTACGAATTAGACCAAGAGCATCCTAAATTGCAAGAGATAAGTACTAATGATAAAGAATTGCTTGTAGGATGCTTGGAATTCACTCATCTTTTGCTTGAACATTGTGCGAATAGGTCTATCTATTCTAGTAGTGAAAGAATCTTCCAGTTGATAAATTCTCCCACGGTGGATGTAAGATTAAGCGCATTGGAAGTAGGTGTTTCGTTATCCGAGAGATATGTTCAGTCAAATTTGAGTAAGTATTCAGCCCCGAAGCCAGTCAAGATGAAAGTTTTACAAATTGCAAAGTCATATCCATTACCAGTGCCACCGAATTTTTACCGTAAGCTTGAAGAAGAAAGTGAAAGCAAAAAAGATAAGGATGGTGTATTAGGTGATCATTATAGCCTAATTGATTCCATTACTACAAAGAAAAAATATCCATCCAAATGGAAGCACATTTACTTCCAATACTATAAATCTTTTACACAAAATATTCATTCAAACGAATTCACTAAATCTGGAAAGGAAGAACATAAGCATATAGGAACAAAAGGATCTAAATCAAAACATAATTCGAATAAATTATCAAAGACGGACAAAGAAGAAAAGGTAGTTCCAAAAGAAGGCGTTACGACTTTTGCTTTGTCAGAGGAAATTGTTCGTAAGTTATCTTTGGAGCAGATCTTTGATAAGGCTTCTGAAAGTATTCCGAAAGAATATTGGTTTGAATTTGGCCTCGTTGCACCTGTCGTCAAGTCTTTCAATACAAAATCGTACGAATCTATCAACTTGCGTGAAAAGTTACTTCGAACAAAATGCTTGGCTATTGCTTTTATATGCTGTATGTGTCCTAGTGAGTTTACGGCATCAAGGTTTTTTGAAGCAGAACCTTATATTTTTAGCTTTTTAATCGATTTAATACAACCTGAAAACTCAACTGATGTTTCAAAAGAAGTCTATTTTACTGCCACAAAGACCTTAGACTGCATTTCTCTAAAAAGAGTTTGGGGAAGTGATATAATCAGATGTATGGGTGGGAATGTAAATCATGGTATCTTATTCCAATGTATAAGACACATTAAAAAGAAGATCGCAGCTGAAGATGATGATTGCTACGAATTAGCTTATGTGCAATTTTTTAATATGTTGGTAAATTTAATAACAGATTCAAAAAGTTTAACACCTAGACTAACGGCTGGAGGGATTTTAAATGATTTATTGTCATTTTTTAACGTTAAGTCTAAATATAGATGGACCTGCTCTGCTGCGGTTAATTTAACAACAGTATTCTTAGGTGCATCTCCGGAGTCATTTGACGATTTCGTAAATAATAATGGATTTCAATTACTTATTGACACAACTCAATATGAAGTTAATTTTGCATTAGATCATCCCAATTATGGAGACGGTCCACCTAAGGAGTCTCTTGTTTACTACAGTATTACTTTTCGACAAGCTAACTATATTCGTAACCTTATGAAATTAGTTTCTCATTTAATCCAATCAGAGCTTGGCGATAGATTGCGCAACCTATTTGATTCTCCTTTACTTCAAAGTTTTAACCAAATTCTCCTTAATCCTAAAGTTTTTGGACCATTGATTTTATCTGCGACAATTGACTCAGTTTTTTATATAATTCATAATGAGCCAACAGCATTCTCAATTTTGAATGAGGCTAAGGTAATAGATACTATTTTAGATAGTTTCGAGGATTTGTTTCTCCCTTCGAATGATTTGTTGATGTCTTTGGCTGAAGTAATTGGTGCTATTTGCTTAAATAATGATGGTTTAGAGAAGGTCATAAACAATAAAACTATTTCGAAGTATTTTCAGTCTTTTTACAACCTTGACTATGCAAAGGAAATGATTAGATGGGATATGACTACGAATTTGGGTTGTTCTTTTGACGAATTAGGAAGACATTACTCTTCTTTAAAGCCAATCATTATGGAAGAGATCAAAAAGTTAGTCGAGAATGTTCCTAATTATGTTAATGACAGGTTGAATGGTATCCGTTTCTATATATCAGACAAAGGATCCTTGTATCATAGTAAAGATGAAATGGTAATTGATAATGAAGAAAACTCGACGGAGATCGAAGTTTGGGAAACAACTGATGCTGCATACTTAGTAGACAATATCTTCTTTTTCTTGGGTGGATTATTACAAGATAGTGGGCAATGGGGCAGCGAAGCAATGAAATTAATTCCGTATGAATCGTGGGCTTCATTTATGACCTTGTCCAATGCTCCTTTTGACTATACTACATCTAATGGATTTTCAACGTTAATGGGCGTCTTGAAATATTTTGATGACGAGAATAGAGATTATGGCTTACCTCATGCATTTGAAATCTTGAAAAAGAAAATAGAATCTCCTCTTATACAAGAATTTGTTAATTTTAAGAGTACAGATAGCTCCTTCTTTGATAGATTTGAAGAGAATGAGGAAGCAGGTACTCACTTCTTGAAGGAATTGAACTCCCTTAATACTTTATTTTTCACATTCACGGAAATCTATATTAACCCAGGCCTTATGTTTCACGAAAGATATTACCAAATTGCAGAATTATTTGGAAACGGCAAATCTTCAGATGGAAGTGGTTTGAGGCTATTATGGGATTTGAGTTCGCTTCTAAGAAGAAGTATGTTCGAGGAGATTATTCTACGTTCTACTATGCCAGATACTGTCGCCAAACAATCAGGTGCTAGCTTTGATGGTAGCAATGAATTTCCTCCAATTCAAATATACACTGCTGAACCTTCTAAGAAGCAAGAGAAGCAAGATGCCACAAGTGCTAAATTCAAGAATTCGTTGCAGATTAGGTTTTTTGCTTATCGGTTTCAAAATTATATATCAACGATTTTTTGCTGCTTGGGCCGCATTTGTATGCACAAAAGACAAGAGTTTATAGACGTCACTTGGAGAAGAAATGCAGTTAGAATCACCGTTGAAATAGGAAAAATCTTTCATTCATTGGTTACAACAGAAATTTCTAACGATGATTATAAACCAAGTTTCTTTTTGGTGTTAGTAAATATTGCATTGTATTGCCTTAGCCAAAAGGAAAGAGTAAACAAGGATGTGATTCAAACTAGTTTGGCTATTTCTTTATTACAAAGCGAATTTTTCGAAAAAATGAAGGACATAGCAATTGACTTCTGGAATAAACTTATGCATTTAGATCCTCAAGAAGTTTCAAAAACCAATGATTTAAAATATATCAGTACTTCTGATAGTAGTATCATTAAGAATGTACTTAGTCAGATTCTCATGATATTTGCTAAGGTGGTTAATAGTGACGTCATTCCTAATTTACCAGCAACCAAATTATACTATCATGAAGGGCTAGAAAAAGATCCCGAATCATTTCTTGTTCCAACATTCTTAGTTCAGACTCGAATTATTTCCCTTGAGTTAATAAGGAATACAATAGGTTCTGCATCAATAATTTTCAATCAGCCTAATATAGTTACTACCCTGAATGTTCCATCTCCATTAATCGAACAACTTGTATATATTACCAAACATGTTTGGATGGCAACAAAAGAAGTTTCCGATGTACCTTTTGTACCTTTGGCATTAAACAATGTGTCACCGCCTTTGCCACAAGTTGAATATTTAACATCAAAAGGGCTTTCATCGTCGCAAGCTGAACGCTTCTTTAAGTATATACCGGGATTACATGAATTGAACATCAATAATGCTCCAGATAATTCTCAATTGGATATTAGCAAGGAACTATGGGGAAGCATTATGGAAGATATACGTTCTGGAGCCATTACATTTAAGTTGGAGTTCCCAACATTCAAGCCTGGATCTCATCTCAAAGCTGCCAGATTGCAAGAATTTGATCATTTTATTAACTGCTGGTTCAAAATTGCTTGTTATTATCATAAGACTATTGAATCGATTGCGGACATGCTTCTTTCTACATGTTCAGACCCTTCTGATATTTCGAACAAGCTTGCGTACTATATTTTCGATTTAGTAGAGGTTAAAAAAACTAGAAATTCAGATTTAGGTGTTGCTATTCATTTATTTGGAATTATCCTCAAGGATGAGAAGCTCGTCTATTCAAACAAGGGTAACCTTTCTAGATTTACTCGTTTTATGATAAGTGAGCTTATAAACAATCCAACAGATATTGATAAAGATTATATTTCCTACGGATTATACATACTTGAACAGGTGATGTATTACAAGGATTACCCTGAGTCTGAAAAGAGTCCGCATGAACGCTTATCTTCCCAAAACAAAACCGTTCCATTTTTGATTGATGACGAATTAAAAGGAAGTTTGTTTGACAGTCTCGTTAAATTGGAAGAAGTTCATGAAATTAAGTCTGCCATAGGTATAGCAAGAATTATGATATTATTAGTGAAAGATGAAAAATATTCATCGATATTTGTTAACTCAAAATTGCTTAGGATGCTTATTTCATTAGCAAGTGACTTCATGAGAAGTGGCTCAGATAAATATGAGATTTACCAGGCAGCGCTTGTTGTCCTTATAAGAAGGTGTTTTGAGACACCAGAGGTCTTGAAAGCCAATATGTCGGTCGAGATTTCAACAGTATTTAAAGGAAGTATAAGGGGAAAGCGCGATCTTCAATCCGTTTTAAAAGAGACTGCGTCAGTTGTATTGCGTGACCCAGAACTATATGTGGATGTCTTCTCTCAAGACGTAAGATTGGATAATTATGATGGTGAAGACATTTACCCTTCTAAGTTAACTGTTTTTCGTAAGAAGCACGAGAAAAGTGAAGATATGGATATGGAAGATGTTGATGCTTCAAAGGAAAGTGATAATCTGGGACTGCAGCATACTATAAATTCGACTGGAATTATCCATATACTCTTGACAGAATTGATGAACGTTAGTAAGAAAGATTGGGTATCAGAACCACAATCTACAGATGATGAGAAAAATGCAAAAGATTCTACCCCTGATGTATTCAAGAATAAACATTTTGCTTATGCATCTTTCTTATTGCAGACAATTACAGAATTACTAGGTTCGTATAAACAATCGAAACTCGAATTTTTGACTTTTTCTAAAAAGAATCCAAATGAAAATTTGAAACCCCGTTCAACAGCATTAAACTTTTTGCTTCATCAATTGATACCTACGAAACTGCTTGTCAAGTCTTCTGGGGTGGAATTTGAGAGGCGGTCTGCTATTTCCTCGCTTTCTAAACTTGCAGTTTTAGCTTTAGTATCTACACCAATTTTAAACGAGGACAATTCACCTGACCCAAAGGAGGAAGATATTGACATGGCTTTTATTAGGAAGTTCTATGTTGATATTCTTCTGAAGATTTTGAAGGAAACAGTTAGCTCACCAAATATTGCTACTATTCGCTATGGAAAGTTACTTGATTTATTTGACCTATGCGGCTGTTTAATAACCCAAAAATTTCGTGATTTAAGTGGTCCATTATTGAATAAGAATGCGACAAAATATGACCAATACTACATTGCTAAAGCTCTTATTGATAACCAACTTCCTTCGCAACTTACAGGAATAATTTCAGAGTTTGATGTTAACTTCCCCGAAATTCATCGTGTCATCAAGCTTAGTATAAAACCACTTTCGTTATTGGGTAAAATAAAAAGTGAATTTCAGGACATTTTTGAAGAAGAGCACCAAGGTGATAAAGAGGATGATGATATTGTACCAGAAGATGTGGATGATAGAGATGAAACGCCAGATTTGTTCCGGAATTCTACCTTAGGAATGTATGACGTTGAACATGAGAGTGAAGACTCCGAAATGGACTATTACGAACAGGGTGATCCTTTGGAGGTCTTAATGTCTGGTGAAGAAATATCAGAAGATTCCGATGATTCATCACACCTTTCTGAATTAGATTCCGAAATGGAAGAGGACGAGGACAATGATATTTCTATCGACGAAGGATATGAAGAAAATGAATCAATGGATGATGATGATATTCCGCGTATAGAAGATGATGATATTGAGATTATTGATGAACTAGAAATGCATTCCCACAGCGATTCTGATCAAGATTCGATAAACGATGAAGATATTTCAGATGAATCAGGTGTTTATGATTATGACGAAGATGATGAAATCAGTGAATATGACGATGAAGAATTAGATGGTTGGATTGAAGCGTTTGAAGATGATCAAACCCCTGCAAATGAAGCTGAAGTCGAGGATGGTGATATCCCAAGTGGTGTAGAAAGCTTACGTAGAAATCGCCTTGATAATGCTAGAGATGTATATGAGGTCATGTATTCTGGAGAATCGGATGAAGAAGATGAAGATAACATGAGTGAAGATGATTCTATGGTTGATGATGAAGTAGATGGGTTAGGCGTTGCTCCTGATTCAAGGAGAAGGGCAAGGGACTTTGCTAGTACCTTTTTTGACGCTTTGCGTCCAGCTATGGGACAACCTAATATTGCTTCACTTTTTGAGGGTTTATTCAGTTCAGCAAATAATGATAATGGCTTATTGAGAGGGACTATACACATAAGTGGAGCAGGAAATTCAACTCGTTTTGAGCGTTCATTTGGAAATGTTATTCAAATGGGGTCGAAATCCAAGCGCGATAATGATGTCTTACATAGTATGTACATTAAATCTACAAGAGAACGTTGGTTAGATGCATTAAACATGTTTTATTCTAAATCAAAAGATGAAGCTGTTATGAAGATCATACCGAATATTGTCAACAGAATTGAAAACGAGAGTATTGAAATATATAGGTTAAAAAAGGAAGAAACTGAGAGAATAAGAAAGGAGAGAGAAGAAAAACTAAGAAAGAAGGAAGAAGAAGAAAGATTAAAACGTGAAGAAGAAGCAAGAGAACGTGAACTTCATGCAGCAAATAATACTGAACATCATGATCCTATTATGGTTCGTATTGGTGACCGCGATGTTGATATTAGCGGAACTGATATAGATCCAGAGTTTTTCGAGGCTTTACCAGATGACATGCGAGATGAAGTATTTACCCAACATGTCAGAGAAAGAAGAGCAAATGCGTCGAGTACAGGTACAGATGCGCGTGAAATTGATCCAGATTTTCTTGATGCTCTTCCTGAACAAATCAGAGAAGAAATTCTTCAACAAGAATCTATGGCTCGCAGATTTTCGACTTTGGAAGATGAAATGACTTATCCTGATGTTGAAGAAGAAGAAGAAGAAGAGGATTTAGTAGATGAAAATGATGGAGGTAGTACGAATCCATTTGTGTTACCTAGTAGTGGAAGTTCTGGTTCGAATAGAAGACAGTCGACAGCAGAAGGAGATTCTTCATCAGAACCTTCCAAAAAATCTAGAAGGGTCTTTTTTACACCTTTGGTTGAAAGATCGGGTGTAGCTGCTTTAGTCCGTTTGCTTTTTATTCCTCTGCCAATAAACCAAAGAGAGTACATTCATCAAGCATTACAGTATTTATGCAAAAGTAAACAATCTAGAGCTGAAATAATGGGTCTTTTAATAGCAATTCTTCAAGACGGGTTAATAAACCAGCGTTCAATTGAAAAAGTGTACTCACAGGTTTGCTTGAAGGCTAAAAGTAATACTTTGAATATGGATAATCAGAATAATGAATTTCCTATTGGGGGCTCTCCAATTGTCATTGGTAACCAAATTATCGAAGTTGTGCACTATATATTAGAACGTAATACTCATATGAGGTACTATCTTTTAACCGAGCATGACAATCCATACATTCTTAAAAAGATTAACCGTAAAACGAAATTAAAGGAATCATTAAGCAAGGAAAGTAAATATCCAATTAACCTCTTGCTTAGATTATTGGAAAATAATTTAATTAAAGAAGATCAAACATTTATGGATGTCTTAGCGAGAGTTTTACAGATTGCGACTAGACCCCTACATGCCTTACAAGAGGCTAACAGGAATATTGATGAAAATAAAGTCCCGCCTATTACTCCTCCAGTTATTCCTGATCATAATTTTCGGCAAATTATTAAAATACTCACATCTAATGATTGTCCTAATACCACTTTCAGAAGAACGATCAGTGCTATGCAAAACTTATCAGTGCTTCCAAATGCGCAAAAAGTATTTTCTGTGGAGTTGTCTGATCAAGCAACAAAATTGGGACATACAATCATAAATGATCTTAATATTCTAACAAAAGAAATTGCGAATTCAGAAACTTATAATACGGAGAATAAGTCTTTTGCTAAATTTAGCGCATCGAGCTCTGACCAAGCAAAATTACTCAGGATTTTAACCGCATTAGATTATATGTTTGAATCAAAAGAAAAGGATAAAGGCTTTGAGGACGATAAAGCAGATTATAAGGCAATCCATGATGGTAAAGAAAATAAGTTATCACTTGACGAAATTGAAGAATTAACAGGCCTATATAGAAGACTTGCTTTGGGGACTTTATGGGATGCATTAAGTGATTGCTTAAGAGTATTAGAAGAGAAAAAAGGAATGACAAATATAGCCACTGCCTTGTTACCATTGATTGAAGCTTTGATGGTTGTGTGTAAGCATAGTAAGGTTAAAGAAATTCATATTAAAGATGCAATCAAATATGAGGCTAAAAAAATCGACTTCACAAAAGAACCAATTGAAAGCTTATTCTTTTCATTTACAGATGAACATAAAAAAATATTGAATCAAATGGTCAGAACTAATCCTAACTTGATGAGTGGTCCGTTCGGAATGTTAGTTAGAAATCCTGGAGTGTTGGAATTTGATAACAAGAAGAATTATTTCGATAGAAAATTGCACGAAAATAAAAATGAGAACGCTAAATTGGCGATAAATATTCGTCGTGATCAGGTATTCTTGGACTCCTACAGAGCATTATTTTTTAAACCAAAGGATGAGTTCAAGAATTCAAAGTTAGAGGTCAATTTTAAAGGTGAGTCTGGAATTGATGCTGGTGGTGTTACTCGTGAATGGTACCAAGTTTTGTCTAGACAAATGTTTAATCCTGATTATGCACTATTCACACCTGTGGCATCTGATGAAACAACATTTCACCCCAACAGAACATCATATATTAATCCTGAACATTTGTCTTTCTTCAAATTTATTGGTAAGATAATAGGTAAAGCTATATTTGACAATAGTTTTCTCGATTGTCATTTTAGCAGAGCTGTCTACAAGAGAATTTTGGGAAAGTCTGTTTCATTGAAGGATATGGAAACTTTAGATCTTGAATATTTCAAATCATTGGTATGGATGTTAGAAAATGACATAACTGATGTGATAACGGAAGACTTTTCAGTCGAAACTGATGACTATGGAGAGCACAAAATCATAGACTTGATTCCTAACGGAAGAGATATTGCTGTAACCGAAGAAAATAAACACGAGTATGTAAAATTGGTTGTACAATACAGATTGCAAACTTCAGTTACTGAACAAATGGATAACTTCTTATTGGGCTTCCATGAGATCATACCAAAGGATTTGGTTTCTATATTTGATGAACAAGAATTGGAGTTATTGATTTCGGGATTACCAGATATTGATGTTTTAGATTGGCAAAATAATACTACATATAATAATTATTCGCCTTCATCAGAACAAATTCAATGGTTCTGGAGAGCAGTTAAATCGTTTGATAATGAGGAGAGGGCAAAATTACTACAATTTGCTACAGGTACTTCTAAAGTTCCATTAAATGGTTTCAAGGAGTTAAGCGGAGCTAGCGGAACTTGTAAATTCAGCATTCATAGAGATTATGGGACCACCGATAGATTGCCATCGTCGCACACATGTTTCAATCAAATAGATTTACCGGCGTATGAATCATACGAAACATTGAGAGGATCTGTCTTATTAGCTATAACAGAGGGACATGAAGGTTTTGGATTGGCTTGATTTACATTTTTGTATATGAAATAATAAATATATATTAATTTATTTATAAAAATTTATAGTTCGTGAATAACTAATCAAATATGTTTGATTTAAAGTTGGTCACATACTTTTTCTAGGTCTTCAGTTGAAGACATATATTTAACCATTTCGTAATTCCTCTTGTTGATCTTTAACACTTCATGATTCAACAATCCGCAATCTCTAATGATATCTTCTGGTTTGATAGTAATTCTCTGCTTCTTTTTAAAAACGTACTTGGTTATAGCTATAGAACATAATTTTTCTGACCCAGGCAATACGAATTTAGACAACACAAATACCCACTTTTCATCCCATGCAAAAATCTGACTCTTTATATTGTATCTCTGATACAATCTCAATTCCTTCTTAAAGATACACTGAATGGAAGCCACAGGAACATATGGCATATTTGATAATGATACACCCTTAAATTCACCAGTCTCATTATCATAGTATTTATACCAAAATCTTTGGAAAACTTTAGTTACAACGTTTGTCCTAGCAATGTCCAAATCAATCGAATACGTGGAATTGGATTTGTGCATGTACATATCAAGCTCCAATGGAGAGACATAAGTCTCCATAGTGGTGTACTCAAACAAATCCAACTTATTCACCTTTCCAGTAATTCCGAAAGTATTTTGCTTCCCATTCAGAAGATATCTCTTTCTGGGTATTGCCAAATTTATTATAAGTCGATAATAAAATCTGAACGCGTAGGCGAAAGGCAAAGTTTTGTAAGTTGAAGCAAGAAATGCTACAAGTAAATATTTAGCGACAGTATGAATCATTTTTGAACAAAAATCACTAGTATACCTTGAAATGAAAGTATTCTAATGAAAATTGTAGCCTATTTTTTTACAGTTCCATATCAAGTGCGCATACAATTATACTTTCATATGATACCGTTTATTTTATATATATCTACCCAAACCCAACAAAAATACAAATAAGAAATAAATCTAATTCCCAAATGGGCATTCATGTTTTTCAACATGATTTACCAACCAGTCGTCAACCGTGGTAAAAAATTTGTGACACATTCTACAGTTACCACTAACCTTATTTCTCTGGTCTTTTTTGGTGCCATTAGGATACTGGAAGTGAATTGCTTTAAGATGGTTCTTAAAAGTATCACAACGACTGAATATTCCCGATGTATGACAGCAATTGTCGCCTGAAGAGTGGTTTTTGTAAGGACATTTGAACTGTCCTTTGTTGAAGCCCACCTCTTTCCAGTGGCATCTTGTATGGCGGAATAAATCATTCGGTCTAGCAAAGCCTCTATTACAGTATTTACAGACGTGAGGTCTCGATGCGGGTTTGAGATGTGTGGACTTGTGCGTAGCCAAGTTTGAGAAGAACAAGTGGCATTCAGGACATTGTCTCTTCTTTCTAGGTTTGCAGCTTTTGATAGATGGTGTAGAATCTCTTTGCAGAGCAGCTTCTTCTGGCAAGGTAATTTTGGTGTCACTGGGTAAATCCAGTGATTCGCTGGACTTCCTCTCGCGGGCACTTGCTTCATCAGAAGCAGTAGCGACGTTGTATAATGTTGATAAGCCGTCGGTCGAAGAAAATTCAGAACGAGGGGGCGATGAAGCGGGAGTTATATGCGAAAATTGGTTGGACATATTATCAGTGTTATACGACTGGTTATTGGCCATATTTGTAACCGTGTAATTGGGACGGTGTCCCAATGACTGTGGAACGAACCCTGGTGATAAATATCCGACTGGTGGAATCTGATTCTGACTCGATGTGTAATAAGTCAATGGTTTCGATAATTGACTTGGATTTGGACTTGTGAAGCCGTTAACTTCAATTGGCCGGTACATCGGTGGCAGTGTACTATGATAACCATGCAAATCCAATGAATGAATCAGTGGTAACTTACATTCGTTGTTGTTAGTCGGTGGGATAACATATGATGACCCCATGATGTATAAGTGTTATGGGTATGTTTGATAAACAAACCAACCAAAGACTCCAGGATAGTATACCATTTAAATATTTGCAATCATTTCGGCATCGATGGAATACGGCTGATACAGCCTTTTAATGCGCCCCTCTTAATGGGATCATCGACCAGATTTCCTCTCCGGCATTACTATTGAGATTTTCCGCTCCAGTGATAACATTCATGAGTCCAAGTTTCGCTTGCTGTTGACTCAATGTCTAGCGAGTTATATGTGGCTCGTACTCTAGTTGTTGTAGACTCTGGTGTCTTCTTAAATGCTCCCTGGTACTCCTATGAAAGCCTTGTCTGATGATATTTGTCCTTTCCATTTAAGCTCCGACGGCGTACCACATTATGTCAGCTCGGACCCCACGGTAATATCTGTCAGCCGTGCCCTGTTCGCCACTAAGAATGCTTACTACTAGCAATGTACCGGTAGAACCGCGAAAGGCATACGGCCGCAACAACAAAATATCCAGATATGCGCTCTGCCAATGTTTAATCCCGCAATTCTATATTCCTTACATCATTTGATCAGTTTTTGTCCTACGTAAAACACCATCTGATTTCTGCTACGCATTACTTTCATTAATCTCTACTTGAACTCAGAGATTGATTAAGGTTCCTAGCTTACAGTACTCTGGGAATAAGGACCGTTAACTTCCGTTACCGATTCTGTAATTTGCTTATTTCCATCATGCCACGGTCATTATAATGAGCATATTCACTTGGGTTGATAATAGAATACAAAATAGGTGAAGATCCTGCTTACTTTGGCTGAAGCCTTGTCTTAATAGGAATAGGAGAAACTCCTATGTGGGTGTTGTTCCAAAGTCATGCGTGATGCGCACCTACGCAAGGCTCTCACTTATTAATCGGATATAATTCGGCATTCATCTTTTAGCCGAGACCCGGGGGGAAAACATTGTCTACTGGCCGGCGTGCCGATAATAAGTGTCAGAATATACGACATTCTCGTAAGTGACGATAGCTTGGGCGTGGTGATGCCAACTAATATCCGATCCGAAAGGTGCCTATCGATAGAAGAAAGGGGGGAGAAAAGAACACGGCCCCCACAATCCACATATGAAACAGTATCGTATAATAACGTTTCTGACGCACGTGATATTTATAACATGTCGACTTCCTATTTAAGTAGTATATTAAAACTAAGTAACATAAACGAAATAAAATGGAATAAGTAAGGACATTAAACCTGTAGCACGCATCGAACTATTTCAAAGGATATGCAGATAGGGAAACCACATCTAACAGTTGTCTATGTTATTATGTATGGCCATTTTGTGAAGATTAAGCCTTACGAGATTTGGCCTTCGTGACGTTTGCCTCGACGGTAGACGATTTTGCAGAGGACTTGGTAGATGCGCCTTCACCATCTGAGGCGGCAGCAACGGCCTTACGGTTGCTGTATACCTTGATGTAGAAGGAAATAAATAAGACTAAATAACTAGTCAAGATTAAATAGCCGTATGCAGCAGCCAATTCGGAACCGTAACAGTCACCAA
This sequence comes from Debaryomyces prosopidis, assembly GCA_030578795.1. Classification (NCBI taxonomy): domain Eukaryota; kingdom Fungi; phylum Ascomycota; class Pichiomycetes; order Serinales; family Debaryomycetaceae; genus Debaryomyces; species Debaryomyces prosopidis. The sequence continues at coordinate 467,807 of JAKTZG010000002.1, read as the reverse complement.
TATGAGGTAACGATGGGAAATACCTGTAAGCATAGTGAGTGTAAGTAGCGAAATAAACGAAGACCAAGTCAATAAGGAATTGGATGATTTGGAATCTGGTAACCCATTCTTTCCACCACACTCTGATACCTCTGGCACTCAAGAAGTAGTACCAGTACATGACGACGTGAACAGCTAAGTTCATAGTAATGGGAACCCATTCGACTGAGGTGGAACCTGTCAATTGGGTGTAACACAAAAGAGCAGTAGCACCATGATGGTACGTGTGCAAGAACAAAAGCTTCTTTTTCTTCAAAACCAAGAAAACGGTGTCGATTAACTCTAAGTACTTGGTCAAGTAGTTTAAGTAGTACAAGGTAACCAACTTTGGTGCAAACGCATTCTTATGACAAATCGCATAGAAAAGACCATGATGGTACAAGATTGGAATTAATTGCTCAATTGTTAACAATAATAATGATAACGATAATAAAGTTAACACAATGTTGTGTAACTGGAACAAAAAGTTCAACTTCAATGCTGGTAACTTCAACTTTGAGGACAACGCTCTGCCACCAAATATAACAATGTAGTAGACAATAATGATTCCAATCGCATGGTATCCATTAGCTAAGAATGTTTTGTGGTAAATGAATTCAAAGTCCTCGGCTGGATAACCGATGATTTGCTCGAAAACATAGCTGAAAATTGGCCATAAGTATACTCCGAACGGACGTTCAATACTTGGTGTATTTAACTCAATAATAGACGACATTTTGGATACACTTTTGGTAATCTAGAAATAGCTAACGATCAAACAACTCACTTCATGGTGAAGAATTTTACTTTTCTTCGAACAAACGGGCCCCTCTGATCGTGTTTCCGGTAATCGCACGCATTTATGTTTTTACTCTACGATACAATAACTTGGATCCGTTAATCATTATATATTAGTCATTTACATATATATATATAGACCAATAAAACTAACTTTTCGTACCTATGATACGTGACAATTATAACTGAGTAATTTTTGGTTTTAAGTTCAAGAAATCAATTGACACAATTATGTCGTAACCGTTTTCTTCACATGCATATAAAGCCTCATGTTCGTTCGAATGTAAAAATCGGATATTCTCACCCACAAGAGCTCTTAACAAATTTGTAGAGTCTAAATCTCTTACTTCAATAAACCCTGGTTCAAAAGACAACAAGTAAGGATAAAATAACGCGATGTTCTGAGGGTTCCCTTCCCAGTAAACACTCCAATCATGTTGGGTTCTCCACCCATTTCTGTTAATTTTAAACGAGAACTCGGAATATGATAGTAAGAAATTCTTACCCAACCTATGAATCGCCAATGGCGTGACACTTTCACGCTGTGTAGCAAAATCTAAGGACGGATCAGCTTCATCCAATATTGGTTCCTTTTTACCTTTTTCTAATGAAAGAATCTCAAATCCCTTGGTACATCCAACGCACAATTTGGTTTTCAAAAACGAAATTGATACTGGGTCCGAGCTAAACGAAATCTCTCTGATGTCATACTTCTTGTTCTTATTCTTCAGTGATTTCTGGTCGAATGGATTTGTGGGTTCGAATATGCTAATAGAATGTGTAGAGCCGTGCTTAGCAGCACATACCAATAATCTACCATCACAGATTCCAGTTTTGAAAAATGAAACGTAGTTTAAGATCAATTTCCCTGATCTAGTATTCTTATTATGATCCAAAGAATCAGTGCATGACAAGTCAAATTCGTACAATGACTTGTCTGATAAAATTAGTAGCTTGGAATATTCAACTAAGACCTCAATTTGGGTGACATACACATTGCTAATAACCATCGTAGGATCCGAACAGATCTTTTCATTCGAAGTTGCACTTATTGATCTAACGGTAGATACCCATACACCTGAGTCTGTACCATATAATAGCTTTTTGCCACCATAACATGGCACCGCACAGTTAATTTTGTTATTACCATGAAATCTTCTAGTCTCATATTTTGATAATGAAAAAATATCATTTTGGTCTATCAACTTTTTCTGTTGTTGGTAAATCTGCTGCAAGACTTGATTTTGATTGGTCAAGTCATCTGCAAACAATGTAGCATGAACCAGATTACTACCTAACCCCAAGAAATTAATCGGCAATTTATTGCTCGAGCTTGAGCTTGTATTAATATAACTGGTGGACGTTTCTGCTTTATTCTTCAAGTTCGGATCAGAGAGCAATGATCCATCAAGCCTATTTCCCATTATAGATCTTGCCGTTGGAATGTCATAACCACTGTTAACAAATAATAAGGGCAAATAAATTGGCTTTTCAAATATCTTGTGTTGCTCTCTCTTGTTTTGGATTTTATGTTTAACCAACAATAATGCATGTTCAAATAAATACAAATCGATCTTCTCATTATCTCTCTTTCTATTCAATGTAACCTGATAAATTATTCTATGTTTGTAACTCAACTTAAAGTGATTCTTAGTTTCCATAATCTGTTTGCCTAATAACCTATGCAAAACCATAATTTTATGACGATCGGTACTTTCTCCCGTTTGAATATTAATCTGAACCAAGACCTTTTCAATTTCTTCTTTCGCCTTTAACAAGGGTTTGTAATCTGGAGATTCCTCGTCTGTATTTTTAATAATACCAGAAATCAATAATTGATATCTTGCAGGTCTCTGAATACCTTTGATTAAGAATGAAGACAAATCTTGCTTTCTTGACTCAGGTTTCTTTTCAATAGCATCTAAAAACCTAGCATATTTCATATTTACCTGTTGTTGTCTTTCATGCTCGAAACTAGCGAACACTTTATTTCCAGAATACTTAATGAATGGGTCAAATCCCCCTACGAAATCAACAAAAATATCAGCAAATGTATCAATCACTGGTTTCTGTTGTAATTGTCTTCTTGTTAAGGCTTCGCTCATATTTTTAGCTAATCTCAAAAGATCACTAACTCCTCCAAATACTGTCCTAATAAATACTTCCCTTTCTCTCTCAGGGATAATGTTATTGGCCGGATTACGCAAAGGCATAATATAGAAATCAGTCATAAATTCCAAATCCTTGACATAATCTCTTTCGGTATATATAAATTCATAGATCAATTCCTGTCTCATCTTTTCACGCTTACTTAATTTATCTAAAATTGATTGCGGCACTGTCTCATACCATAATGTTTTATTCTCTTCTTTATCATGTAAGGATAATCTCGAAACAGCTCGTTTCAATCCACCTTGTGGTTTTAAATTGAGACGAGCTTGTTGTTCTAATCTCCTAGGACAGGCAATACTGTAGCATAGATTGTTACGCGTACAAGTTGGAGAATAACAGTCTGTTAAAATTGTGAAAACACCATTAACTCCTGTCACATTGGTAGTATTACCGGATGCATCTTTATGGTTGTTGTTTAAATTGTACGTGCTACCTTCATTTGACATAGTCGGAGTTGAAGGAGTAGGTGGTTGACTGTTGGTAGTATGAGCGGGTAATTGTTGAAGTAAAACCTGCTGAAACTGGGGGTGGCCTTCAGTTAACGAACCATGCTTGGAGTTATTAGCACTATTATTATTCGTATTGTTATAATCTTGATAAAATTCAACATCACTGTAGATATGATTAAAAGCATATACTTCATGAATCGAATCTCTCAACCTATGATTATATGTAACATCACGGAAAAACTTTTGCGCATCCAAAGATCTTCCAATTAGTAACGCTAAATTACGATCATTCGTTCTTATAATTTTACAAATAATATCAACAGCCATCTTACCAGTAAACGTGTCATGATATTCTAAACCATCTTTAGTATTGATAGTTAGAATTATTGTTTCCTTGAATACTTTCGCAACTCTCGAAAGCATTGCAGGATATACAATAGGTTTCCTTGGCATGGGAGTTGTAACAGTCTTTTGAGAGCTTAACGTAGCCGACGATGGATTTCTGTCTAATTTACCTCCTTGCAATGATGTAGAAGAATTGAATTTTTTTGTGGACAAAGACGATAATTTTGATAACGATGTAAACGATCTAGACTTAGATGTAAGTGAGAACGTATGACCACTTGAATTAGAGCCACTTCCACTTGAACCAGGCCTATGCTGTTGATAGTTGTTTTGTTGAAGGCTTGGCTGAGATGGCTGACCTTGTGGTATCGGTTTCATTCTCATTTGTTGCTGCGGCTGATGGTAAGGTTTAGTAGAAGTCGATGATAACGACTTTGTTCTACTTTCATTATTCATCTGCCCGGAAGTTTGAGATATAGGAGAATGATTTGCATACGAATAAGAATTATACTGAGGAACGCTTGGGGAGGAAACAATTCGTCTACCACTATCTAACACCTGCTTTGTTTGAATTGGTGGCAAAGATCCAGGTGGTGCCTTACGAGCAGTCCGACGTTGCTGAGGAAACTGTGGTAAATCTTGACCAAAATTATTCGAATTAGGTACATAACTACCAGACACAGGGTAAGGTGCATGATTTTGAGGTACTGTTTCTTGCGAAGAATAACTGGTTACCTTCTTATTGTAATTTCCAGGCCCACTAGTATCATAAGTCAATGACAGAAGTGAAGCATTCCTTGCTCCATTAAATGGTCGTCCGTTTCCCATTCCTTCATAGTTAGGTACATTTTGTTTTTGTGGATACTGCTGTTGGCCGAATTCAGAAGAATCGTAGGTTGGCTGATGTTGTACCTTATTTTGTATCAATTGCTGATTATTATAAGGCTGTTCTTCGTGCTGTTGAGGCAGGTATTGTGGATGCGGAACATGTTGCTTTTGCATGTTTTGCATAGGTACAGGGATTTGTTGATTAATACCTGCTTGATCTCTCTGCGAAGAGTTGTTTCCATGCATTGGTTGATTGAAACCCGCTGGTCCCCACTGAGGAGAATTATTGGCTTGTGTAGGTTGTTTTAGACCTGCTGGGCCTCTCTGAGGAGAATTGTTGGATTGCATAGATTGATTAAGACCAGCTGGTCCTCTCTGAGGAGAATTGTTGGCTTGCATGGGTTGATTAAGACCAACTGGTCCTCTCTGAGGAGAATTTTTCGCTTGCATAGGTTGATTAAGGCCTGTTTGGCCCCTCTGAGAAGAATTACTCTCTTGCACTTGTCTCTGTTTCTGCTCGTCTAAAAGCGCCTGGGGCAATAAATGCGTAGGAAGGTTATATTGTGGATGCTGGCTAGGAGCTGCATTATTCCTCTTGTAAGAGTAAATAGGGTAGTCTGAAGATGACATCTATCAGGTCGTTTCAGTGCTGATGGTTCAATATCAAGCTGACAAATTTGTATTAACCACTCAATCAATATAAAAACAAAAAATGCATACAATGGTCTGTCAATGCCCCTTACTAGTCAATTTCCACCGACTACAATTGTACACTTACTAACTAGTTATACCAGCAACAAAAGCTTCTTAGAATCAGCTAAATTAAATCTCTCACTATGGAAAAATTATAACTTCAACCTTCACCTTCGCTTGTCTTTCCTTTCCGTCTGCTTTAAGATCTATAATCAACAATCTAGTCCGGTTAGTCTTCGAAAAGCCTTGTTTATATGAATTAATTCCCGCTATGTAATTTGAGTTCGCTAGTGCTCAATCTTTATCTTCAAAAGGGAATCAAACACTTCTATATCGTATATCTATTTTCGGAGAACCTAATCCTTGTATATTTCAAACGATAACAAATATATATATTGTTAATTATGACCTATTTTACTAATTTTGTTTAACAAATGACTATAAATACGGAAGTCGATCAAATTATTTCAATGTTTTTGTGTGATGTTTTGACTTGTTTTATTACAAAATATGTCGTAAGATTACTATACTATACTTATCCCGATGAATATACGACATTCTAATCTGATAAGAACGTAGGCGGCCACACTCATTCTGGAAGACAGCGGATACCTACAGAGTAGCCTATAAAGAAATAATGGTAGAGCAGGATACTCCATTTGGTGAAAGTCAATCGATTGGCTTAAATGTCGTTCGAGTCTTCCGGCAAAATAGAAAATGAAATAGTACGCAAGGCTGGCACTTTTAGTGTATGTATCGTGGAATCATGAGCACAGTAATACGCACGTATTTGTATACCTTGATAAGCTACATGAAACTCAGGTTGCTTGTGATTTAGGAAGCATGATCTTTGCTAGCGAAAGCAAAGGCATCGACACAACAAAACATGGTTCGTGACGGTGCATAATATGTCTGTCAATCCAACAACAGTAACTCACACGTAATAGACCTCGTATGCAACAACTACTTTTCTCAGTCCCCCCAAGGCTCAGGAAGAGGCGAAGGGAATTCTGGGTAGCCTCGAGTATCACAAAAGGAGGCACCAAGTAGAAACTTTATTTTCGCAGCAATGCCCAATCGTCTGTCTAGAAGCAGAAGGATTGCAGATTTAATGAAAGCGGAATGCTAAGAAATGAGTTAAGAAGCTATGGTCGTTTCACCAAAGTTCTACCAACTGTATTTACTACTTGTATTTGTCGTAGTTTTGATGACTAAGAGCAAGGGCATTCTACAAATACCTCGCAAATCATAGACTACCTGCTGTCAGTATATTCTCAAGATGACTGTTCCAGCATTTGTAGCACATAATGTTTATGTATGACATCATGCACTTTCCAGACTTTACATCTATTGCCTACTAGTAAGCTAGACAACTTCATCAAATCTTGCAATTTTATGGTGTATAGATGTTTAATTTGAGATTATGTAATCATATTATCCCTGCCAATATCAAGAATCGGTTTAGCTCACACTTATACCTATTGGCATCATTAATTAATTCATCATTATGCCAGCATATCATTCAACCTTCTTAACGGAACAATCAGAAGACAACAGGCTAATTGGAAATATTGCTCTTTTGCCAATTCATACAAAATTCAGAGGCCCATCGTATCCACCACAACAAGACTATGATATTATCGAAGAGACTTTAGATTTGTTCAGAGCAAACTCATTCTTCAAGAATTTTGAAATTAAAGGGCCAGCTGATAGACTATTGATATATGGTATATTATTCGTAAGTGATTGTTTGTCCAAATTGAACAAATCTATGAACTTTAAGGAAGCCACAAGAATATTGAATAATTTATCATTGGATAGCTTTTCATTACCAGGTGATATTGGGTTCCCAATGAATTCAATGTATCAACCACCAGGAACTAAGAATGAAGCAGACTTGTTAAGATCATACTTGCAACAATTTAGACAAGAATTGGCTGATAGATTGATAAAGAGAATCTACGGTGATGATGCAAATACACCTAGTAAATTTTGGCTTGCATTCACTAGAAGAAGATTCATGAACAAGAGTTTGTAGGAATTGTAATTATATACTATAAGTCTTTTTTCAATATAACAAATGGTATCCAATTGCCGACATTCATGCGATATTGTAGGTATTCATCTCCGAAAATTCGGTGAATCAAGAACCATTCCTCAAATTCAATTCTTTTTTTAAAAAACCAGCCGAGAATAGTAATATTTACTATGAAGCCAACATAATTACGCAAGAATATCTGACTCCCGATAGCGAAGAGCCAGAATCCGAGATAGCTTGGGTGTCTAAACCATGCATAAATGCCAGTGGTGATGAGTTTCTGCTGTCTATTGGTGGTTTCAATATAATGGGAGAATGAAGTGCCACATGTTTTCATTGCTAAGGTTCTTAATGATAGACCAACAACAATCATCATGAGACCAATTGCTATGAAAAACGTGTTTATCTCCTTTTTGTAGGTAATCCCAAAAAATGTATATAATAGTTTAACATAGAACGAACTGTGTGTGAATAGAAACTCCCAAATTGTTGCTGTTTGTATTAAGAGGAATTCTTTGTTTCCGTTATTTCCCCAGATTAAGAACAGTCTGGCCTTCACTATTCTGGTCTGATATTTAGAGGTCGAACAGAATTCATTAAGGAAATAGATGCAAAGTATTATCAAATATACAAGTAATGATATAAACTTTGCATTTGTTTGAGCAATGCACAATGTAATAGATGTACCTATAACAGCACCTAATGCTAATGATGTCAAAACTATCTCATGTAGAGGATTGACATTTGTATCGTATAATGCCATGAACTTGGAGTTCTTGTGTATTCAATCAGATAAATTTTCAGCTGAGAATATTGAGGCGATTTTTTATTCACCATGAAGTCCATTACTCCCAATGACAAATCTATACAATGAGAATACTGAACACAACAGGGAAAATAATATATATGCACAATACGACCCTACAAAGGTCGATCTATCTATAGTAGCAGTTAAATCATTAAGTTTAGGAATATTAATTCTGGTAAACTTCACTACGATAGTTTTAAATTCATGCAATATAATTACTATAAATTCAGCTTTAACAAGAGTAAATGGCTACTTGATCTTTATACTGATATTTTATCTATTGGAATTTTTGAGCACCTGTCTTTTCAACAATAGCGAAACAGATGATGATTCATTTATACTTAATGATATTGAACTACACATCGTTCATGCGGTCTCGATTCTCGAAATCTTAGGAAAAGCCTGGTTGTGTCCCAGTTTAGTAATTGGCTTTCCAATAATTGGTTTATCTGCGGTTCTTCTTGGCCAATTTACCAGAACATTGGCTATGTACACTGCCAAAGAATCATTCAATCATTATATTCAAAGAGAACATATGAATAAGCATAAATTGGTAACTTGGGGTATATATAAATATTTGAGACATCCCAGTTATTTCGGATTTTTCTGGTGGTTTATTGGAACTCAATTATGGTTAGGAAATCTAGTAGTGTTGTCCTTAGGAGCGTTTAAACTATGGAATTTCTTTAATGACAGAATACGGTTTGAAGAGAAGTTTCTAATCAACTTTTTTGGAGAAGCCTACACCAATTACAAATCCAAAGTAAAAACAGGAATTCCATTTATCAAGTAATTATTTGCAATATGTATCTTCATATAAGTCATCAAATTCAGAATAAATATATTTATATATATATAAAGTTAAGAAATGAAAACATTTCTAATCTATCATGTTCTAATTTAGGCCTTTGGACCCTTGCAGTCGGCATTTCTGAACATCATAACACCATTATCACCATCAACATATTGACAGGTTCTAGCAGATTTCCATAAAGATACCCACATGTTTTCATCAGAATGTTGGTAGTGTTCACCCATAACCTTCTTAATAGCTTCACTTGCCTCTCTACCATTATAGAAAGGAATTCTAGAGCAATAGTGATGCAAAACATGAGTTTCAATAATGTCATGGAACATGAACTTACCAATGAAACCGAATTCTCTATCAATAGTAGCAGCAGCACCTCTGGCGAAATTCCATTGATGGGCTTCATAGTGAGGCATTTTGGTGTCAGTATGTTGTAAGAAAGTAATGAAGACTAACCAGTGGTTGACTAAGATATATGGCAAGAACCAGTTGACTAACAAATTGAAACCACCGAAGTTTTTGTACCATGCATTTAAAACAAGAGCTTGTGCTAAAATACCAATATCAGATAATAAGACATACCAGTATTCTTTCTTTTCAAAAATAGCAGCGCCTGGATTGAAATGACTAACTCCCCAGCTTGATCTGTTTTCATATTTCTGACCAGTGACGTTAGTGAACAAGTATGCGATCCATCCACCTAATTGTTGGAGAACTAATTGGTATAAAGTGTAGAGCGGAGAATCACCCACGATGTCATCAATATGGTTGGCATTCTTGCTCGCAACAAATTCTTCCTTGGTGTATGGAACAAACACCATGTCTCTAGTTAAGTGACCGGTGGCCTTGTGATGCTTCGAGTGCGAGAATTTCCAGGAGAAGTATGGCACCAACAAGTAACTGTGCAAAATCCATCCAACGGTGTCATTGACCCATCCGTAGTCTGAGAATGCTTGATGGCCACATTCGTGCGCTAAAACCCAAATACCGGTGAGGAACAAACTCTGAACATAGACATATCCCGACCAAGCAACAAAACGTGTGAACGCGTTAGGCAATAATTGGATGTAGTTGTTCGCAACGTAACCAACAGTCACTAACCAAAAAATATCTCTAAATACGTAGTACATTGACTCAGCGAGTCTTCTCTCGTAACAATGAGCTGGAATAGCCTTCAATATATCTTTGATAGTGTAATCAGGGACCTTGAAAACATTTCCATGAGTATCAATGGCAGTTAAATTTTCAGTGGTTTGCAATGTAGCAACATTGCCTCTTTTTTGTATACTTGACGATCCACCAAGAGCTGAGCTTTGTGTGGAAGATGCAATTTGACTGGCCATAATTGTGATATTAACGCTTAGAAATGCAAGTAACGATTAAATCAATTGAGATGCCTAGGGAAAAAAAACTATTATATATGAGCGAGAAAAAAGATTTTTGATAATGCTGCGTTTCTTTTTCCCAAAAAAAAAATTTCAGACTGTGGTCGGAATAAGACCGTATTATGCGCCTTAAATGTCTGTATATAGTGCTAATTTTCAAATATAAGGACCGGTAATGTATCGGAATTTTTGTAACCTTTCTTCAACAATTTCTTTTGTGTTCAATGAATCCTATTGTATTGACAATTAATAGTTCGTTTAAAGTCAATTAAGGGACGTGGGTAGTACTACCTAGTGCCGAGAAAAACATGTGATCTATATCGTATGCACGTCGGATAATACGATCTACAGATCTCTAAGGAATTAGCAGAGCTAAGTATGGGCAGTTTAATAGAGATAGAAGAATAGTTGTATGAAATAGAAAGTGGAGTGAGACATGAGCAATTTGTGAATTGATTGAGACGGAAATATAGATGTAATTATTAAGCGGAATTGTAGACAGGTGAAGTAATTTTGCAAATCAATACAAGATTTGGCTAAATTAGGAAACGATAATTGATTACGGAATCAGAGTATGTGATATCGGATATAGGGAAAATTGGAAGGATTCAGAAATATTTTAAAATATGAAAATTTATGAAAAAATGTGAAAAGTTGTAAAAAGTACAGTAGCTTAATTCTTGTAGAAATGTCGGTTCGTAGTGGCTGCTATAAACTAATAGACGCGAAAAGTACGTTTGTGCCATTATAAGTCAATGACATAAATGACTTATAACTACCCATTAGAATTTCACTTGGGGTTGAGAGAATGAACTTGAGAGGTTATTTCTTCCAACAGGCCTCTTTGACACCCACAACATCCCTACACCTCTGAACATCCCTATCACAACAGTCTGATTACACCCTGTCTGGAGAAATAGTAAGGCTGAAAGTCGCGCATATTCGGATCCGACGATCGCACGAACAATTTCACGGGAGACAGATAGTGGGGCAGATAATCAACACCTCCAAAAATTTTTCAGCTTTATTTCAATGTATCTTCTAGCATTAAACAAAGTTACGTATATAACTATCATCCATAATGGCAGCATTTGAAACACAGAAAGGTAAGCAAATCGAGAAAAAGCCAGTTAATTTCTCCAATATTTTACTTGGTGCCGGGTTAAATATGGCCGAGGTAAGTACTTTAGGTCAACCATTAGAAGTTATTAAAACTACTATGGCCGCTAACAGATCATTAAGTATTGTTCAAGCTGGTAAGTTGGTTTGGTCCAGAGGTGGTGTTTTGGGATTCTACCAAGGTTTAATTCCTTGGGCTTGGATCGAAGCATCTACTAAAGGTGCTGTTTTATTGTTCGTTTCGGCTGAAGCTGAATATCAATTTAGTAGGTTAGGTGCCAACCACTTCCTTGCTGGTATGGGTGGTGGTATTTCTGGTGGTTTAGCCCAGGCATACCTTACTATGGGATTCTGTACCTGTATGAAAACTGTTGAGATCACCAGAGCTAAGCAAGTCGCTATGGCCGGTGTTCCTAAGCAAACCTCATTCCAAGTTTTCCAAGATATTTTCAGAAAAGAAGGTATCAGAGGTATTAACAAGGGTGTAAATGCTGTTGCTATTAGACAAATGACTAACTGGGGTTCCAGATTCGGTTTCTCCAGATTAGCTGAAGAAGGAATCAGAAGTCTTAGTGGTAAGGGTGAAAATGAAAAGTTAAATGCTGTTGAAAAGATAGCATCATCCGTTGTTGGTGGTGGTTTGTCCGCTTGGAATCAACCAATTGAAGTCATCAGAGTTGAAATGCAATCGAAGACTAATGATCCAAACAGACCTAAGAACTTAGGTGTTGGGAGTGCATTCTCGTACATTTACAAAAACAATGGTATTAGGGGATTATATAGAGGAGTCACCCCAAGAATTGGTTTAGGTGTCTGGCAAACCGTCTTTATGGTTGCGTTTGGTGATATTTTCAAGAAATTTTTAAACACCGATGGCAGTGGACATTAAGTATGCTAGGCATCATATATTAAGAACCATTACATATTCAATTATTTAATATTATTTAATTATTTAGTTCCCCATCTGTCGTAGCAGTATAAACTAACAATAGTTAGTACTAGCCCATAGCTTTGATTAGACGAAATACTCTGTCTCTCCCAAAGAAATGAGACCAAAATAATAGCAATTTTCTTCATAATGTTAGCAATTGAATAGTTAATCGGAGATATTGACCCTAGTATTTGGAATGCAAGTAATGATTGTAAGAAGTGAGACAAACCATTAAGTAATATTAATAAGAGGGAGTATGTTGTCAATTCTGTGAGCGAAAGATGAGGGTTTACATATTCCAGGTACAAGTAGAATGGTAACGTGAATGTGAAACCGATGACGGAACAGAATAGTAAAATAGTTAACTTATCGACTTTTTTCTTATCTTTACCTTTCGACATAGGTAAATCAGTTGTTTTTTCTGTGAAGGTCAAACTTTTTTTGGCTGAAATATTCTGAATAACGAATATCAACATCGAGATAAATGCGTAAGTAATTCCAGTTTTATAATATAACTGATGGTTTTTTAAATGTTTTGGATTATAGCAGCTTAGCATAATCCCAAAGATCAATGGAATCATTGAAATATACGTGACAATCTTATATTTTGTCCGAAATGCAAAACGGTTAATCAATACCGTGGTGAACGGTGACAAAGCCTTGATGGTATGCACCATTGAAACCGGTATAATCGATATGGCCTTGCGTGATGTGATATGTCCTACGAACTGGAAAATTCCCATGGATAACGTGGTCGAAATGATCAAGGAGGTCGGGGTTATAAATGTCTTGAGACTCGTTACGTCGTTAGTATTGGGAATCGACCCCATTGGGAAGTATCTGTTGATCTTATCCTGACCTCCTATTTTCTTTAAATGCAAGAGACACGCGAACAAAATAATACAGAATGCCGAGTTCAACACAAATTGACACTGTGCAAGTGTTATGGGGTAGCGAAACTCTCTCAATATGGACTTAGTAGAATTGTTGGACACAATCGAGCAAAAATACCAGCATAAGCATAGTACTACAATCTTAGGATCCATCGGTGGGAGCCATCTATAATACCATTGCTGCTTCGAATCTCGACTGATAAACACAAACGAGTCAGCCTCCTTCACTGGCGTACTCGAGTTCGAAAAAGGAGGAGTTGGAGGTAGCTGGAACGGGACAAAACTGTTGGAAAGCCTCAACAGCCCTGGCTTCTGGAGCTTGTAACCTGATTCCTTTGCCCCATAATTCACATTCGACAAATCTGAACTGGAATATTTGGGATTGATTTGCGACGTGCTAGTGCCATATATATTTCTTTTCGTTCCTTGTCCGTCAAGCGTTGTACTATATGTCATAATAATAAGCGAATGGATAGAGTTCAACCTCTAGTTAATCTCTTTCTTTAAGCGAACGAATATTTATCTTTTAATCCCTCCTGTGTATCTTATCTTTCTTTATTGAAGCGTTTAGGTTCGCCTATGCTACTACTTCTATACTTGTTTATAGACCAGTTTATACTACAAGCATCCTTAGCCAGTACTACCATGTGGCTTGTTAAATTTTTTTTTAGATCATAATAACAGGCACGTGACACCCTTCAAAAAGTGGCTCGATGACGTATTTTCAGAACATTTTTAAATGGGACACTTTTTCTGAGCTGATAGAACATTCCCAGGCATTACATAAGCATAACCGAATTTCGTTTATCTGTAATTACCGCCAGAGTAAAACAAACAGTCAATAACGAGATACGTTAATTGTTGATACTCTAGAAGATACGCCTGAAAATAGTGTATCTGAAGGAACTGAGAAATTTAGGCAAACGCGAGAACATTGTGACGTTTGACTGAGAAGTTTAGTAGTATTTGACACGTTATTCGTGGTAGTGAGATATTTACACTTTTTAGATTGAAATTGGAGTTGATTGAATAAGTGGAAGCGGTTGAAAGTATTGCTCCAGTTGTATCATACAAAAAGGTCAGACCTACTAAAGTAAAAAACAAGATCATAGAACGTGCAATATGTCTAGTATTGTGCTAACGGCAACGAAAGTGCTATTGAAAAGAGCATTGAAAGGGAACGAGGATTTGGACGACGATGTTCCAGATGTGACACAACCCGACGATTCGCTCGAGGACTCAAACCCGGTGACCGAGGAGATCTTTTCATCATGGGCGCTATTTATTCTACTTTTTTTGCTATGTGCCGCGTTGTGGTCGTCGTACTTTCTCCAGCAGAGACGAATCAAGGCCATCCATGAAACCGTGTTGTCTATTTTCTACGGGATGATTGTTGGGTTAATAATCAGGATTTCTCCGGGGCATTACATTCAAGATGCGGTCAAGTTTAATTCGGGGTACTTTTTCAACATCTTGTTGCCGCCTATTATTTTGAACTCGGGATATGAGTTGCACCAAGTGAATTTCTTCCGTAACTTCGGGTCAATATTGACATTTGCTATTCCAGGGACATTTATTTCTGCTTTAGTGCTAGGAACAATCCTTTATATATGGACTGCGTTGGGGTTGGATGGAATTCGTTTGGAATTTGTTGATGCTTTAGCTGTGGGAGCCACATTGTCTGCAACAGACCCTGTCACCATCTTGTCCATATTTAATGCTTATAAAGTTGATCCAAAGCTATACACTATTATTTTTGGTGAATCATTGTTGAACGATGCCATTTCCATTGTTATGTTCGAGACCTGTCAAAAGTTCCACGGAAAGACACTTCATTTTTCGAGTTTTTTTGAGGGTATAGGGTTATTTTTAATGTCTTTTACCATATCTACTATTATCGGAATTTTGGTGGGTATTTTGGTTGCATTAATCTTGAAGCATTCACACATTAGAAGATATCCTCAAATTGAAACATGTTTAGTTCTACTATTTGCTTACGAGTCATATTTCTTTTCCAATGGTGCACATATGTCTGGTATTGTTTCCTTATTGTTCTGTGGTATAACTTTAAGGCATTATGCATATTTTAATATGTCGAGGAGAACACAGATTGCTACAAAATATATTTTCCAATTATTGGCTCAGTTGTCGGAAAATTTTATTTTCATATATCTTGGGTTGTCTCTTTTCACAGAAGTAGAGTTGGTATTTAAGCCATTACTTATTATAATTTCATTCATTCTGATTTGTATTGCAAGATGGCTGGCTGTCTTCCCATTATCAAGACTTTTAAATTTCTTGTATAAGGCAAGATTTAAGGAATTCACCAGTAGATCCGCGTTAAACGGTGGTATTTCATCCCAATCTTTACCGGATGAAATCAGTCATTCTTATCAAATGATGATTTTCTGGGCTGGGTTAAGAGGTGCAGTTGGAGTTGCATTAGCTATGGGAATTCAAGGAGAAGCAAAATGGACTTTGATGGCCACGGTATTAGTTGTTGTCGTATTGACAGTTATATTATTTGGTGGCACAACTGCATCGATGTTAGAACTCTTAGGGATTAGAGTCGGATGTGTGGATGAAAATGATGATTCAGATGATGAATTCGACATTGAGGCACCCAGATTGCCTTTAACCAGTCCATCATTAAATTCAACTCCAAGTATGTTGGGAAACAGAAGATTTGGTAACTCTACCACAAGCATTGACACAAGCTCAAGAATCATGGGCACATCAGCAAAGAATATATATAAGGATGATGTAAGATCAAGAAACGACTCATCTGTAAGTCTATCATCGTTCAAACCTAATGTGAACACAAATATTGCGCATCCAATTGGAACACCTTCTCATAATAGTTCATTTGCTGATTTGATAAATGATGAAGATGAGTTAAATGCAAGTGATGTTGATGATTTATTACTGGGTAACCATATGAATTCTAATGTAAACGTTAATACAAATGATTCTGCAAATAATGGTGTATTAGGGGCTTTATTAAGTGCAGAAGAACATGTGAAGTGGTTCACAAAGTTTGACGAACAGGTTTTAAAACCTGTTCTATTAGACACTTTTCCCCAAAATAGAAAAAATCATAAGGACGATAATCATCCTAGCCCCGGACAAAACTGAAGCTTATTAGGTTTCTTTTGTTAAAATGCATTTGAATGATTATTGAATTAAATGAAGTTAATATATAATGTGTAAACATAAATACAAGAAATCAAATCTAAATTTGCATACTTAAAGCAGCTCCTTGTTTACTTTTATGCTTTTGTTGTTCTTGAGCAATAGCCACATCAATAACCCATTTAGCTAATTTGAAGGCCCTTGAAGATAAGACCAAATCATTTAATTTAAAATTATACTTAATACAAACTTGGAAAAATTCATTCATAGTCAAATCATGTAGCAATGCTATCAAATGATTTTTAGTTAGTTTCTTATTCCTCTTCTGTTCTTGTGTCAAATAGATACTGGCAGGAAGCAAGTCAGTATAATTGCTACAAGCTCTAATCGGTCTCTCAAGGAGGGTTAGAATTTCTGAAATATGATTATTTGTGACAGTAGAGTTCTTGTCTTCTTCTATTGCATGTATGACCAAGTTTGTAATCGCAATTACTGCATTACCAAAATTTACTGGATTGACCACTCTAGATTCTGTATCCCGTTTAATAGTTATTCTAAAGAATACTCCTATGTGCGTCGTGAGGAAGTGATTGCGGTATTCAAAATAAAGTTTTTTAACTTCGTTTGCGATATTTGTAAAATAACGGAGGGAGATAGCCTTCGAAGTTTCATTAGTTGTGATCTTAATATTTGAAGAAAAAATCGTCTTGATAGGAGTCCAAATTTGAAGGTCCAAAAAGTTATATATGGGGGAATGTTTTATATTTTTAGCGATAGCATTTTGTTTATAGCCTATCTTTTCATCATATTTCTTCAAGTTTGGGATAGGAGAAGATTGAGAATTTGGTGTTGGACTCAAAGTAAAGGAGTTACCAAATATTTCGTCACTGGACTTGAGCGAAGTACGGAAATCATCTTTGACAGATATTTGATTTTGTTTTAAAGCTTTCATATCAGCCTCAGAACGATAATTAATTCTCAGGGTTGCCTCCTTAATAATTAAAGAACATTCATCCAAAATGGCAGGCCAAATAAAACCCCCTCTGGAATGTGCATTATAAATAGCATTTCTAAGTTTGACTCCCTCAGGATCATTGGTTGATGAAATATAAGCCAATTCTTGATAAGCTGTTAAGCGACTCAATTGATTTTCAGGGTCGACATTGCGAACACCTGAAAGTAATGTATTAATAGGATCAGCACTATATGTACTAATTGGCTTGCTTCCATCTAGGCAACCAATCGTAGCATACACGTTATAAATATGATTCACGATTTCCCATGCAAAAATAATGTGTGCCGAAACATAGGAGAGATGAATCATTGTCTTTAACGAAACACGAAAGCTATGAAGACTTGTGTCCAAGCCAACTATAATGATCACAAACCAACTCAATTTGTAGATAAGTGATCTGATTAACCAGTATATAATAGGTCCACTAAGACAAACCAAAGAATTGAGCACAATGGTGTTTCCTATCAACTTCGGAGTTTTCCTCAACAATGCATCCTCTGGCTTGACTTTTGTCACACCGTATTGGAACAGAAGCCTATTACGCTGAAAAATCAAATGTTGAGCACTGTAAGCAATTGCAAGATAAAATGAATAGAACCAATAATATACCCACTCATCATTAACTGATGGTCTTTGTTGATATTCTTTAGAAAGAACATAATAATGAAATGTGAATGGTAATTGAAATATGAAAATGGAGGTGACGATATAAGTTGATATACCGTAGAAAATAGAATTCAATAAAAAATTTTTCGATAACAAGGTCTTAGCAACTTGTGTACCTAAAGTTTTGAAGGTAGAAAATTCCACCGTTGAATTGTTGTCTCTAGCAAGTTTGATAGAGAACAATGCAAGGAATATTAATGGACCACGTAAAATGAAAGTTAATAAAAAGTTCCACCAGAATTTTCCATATGGTAAGTTTAAAGTGATTGAAATAATGATGGCCAATAGCGCATTAATGTTATTTAAATATTTCAATCTCTTTGCTAAGACTTTAGCAAAGTATGATTGATATGATGCAGCCTTTTTGGTAGTCAGCGAATTTGACCTTGACCTAAATGACATCGTATCTTATTAATAAAGTTTGTTAACTATGAACTATTTCTTATATTTCAAGGACTTCTCATAACTTTTTAGTCTTCGAATCATGGTGCGAACACGACAATAAATTTCAATTAGTATTAATGAAAGAGATAGACATAGACGGATAAATGAAAGTTTATATTATGAAAAGCTATGTACATATTCACTATTTAAGTATGATATTATCTTATTTATAGCAAAAGCGGTGGAGAACCATGTTAATGAGGTCTTTGATTGATCGCAAGCTGGGCCTCACGCTTCAATCTCTCAATTTCACCATCTAACGTATCCTTGACAATTTCTAAACCAGGTTGGCCATTGATTTGACCCAATACTTCATCTAAAACTAGCCCCTCATTGATATTGATGTTGGAAAAAGCATGCGAGTAACCTGAAAGTTTATTTTCGATGATCATTTGGTTACTTTCAAACTTACTGACGTTTACTTCAAAGGCATCCTTGATGGCCTGTTCCAATTCTTCTTCAGTAGTGATGAAGTTGGCAGCTGAATGGTATAATTCTAATAATTGGTTAGTCTTACGTTCTTTCACGACTAATTCTTTGGTTTTTCTATTCAAGATTCTTTGTTCAGTCACTATCTCTTGTTCTTCCTCAGTTCTTTGCCTCATAATAGGACCATCTAAATATGAATCAATGGTAGGCAATGTTAACTTTGTTGCCTCGGTTTCTTCATAAATGGACTGAGACGCTTTATTAGCAAGTTCTTTTTCAGCCTGTATTTTTTTCAATTCGTCAATTCTTTGTAATCGCTTGGATTCTTTTAAGTATGCTTCTCTCAAGTGTTCACGACGAATTTCGTCTCTCTTCAACTTCCATATTTCGTCTTGACTTAATTTTGATTCGTCAATATTTTGGGGTTTTCTGTCGTCTATGACTTTCTTGATTCTTTCTTCAACCGTAACAACTGGCTTTTCTATCGTTTGACGGTGGAATGTAAATCCTTTTCTAGAGGGTAATGGGACCCCTTCAGCAAATCCTTGTTCGACTTTAGATTCTTCAGCTAATTCTTCATCTGTCTTAGGTCTGATTGGATATCTTTTGAAAACCGGACGAACTTTTGGTAAAATACCTGACTTTCCACCAAATTTGAGCGTGCGCTTTCCCATATTGTCGGAATGTATTATACTAGTCTACTTTATCTTTACAGTATTTACTAACTAGTGAAAAAAAATCCAGTTTTTTTCAGTTCACCAAATTTGTCCAAACACGACCAAATGTGATTATAGTAAATAACTACTTCTATATATATTCCTTGTTACCAAACGTTATTACCTCGATAAAATTCTAGCCACATCCCCAGACATCGTAAATCTTTTCCAGCAATACTTTTCCAATCCTTTTGTTGCCTACTTCATTTTTGAAAACTTCCATCATTAACTGCTTCTTCTCTAACTCACTAAGGTGGCTGTTTTCAATAAAATAAAATTCTATGAGTTTTTTTGGTATCTTAAAGTGGTTCTGAATCGCTACAGCCCTTTCCAAAGAAATACCTCTAATCCCCATTAGCATCAATATGAATATTTCTTTTACTGTCATCATGCCAGTCTTTCCCATAGAATCCTGGAAGGTGGAAAATAAATGGACACATTCATACAGAGTCCGTCTATTTTCGAAATTATCTTTGAATTTAGTAAGCAATTGACTGTATTCGGCTTGGTTCTTTATCGACCGGGCCTTTAAAACCAAAAGGTTCGTTTTTTTATTTGTAAGCTGGTCTTTAATTACTTGTGTTAAGGACGCGAGGAACGCAATTGTATCTTCGATAGACTTGAATCTCTTCAAATAAAAATTGGAGACCGTCATCGTCATAGACATAGCAGTCTGTATCGCGTCTGTCATATCACCAAATTTATTCATTTCACTTATTGCAACGTCCTCTACCAAATAATAAAGCTGCTTCATTCCAGATTTCTTCAATCTATTTTTCTGTTCTTGAAACCTACCATCTTTAATGGATGATACAAGATCATCTAACCTTTTCCTCTCACATACGTAGTTTAAAATAACCTCTTTCCCTGTTTTCTTGTGTTTTGCTATCCATACTACATCTCCAACTGACAAGGGTCTAACATCACATTCAATCTTAAGACTAGTCAAACGATTCTGAAAGAAATCACGATCTCTTTGCGACCTTATCTCTCTATTATCTATAATTAAAACAATCTCAAATTCACCCGGTACCCAAATATCATATTTTGTGCCATCATAAACTCTATTTATGACATCATGTACTAATTTTGCCTTCTTCTTAGTATTATCTTGATCTTCCGATTTTGAAGCTATCTCTTTATGTTGTAATGGTTTCTTTGGATCCTCCAAATCTTTTTCTTGTGATGATCTTGAGGTATTATGTGATGCTAGACTTTCCCTAAGAGGCAAAACCTTGGGTTTTAGTGGAGAGGAAATTAGATGTGGTGACAGAGAAAAGTCTAGTATACGTTCCCGTGTGGAACCAAATTGATTGAGACCCATGCCCGGCATGTCTTTGTTTTCCTTTAATGGTGAACTATCCAATTGTTGATTTATTTTGGAACAAGAACTATCTGGAGTTACTCTGACCTGATTATCAAACGATAAATCAGCAACACTGTGAGCTATTGGGGATGACTCAAACCCTTCCGCAACCTTTAGTTGTTTTGCAAGTTCATATCCTTCTTCGGTGAGGAAATACAATTTTGAGCTTCTGCCAGAGGAGTCAACCAAGTCATGAGCTTGCAAACTTTTAATCGAACTCCACGCAGAATAAAACTCGTTTGCTGAAGGATTCGATTTAAACGATTTATCTGAATATGGAGTTGCACGCTGTATTATTTCTTCCTTCGTTAAACCAGTTTTTCGTTTATCTCCAAAATATAACGCTAGTAGTATCGCATATCCACCAGACCTCTTTCTCGGTATGTATTGCTTTTGTTTTCTTTGTTTTTTAGGCTTAGGTTCAGCCAATTTTGATGTATCTAAGACATCATGCGTTCGCTTTTCACCAGCATCCCCGTTAATTATACCTCCGAATGCCACTGGAAGTTCAAAGTTATTTAACTTGCAATAATCTCTAAGCTTTTTTGTTAAATAGACACACGTCTTGTCTCCCACGAACTGTATCAGCTTCAATGCTTTGGGATCATTTATTGGCAGCGGGTAATTTCTTAGACTATGTAGTGCTTTATTATACAATAGTGCCGCCTTCGTGCCTTTTTTGGTAGCATTTATAGCGGCTTCCTGAAGCCACTCTATAAACAAGTGCTTGCAATCACCAAGAGGACCTTCCATGAATAAGGAATCTAAATTTATTGAATATGTTTCTACTATGTAAATAAAACCTCAGTTGGGTATCACGCGCACGAGAAGAGTCGATATAAAATTCAAAACTACTCTTTATCATCGAATAATAGATTAACAGAAATATATAGCACGTAATCAGGTTAAATCAAGATGTCATCAGCGGTCAAAACTAATAAAAAGACGATGATTCCGCCAATCAATCTTATTTTTAAATATTTACAACAGCAATCACCAGTTTCTATTTGGTTATACGAACAGACTCATCTGAGAATACAAGGAAAGATAAGAGGATTTGATGAGTTTATGAATGTTGTAATCGATGATGCTATAGAGGTGAATACAGACGACGGATCTAAAGAAGATTTAGGAAGAATACTACTCAAGGGTGATAACATTACATTAATTTCCAGTTTGGATGTGTAGTTTAGAATATAAGAGATGAACATTATAAACAATACTATTGCATCACATCAATAGATCCAAAATGATATACTATGCTGTAATTTAGACGTTAAGCTACAGTATGACGGTTTGAACCCTACAAATATCTGTAATTTAATATAATTAATGTGAAATATAGTACATAGGAAATATACACAAAAATCAAGATTATTGGCTTTAGTAGCCACCTATTAAGGCCTGATGAGTTTTATTATGCAACAATGGAAGTGTCATGTAAGAAATGCTTAAAATTCGAAACTGACCCTCTTTTTCCTCTTGACAGGCAGACTGATGTCCTCACAGTTTGTAGATACAGTGGAACGGGCACGGTTTTCGTGATAAAACGATGGGTCATTGCCATATCGTATTCTGTATCGTTGTTGTCGTTCTTCTTTGAGTTTTAGTGAATTATATTCCGCAATTTGCTTCTTTCTTTGGACAGAATTTAATTCCCTTTGAGCAGGTGATTTTCTTTGCACGCCATCCGAGTAGTCATCCCTACCGTTTGCAACTACTTTCCGAGGAATTTGCAAACTCACTATCATTGTTGGTTGGTCTTCTGGTATTTCTTGCAAGTCTTTCTCATGAGCACTTCGTTCCAGTGATGCATCGCTACAAGCCCTAATTTCAGATTCTGAAGCTGTGTGCTCCTTTATATCATGTTCTTCATTTCGATTGTTCACTGGTTCAATTTTGTTCGCTGAATTCAAAGATCTCTTCTCTGCCTTTGAACTTGTCGTACAAGTCATAGCTTATGTTACCTTTATCATATTTTCATAAAAACGAGACTGAATAAATATAGTTCATCAATAGTATAATCTGATATGCAAATAGCTCTTACCAAACACCTTATCTCTGACGATACTTTTAGTAATGAATATAGATTCTATCAGTGTCGATAGGCTAATACAAGAGCACACGTAAAAATTATAGGTCGTGTGTTATACCAATACCATAACAACACCAGAGGGCGTTTTGATCCTATATTTATAATAAATATAGGTAGAAGTTTGATTAACAAGTAACCGTCGATTGTGGAAAGTGAGCCATATATAATGAATAACAATAGCAGTGGCAATAATGGGCCTTCCTCAAATAACGCAAGTTCTATGTATAATTATTCACATTTTAAAGACACGAAATACAAGAATGGACAAAAAACTCCAAATAGGAACTTTCAACAAGTTCCCTATACAGAAGAAGAGCATCAGAGGATACAGTATTTGCTTGATAAAGTTTTAGGACCAGAATACGTCAGTTTCCGCCCGGGCGGTGGAGGACAAAAGGTTTCATATATTGAAGGCTGGAGAGCGCTTAACTTGGCTAATGAAATATTTGGGTTTAACGGGTGGTGCTCAGAGTTAATGAGCTCTCAAGTAGATTACTTCGATACACATGGAAACACAGGGCGGATTTCTATGGGACTTTCAGTGGTGGTAAGAATCACCATCAAGGACGGCACCTATCATGAAGACTTTGGATATGGGTATATCGATAATGCAAAGAACAAGGCAATGGCATTTGAGAAATGTAAGAAGGAAGCATTCACGGATGGTTTAAAGAGATGTTTGAGGTGTTTTGGTAATGTTTTGGGCAATTGCTTATATGATAGAACCATTATTTCCAAGATTCAAAAAGTTCGGTTACCAGCTCCAGAGTTAGAAGCTGACAACTTTCACAGAGACCCTTTGATAGCGCAACGAGAGATGAAGAAGAGACAAACAATCGGGGTTAGTATACATGAAAATGGAGAGAATAACACTGACACTTTGAACCCTAAAAGAAATAATGATAATGAGCCAAACAGCAATGAAAATAATAGAAATACCTACAACCAAAAAATATCAGCTAATGCAGCAAGCACCTTGCAGACACCAATATCAAACAAGAATTTCAACATACCCAATTCGACCTCGCAGCATAGAGATAATATTACAAAACCAAGAGTGAACAACGCATCTCATCCTGCTGGCCCACAGCAGAATAATTCGAAAGCGTCTAGTAATTATACACCTGCTCCTAAGAATTATGATATAGTGGGTGATTTTGATGATTCACTTGTGTTTAGCGATGACCTTCCTATAGACGACGAAGAAATGAGCCATAACGATGGACTAGATGATTACGAGTTACAAATGCTTATTCATAAGAACAGACAAAACGGTGGAACTGACGATCCTGCGTTAATAGCCAGAAGTTCGTATGCTGAAAATAATGAAAATTCGAACAAATCTACTGAATCAAATGGCACCAATAACAACGTACAAAGCGTTTCAGACCAACCAGCTTTATTTGTAAGTGCAAAAAGGGCTGAGGCATTACAACAGGCGCCAAAGGATGCATCTAAAATTCCACAATTTGACGTTAAATACGTCTCGCCGAATATTAGAAGAACTCTTGACCACACAAAATCTGTGCCAGTAAGGAGGCCTGAAATCAGCCAAACTACGAGTGATAAACCTAGGACTAGTATTGGATCCTCCAAGGTCGTGAACTGGACCAGTCCTGGCCCTACTTTAACTAATAGTAATACTAATAGCCTTGGTAAGAGAATGATAGGATTGCCACTATCTCAAAAGCCTCCCTATAAAAGGAGACACCAAGAGTAAGTAAATTTACTTTCTACGTCGCATAATGTATTGCAATACTAACATATAAATAGGCCAACTCAATCTCAAAGACCTAGACCAGATGAAACCTCACAGTCTATGAATAAGAATGCTCTACATGATACAAACCCATCTAAAGATAAAGAAAACCAACCGGTTCCAACAGTTTTGACTAAAAATCTCGAAGATTCTAATAGTATGGCGCAAGTAATGTAAATAAATATCTAAGTACTAAGGGATCAATTGCTCATTTTGTGTAATATTACATTTTGTAAAGTTCTTAACATGCGAGCAAGAGATAACGATATATAAAGACATAACAGCATACTCATGTCATCTACGAGTGCTAGGAGAAGCTTAGCGTCAATAACACCGTTGTTGAGAGACATTGGACCATATAATGAGGTTGCTGAAGAATATGATCCCGTGCAAGCTGCTGAATTGTTAGCTTCTTCAGCAATATTAGTAATTGGTGCAGGTGGTCTAGGATGTGAAATATTAAAGAATCTAGCATTAACAGGGTTTAGAAATATACATTTAATAGATATGGATACAATTGATATTTCGAACTTGAATAGGCAGTTTTTGTTCAGACCCAATGATATAGGGAAATCAAAAGCAGAGGTAGCAGCTAATTTTGTTAGATCAAGAATAAATGATGAAATATTAAACATAGTTCCATACTTTGGTAAGATTCAGGATAAACCAGTTGATTACTATAAGCAATTCGATGTTGTAATATGTGGCCTTGATAACGTAGAAGCAAGAAGGTGGATAAATGCAACATTGGTATCTATGGTTGATTCAGACTTGAATAATTTGATACCATTGATTGATGGAGGTACCGAAGGTTTTAGAGGTCAATCAAGAGTTATACTACCCCGTCTTACGTCGTGTTACGAATGTACTTTGGACATGATAAATCCCAAAGTTACATTTCCGGTTTGCACTATTGCAAATACTCCACGATTACCGGAACATTGTATTGAATGGGCAAGTGTTCTTCAATGGCCAAAGATTTTTCCACAAAAAAAATTTGACGCTGATGTCCCAGAACAAGTTGATTGGATGTATGAAACAGCATTGAAAAGAGCCAATGAATTCAATATAGAAGGTGTCACGAGGCAGCTAACTTTAGGAGTAGTTAAGAACATTATACCAGCAATTGCGTCTACGAATGCTATCATAGCTGCATCATGCTGTAATGAAGCATTCAAGTTTATTACTAATTCGAATCCAATCTTGAACAATTATATGATGTATTCTGGTGATTATTCTATATTTACTTATACGTATCCACATGCCCAAAAACTTAACTGTCCAGTGTGTGGTAATTCTGCGAAGGTTGTTGAAGCCCAAAACTGGTGGACTCTTTCTAAGTTTATAGAAGAGGTTTCTAGTAAACAAGATATTTCTATGACAAAACCTTCATTATCTACGTCAAGTAATCACTTATATTTGAGGCATCCAGAAAGTTTGGAAGAGATGACTCGACCGAATTTAAACAAAAAATTGAATACATTGGTAAAACCAACGGAAGAAATAATGATCACTGATCCCAACTTACCCATATCTTTACGGTTAATGGTCAAGTTTGTAGGACCAGACGACGAACCTAATGACTTAAAATCCATTTTATCATGATCTAAAAATGTGTATTAAAATTAGCTTATTTATGTTTTGAATACAAACCAAAAAAGTATTAAAACTTTTTCATTTCGTTTAGTAAAAGCCTATTGAACTTTTTAATGTTGTCAAGATATATATGATGTCCACTATCATCGATCTCTATCACCTTACTTCTATTAGGATCTTTATGTTGTCTATTTATTAGCTTTGAACATAATTCACCTCCATGTTTGTCCATCCAATCCTCTTTACCATAACACCATAACACTTCACAATCGAGTTTGTGTATATCTCTCTCTACCAAAGGAAATCGCGCATCAGCTCCCGGAGCAAGGAGATAATTGAGCATATATTCACCAGAGCCAGGACTTTGGAAAATGCCGTAGGCATACTTGTGGAGTAATTTTGATTCTCTCGATGGTAAATTTGCAAATCTTCGAGAAGACCATCCACTTACAACTTTAGAACCTAATGGACCAGCTTTCCTCACTAAGGTGAATGGTGAAATGTTTTGTTCCCAAAGTTTGGCAAAGTATTTAGGAACAAATATTTGTTTCCTGTGTCTAATTACTGCACCAGGTGATATCATCAATAATTTCCGACAGAACTTAGGATTAACCTTAACCCCATAAGTAGCCATCAAATATGCACCCATAGAGTGTGCCATTACTAGAATTTGGTCGGATGGTAAGTGACTGAGATTTCTTTTTTCGAGCCATTCTGTGTAAGAATCGTGGAACCACTTTTCAACATGTTCCAAATCATCTTTAGCTAACTGAAAAGGGGGCCTTGATGAACAACCATAACCCAACAAATCTATAGAATGGATGCACCAGTTGTCAAGTGAGGAGATTTCATCAAAATTCTTCAAGAAGAAACCTAGCCCACCTCCATACCCATGTATCATTATCAAATGGTTCATAGTGCTTGCATCAGCTTCTGATTTATTTGGAGGATAAATAACAAATTCGTTAATATAATTCCCCGAATCGAGTTTAACCTGGAGAATCTGACTAGACCGTCTTCTTGAGTCGGGATGTGGATAAAATGGCAAAAGCGATAGCAAGTCATGTTGGAATTTTAATGGATTATGTCTGTAAGCATAATCATCAATAGACTCACTGATGGATAAAGGAAAGTTATTCGAGAATAATTTATTTAATGGTACAGATGTAGGGTGAGTTGATCTTTTGTAGCAATTCTGGATAGCCCTCACATCGTTTGGCGTGTTGATAGCAGCCGTTTCGTCTTGCACTATTGATTTCTTTCTAATACTTGGTAAAAATTTTAGATTTGAGTTCAAAATGTGATTGAAATTAAAGTTGAAGCTAGGGAACCCTGATGATGACGAGTTTTTAACCACCGTGGAAATACTAAATAGTCTTTGCGGGACAACTAGCATTTCGAATAGAAGATAGCTCCTCAAAAAACGGATGAGTTTTAAAGCATAAATGTATTTTACGAGTAGATAGAATGTTTGTTTAGATAGCCTTGTACTCTTGTGGACCTCAATAAGCTTCTTACTCCCGACAAAGGTGATTGTTGTAGAAGACTTCTTTATAGTTTACGTGGGCCGATCGAGCTGGAGATGATCATAAGTCGTGCACAAACCGTGGTTCCAGAAATGGTTCCAAGTTGTTTACAAACATGCACAGTGTATGATTATCGTAGAACTGTAAATAGTCACGCAATTCTTTATTGTAGTTACAAGCAAGGTGTTTGAGGTTTGGGTTTGGTAAATAACATGACTAGAGACTTGCAGACAATGAGCACGCTTTTTGTGTATAGTGATAGTTTGCTTGCAAAAATGATGAACTGAGGTGTGCAAACGAGTTAAGAAGATACAGAAGAAACACATGTGTTAGAATATTAAATACCTTTTGGATCAGACATAGTCCAGAAACGAATCTGAGGGGGTAAACACGTGTAGGAATCTCTCCTCAGTGCCAGATCATTTTAACAATATTTGTCTAAAGAAATTTTATATTTGTGGATGGATCCTTTAAAGGGGCAGGACAAAATCCAGCAGACACGCCTCTTTTCTCAAAATATACTTCAAACAAGGTAGAGCACCGTTTGCGCCAACTAAAGCAATGGCCTCACGTATTAATGTTTGGTGCTTCTCGACCTTGATCCCGTTTTCGCCGTTTTCAATCCAGTGAATAAGTTCGGCAGTCTCCTTTGGGTATATGTTTCCGGCAATGGAGGTAACCGCAGAGTAGCCCATTTGGAAGTCATCGACAATGGTTGCATCAAACCAGAGAGAAATTGGAGTTCTCGCGACAATTTCTGCATAGCCAAAGGAACATCAGCTCTACTTCCCGCTTGTTTCCAGCCATTGACATTTGGAACTTGATTTACTATATCAACCAATGACTCAACGCCAAGATCAAACCCAGCGAGTTTAGGATTATTATATAAAAACACGGGTGTCGAAGGGATTTCCTTCAAACATCAATTACATACTCAACAGCTTCTCTTTGTGTAGGAATTCTATAGGGAGGAAATCCTAGCATGACAGCCTGGTACCCATTTTTCAGCCCCTTTAGCCAACTTGATAGCATCTTTTGTTGTGAAAGCTGCAACTCCTGTGTAATGTGGGTAATCTGAACCCACCGTATTTCTAACCGCATTTTAACGTTCTAAACGATCTTCGATGGACATAACATGTTGTACCCCTGTGGATCCACATATCAACAAACCAGGTGCATTGGCCTTTTCGACCAAATACTGATTAGACCAGGAATGGTGCTGCATCAAAATCACCATATTCTGTAAATGATTTGACTACCGCAATTGTAAAAGGAAGAAACTTACCCATGTGTTGCAATTTAATTCTGATAGTTAAAATTTTATTCTAGCTATAAAATATTTCAAGATATTGACGTTACGAGCCTTTCCCTTTTCGCAACAGACCCCGATATGTTACAATATTCAAGAATTGTTACAAAAATAGCATACATGAATAAGATCACCATGTTGACAAATGCTGCATTACTAATACATTTCCTTAAAACATGCTAATTGAGATTTCATTATGCTTAGTTCATCTAGAAAAAATAAGAGGTGTTCTCTTAAGGCCGAAGGACAAATTCTATATTACAATATAACCACCATATTTTAGCTGAATGTAACTTGATCATCCCAAAGTAGTATAACTTTACAGCAATTACCGAAGAAAAGACCAATAGTTTTCTGAAGGAAGAGTCCACTGGCTTATAAATGGACCAGAGTCAAAAATATTTTGACTCGCCTGACGCAAAGAATGCTCAGTTGAAGTGAATAACTTCATTAGACTAATGTTTGGAACGTCTAGATCAGAATAACTCATCCAAAAGACTAGACACATGAGTCATATATTTTAGCATGGTAAACTATAAGGGCATTCTTTGTCGTCTATAGTAAGGCAATTCATCAAATTCATTAAGACAGCCAATATGTACATCCCAAAACTGTTTGAAATCAAAGATTTTGAGTCTCTAGCCGAGTTAATTAAGGAGTATCCTTTAGGTGTTTTAGTTAGTTGCAACCAAGGGTTATTTGGTGCTACGCCTTCAAGGCTAATCATATTCCCTTCGTTATGGAAGTTGATGAGAAGACGAACAGAAAATATTTAAAGGGCCATTTGGCTGTGAAAAATGATCAAATCGAGTAATTGGAAAAAGCTAGCGAATGTTTTGTTATTTTTCAGAGCTGTGACAGTTACATTACACCTGCATAGTATCCAACCAAAAAGAAAACTCAAAAGTTTGTACCAACGTGGTTTTTTGCTGCTGTTCATGTCTATGGGAAGCCCAAAATTCTTAGAGGGAAGAAATGGAAGCTAGAAATGTTGAACTAACTCACAAACCAAGAGGAAGAGAAAAGACCCGAAGGTGACCAATAGGAGGATAAATGGGAAGTTTCTGATGCTCCTGAGCATTACCTTGAAGGCATGTTGAATGCTATAGTAGGCTTAGAGATTGATATCCATAGAATTGAGTCTAAATGGAAGTTTGATCAGAAGTTTAGTCCAGTGGACGCCAAAGGTTTGCTTAATTGATTAGAGTCAGAAGTTGGCGGCGAAAAGGGAAGAGGAATGGCGCAGATGGTCCGTAAAAACTACCCAAAACAATTGCCGGAATAAACTCCATGCATATGCTGTCACTCAGTACTTTGATAGGTATTTATACTCATATATAGTCAATTGAAATAAAAGGATTTAACCCAAGCTTTTCACCAAATCATACAGTCATGAAATCTGACTCACATCATTTTCTGACTTACTAATGTTAACCACGATCAGTTTCACTCAGCTTGAGGGTTGACTCTAATCGTAAAATTTATCGAGGTCGTGCGCGAAATAGAAGATATGGTCAAACCTTCGATATGACTCTGAATATATATACATCATACTAGAACTGCAATTAGGAGATACGGAATGTTTTTCACTAATCTTCAGTTAGATTTCCAACATCATAAAAATAAGCTTTATAGCTCACCAAGATTTTGAAGCACCTGATGCTTATGAATCTTGGGCAGTTTCAAGGAACCATGATATAACGTATACCCGTCTATATGCTGGCGATGATCTTCCTGATTCCACTGATGAGATTGACTTTCTTATTATCATGAGAGGACCACAATGCCCCGAAACTACTCCCGAAGAATGTGCTCATTTTTCAGCTGAGAGGGAGAAGCGATGATCTTGGATGCGGTGAGAGGTGGTAAGGCAGTTATTGGTATTTGTCTTGGTTCTCAGTTGATTGGAGAAGCCTTAGGTGCAAAAGATGAAGACAGTTCAGAGCGAGAGATCGGTAAATTTTCTATATTTTTGACTGAACTCGGTCAATGTAATTCAAAGTTTGCTCATTTTAGCAATGTTATTCTGGTAGGGCATTGGCACAATGACATGCCTGGATTAACAGAAAACGCCAAAATTGTTGCCTACAGCGAAGGATGTCCACTTCAGGTTATTGAGTATTCTGATTTAGTTTATGGTTTCCAGTGTCATATGGAATTCAATCAAGAATTAGTGGAATTATTGATTAAGAATTCTGGTGATTTGTAAGATGAAGTAAGCTGCAAGTTTGTTGATTGTGCAGATAAGCTTCGCGCGCACAATTATGAAGAAATGAACGATAAGTTGTATGAGTATCTAGATAAATTGTCAAGCGATTATATGAAGTTAAAAAAGTAGATGTTTATTAGGACTTAGTTGATTAGGTATTATTAATTGCTAAATTAACTTGAAATATAATTTGAAACACCAATTTTGTGATTACAAAATTGCCAAATCCAGGTTTGAATACTTAGTAACATAAGTGTATAATCGAGTCTGAAACTCATAAGGATAGAATTACATAGATGTCAATATACAGCATGTGAAGCAATTCATAATACATTGTGTGTGCTTCAATTATTCAACCGGTAGAGCAGTTAGATTCTGTTGGTTAGACAACTTGGCACAATCTAAGTGAGAGAGGAATAGGATAAGAGCCATGGCGTGGGAATATTTTGCATGATAAAATCTAATTGTGTACGATGAACAGCTATAACTGTAAAGAGCAGAATAAAACGCATGGTTTATCATATCGGAAAAGAAATGTTTGGGTTTTTTTTGAATGCTAAAAATGGATTGAGAGGCGCGATGCACTAAGTAGCCGTTCCAGAATATAAGCAAGAGCTTTCTTAACGATAGCTAAGTTGGATGACCTTAAATTTCTGAATTCCTTTCCTTTGAGTATTGGCTTGCGTAATTAGCCCAAATGTCCTTGACTGAGAACTTAAGCCCCCGTTATAAAACTAAATCTGATGACATTGACACTCGTCATTCGATACTCTCAAATCGCAATTCTTCAACATTTTTATGCATTGTTCGTATAGGACAAGACAAAAAATAATTTCAAGGACGCATATTATTACGAATGATTTGTGAATGCATTTCCGATGATTTTTGTTGGAATTGACTGTAATTACTCGAGAGTGGTCTTATGCGAGCCTCCAGGTTGATATATATAAGCCTACGGCATTGAGTGACAGAATTAGTGAATGATTCAGGCTTACTGAATTCTTACGCTTGAAATGTGGACTATGTATAAGCAACGACCTCATTGGCCATCGCAAGTAGATATTCTTAGATTACGACAAGTGGTAAAAAAGGCGAGCCTAGTTTGACGTGACTAATACGGCTATAGACAGGTACTTGTGAATATCCCTAAAGCGGAAACAAAGGATCTACAATAAACATCCTTGCACCTGATACAATTAAAAAAATATTTAGTGCTGATATCATAACGTATTTCGTATTAGATATCTTTTTAACACACATTTCGTAGATGCGCTCAAAGAAATTTCTTAGGTCTAAGATTCGACAAGAGCTTCTTTTCAACAGGATGTTTTGCATATACTAATAACCCCTTCGAGGCACTGAATAGACCCGCAAATTGTTTGTCGTCAAATGTCAAGCGAAAGTTCTGCCAACTCATCTGTCGGTTATATCTTTACATTATCTGATTCTTGGCTACATATGTTGAAGTAAGTGTATAGATTTTGTCACCATATATTTCTGCTATGGACCAACGAATCAGTTGCTTAAGTCGTATTTCTATCTGAGGCTCGTGCATCATATTGCATACTATAAAATATGATTGGCCAAAATCTCCTTTCCGGCTCGGGAGAACAATAAATGTCCTTTGAACACAGACACAAATTTATCAGATTAATCAAACTAATGGTATGATAAGGCATATAGGCAGAAAAATTTTCATATTTTTTGTATTCTGTACGTAGTGGTTCGTATACCAGCTAAGCATGTCAAAATCTGCATTGTAGTTCTATCAATTAATCCAATTACAGGCATGTTGAGTAGTTATGCTTTGTTCAAACAAAATTTTCTAGACTTTTGGTTCATATAAATTTGCTCGTTATCCAAATCAATAAAATTTGAGTGGTTTTTTTTTCTTCTTTAGCTGATTCTTTAATAATTTGTTTGGGGTAACAAAAAGATAAATTATACAAGAATAACTACTAAGCAAAATGAAATTGTGTGAATTATTGTTCATTTCATTTATTGTGAGTTTAGTAAATGCTGAGACTCATACTTGGTATTTTAAGACCGGATGGGTTGATGCTAACCCAGATGGTGTTCAGGAGCGTAAGGTAATTGGTTTCAATGACACATGGCCGCTTCCAACTTTGAGGGTTAAAAAAGGTGACAGAGTTAACTTATATTTGATTAATGGATTTGATACTGCTAATACTACTTTGCATTTCCACGGGTTATTCCAGTACGGTACTTCCCAAATGGATGGCCCTGAAATGGTTACACAATGTCCTATTCCAGCCGGAGAAACAATGTTGTACAACTTTACTGTTGGTGACCAGGTTGGTACATACTGGTATCACTCGCATACTAAGGGTCAATATGGTGATGGTATGAGAGCTCCTTTTATTATCGAGGACGATGAATATCCATTTGATTTCGATGAAGAAGTAGTTTGGTCGCTTTCCGATTGGTACCATGAAAAGTCTGATGACTTGATTGAATCTTTCATGAGCAGATATAACCCAACTGGTGCCGAACCAATTCCAGCCAATCTTTTGTTCAATGAAACTAGAAATAACTCTTGGATTGTTGAACCAAACAAGACATATTTTGTTCATATTGTCAATATGGGTGGTTTTGTCACCCAATACCTTTGGGTGGAAGATCATGAATTTGAAGTTGTCGAAGTGGATGGTGTCTACGTTGAAAAGAACAAGACTGATATGTTATATATTACTGTCGCTCAACGGTATGGTGTTTTGATTAAGACTAAAAACAGTACTGATAAGAATTATGCTATCATGACGAAGTTCGATGATACTATGTTGGATACTATTCCAGACGATTTGCAATTGAACGCGACTAATTATATGATATATGATGAAAGCAAAGATAAGCCAAAAGAATCCACGGTCGACAGTCTCGATGACTTCCTTGATGATTTCTACTTGATTCCATTGAACAAAGAAAAGTTGTACGATGATGCTGATCAAACTGTTACTATCGATGTTATTATGGATAACTTGGGTGATGGTGTCAACTATGCTTTCTTCAATAATATTACTTATGTTAAGCCAAAACTTCCACCTTTGATGACCGTTTTATCTGCTGGAGAGAATGCCACCAATCAATTAGTATATGGTACTAATACTCACACTTACGTCTTACAGGATAACGACGTGGTTGACATCGTTTTGAATAATGCTGACACCGGTAGACATCCTTTCCATTTACACGGTCATGTTTTCCAATTAATTGCTAGAGGTGCCGCTGTCGATGACGATGATGATCCAGTTACTTACGCTGATGATGAAAATAATGTGGAATTCCCAGAATATCCAATGATGAGAGACACTGTTTACGTTGAACCACAATCGTACATAGTTCTTAGATTCAAGGCTGACAACCCAGGTGTTTGGTTCTTCCATTGTCATATTGAGTGGCATTTAATCCAAGGTTTGGCACTTGTCTTTGTCGAAGCACCATTGCAAATTCAAAGCGATCCTAGCCAAGAGTTACAATCAGATGTCAAGAAACATTGTGAAATGCTTGACCTGACTTACAAGGGTAATGCTGCTGGTAATTCTAAAAACTACTTAGACTTAACCGGTCAAAATGTCCAACCTGCCCCATTACCGGCTGGTTTCACTGCTAGAGGTATCGTAGCCTTGGTATTCTCTTGTATTGCAGGTGTCTTAGGTATTGCTATGATCGCCATCTATGGTATGGCTGATATTCCAGATGTCGAAGAAAGAGTCGCAAGAGACTTGGATATCGATTATAACGAGGAATATGCTGATGCTACTACAGACACTGCTTCTGTTGAAGAAAGAGCTCATTAAGTTCTGCCTTCAATATTCTAATAATATAGGTCCTATTTTACAGGTCGATTCTCATGACACTTCAACCTTCTACTAAGAGTCACGAAAAAATGTGTGTGTATATAATGAATTAACTCTTATGCTATCTGGTTATGTGTTTGATATGAATTTTGGGAAAAACCTTGTGGAATAGAGCACCTATTATAAAATCCCCAGTTTAACAATTCTTTTCATGTACTCCAAATTTATTATAATTGAATGGCTCGACTCTAATTTTTTGTTTAATTTTTTTAATTAATAATTGATAATTGACTCCTTATCAAGTTCTTCGGTATATATGTTTAATATATCTTTTACCCGTGTATTATGATCAGTAGACGATAAAATTGTCTGTTGGCATGTAAGTCACACAAAAATTAGTGACAGTATGAGAAATTTCAAATAAATCCAACTCGAGACATTTAATAGTAGCACTTATAAGTCATAGATGTT
Source organism: Debaryomyces prosopidis (assembly GCA_030578795.1). Lineage (NCBI taxonomy): Eukaryota > Fungi > Ascomycota > Pichiomycetes > Serinales > Debaryomycetaceae > Debaryomyces > Debaryomyces prosopidis. Next base: position 431,971 of record JAKTZG010000002.1, on the reverse strand, counting down.
TGAGGCAGTATACATAGCAGACTCTACGAATTCATTAGTGTTTGAGTACTTGATTAATTTATCTTGTCCAAAATTCAATTCATTAAAAAATCTTATCAAATTGGATGAATATGATCAATCAAAACTGAGGTTGGTAGAAATCAATTCGGACTATTTCGTTGTATTTGAAAAGATGTCTAACCTAGTAATTTATTTGCTATGCACGTCTAAGAATAACCCGAACCCCATAATGCCATTTGTGTTCATTAATCGCCTAGTTGAAGTCATGGAGGATTATTTTGGAAAACCATTAGCTGTCACGAAGGTAGATGCAAATATTGATACATTAACCTTGCTCATAAATGAGATGATAGATGACGGAATACCAAATGTCACAGATTTCAATCGATTGAGGGATTTAATTCCTCTTAGTAATTTGTTTACTAAATTATGGAGCACTAGTAATGAGTTGGCTAGTGCGGTGTCAAATAAGTCTTTATCTTCGATAACTCACAACACAAGACAAGCGGAAATAAACTCTTCAAACCTACAACAAACTTCAGTTCCTTGGAGGAGGGATAATGTTAAATATACTAATAACGAAATGTACGTTGATGTTGTGGAAACAATAAATGTGATCTTGAAACCATTGCCTAAACATAACGGCAAGGAATCTAATTTGTTGACATCTTCGAAAGGATTTGATTCAGCCTTTTATTCCACATCATTGAAGGCATCATCTAAATTAGTACCGATAGTCGGATCGATTGATGGTCAGATAAATTTTCTTTCTCATTTGACAGGAGTTCCTTATTTACAAATGATACTAAATAAAGGTGGGTTAAACATGGATTTCTCATCTTTTCATGAATGCATAGAATTGGATAAATGGTCAAATGACCCAGGTAATTTATCATTTATTCCCCCAGATGGGAGTTCTACTTTAATGAGTTATCAAATTGATTTAGACTCAATAAATAGAAGAGATCAAAAAGATATGCTTGGGATTATTGACATAGACTATCAACATGGCTTGGGCACTAACCAAAATGAATTTGAAATCAGGTTATTCATTAGCAACAATAAATCTGTACCTAAAATTGAAAATTTATGCATTGAAATACATTGTGATAAACCAAGCGTAGATAATAGTACGTCTTCTGATGACACAAGTAATGTCACTAATATCAGGGCCAATAGAATAACGCATGGTGACTTTTCCTTCAAAGGTAGCGGTAAAGGCGAATGGAATATACGTAATATCACTACAGGCACACAACCAATTCTTCACGGATCTATAGTTTCTGGTGGATCTTACGATTCGCTGGAGTTATCAACTGCGCTCAGAGAATACGATAATTCTCATTTGAGTGACAAAGAATTAACGCCATTAGTGACAGAGGCTATTAAGCCAATTTACCTAAGTTTATCATATACTCACAAAGGATGCGTTCCGAGTGGGTTGAAGGTTGATTCTTTAAAAATAATTAGTGCTAAAGGGTTAGGAGACACAGTCAAGCCTTATAAAGGTGTTAAATATATTGCTAAGACTGGCAACTTCATAATTCGATCGTAGCTAATTACAGACTAAATATCGATATTTAAACGTAATATATTGTATTAATTATTTGGCCTATTGTAGTAATGCCCTATTTAATTCATCACGATCTGGGTCACTTCTCCTCCCTAGATTTTAGTTAATATTTTGCTCCAAGTCAGGCTAACTGCTAGGCCAGATACTCCTCTTGACTAAAATACAAACGAAAACTAGAACAGTTTGTTTATTCGGTTTTCTTACTTTTTTTTTGCTTTTCCTTTTCGGCATTTTTAATTAGGACCCTTCCAATGAAAGTAGACACTCCTAATCCTGATAATAATAATAATAAAAATGGCAACTTAATAGCATAATATCTAGGCAAGAAGAATGAATGTAATGCATTGGAATCATCAACAAAGGGTAAAACAAAGACCCATGCAGTATAGTAAGCAAATACAGCAGTAGCTACAACGAGCATCATAAGTCCAACTAATTTATCACAGGACTAATAATATGTTAGTTTACTATTCTTCTCAACTCAATTACCATTCATTTCTCTTTTTAATACGTACCATCGTCTAGATCTAAGATATTAATTATTGAAAATTAAAGAATCTATTGATTGAAACAAATTTCAGTTACGTGTTTAAGTGAACTACCAGAGTCACGTGAAAACCAAATATCAAAACATATAGCCTCTGATCTTTACTATCGTCTTTTAGATCTAGTGAATGTTATAATCTTGATTAGCTGCAGCTATGTTTTCGAAGCTAAAACTGAAAAAAGCGCCTTTATCACTTAGTTCGGTTTCGAATATAATTAAAACCTCGGGAATTTCAAACCTTTCGCCGGAATCATTGAATCCTAAGACATTAAACATATCCATTAATGAACAGTTTGGCCTTCCGAATAATTCCATTACAGCTATTGCCTATGATCCAGTTCAATCGTTACTAGCTGTTGCGACGACGAATAATGATGTGAGAGTATATGGACAAAAATCTGTCGAAGTTGTGTTCGAGTTCAATACGTCCAGTCCCATGACTGAACTTCGATTTATCAAAGGTGTCTACTTAGTAGGAATTCTGCCAAGCGGAGGCGGTATTACTGTATTGTCCTTACATTCCAAGAATATTTTGGGAACATTTCTGCCACCCGGAACAATCACTGCCATTGATCTGGATCCATCACTCGATTTCTTGATTGTAGGATTATCAAATGGATCGGTAGTATTCTACGATGTGGACAGATTGGCACTTGCACCATTCAGGATTGATAATTTGCAAAAGAAAATTATGCCTAAACAGAAGATGTCGCCGGTCTTAGGAATTGAGTGGCACCCAAGAGACATAGGAACAATACTAATAACTTACTCGCACTCTGCAATCATATACTCTTTGACGACCGGAGAAATTAAGAATGCATTAGTTTATGAGATATCAAGAGAGGCCAAGGGATTCTCACACTCTTTGAATATTACAAATGGAGGTAAAAAGAAAATGTTCGGAACATCCAAAGAGGTTATAGTTCCGCTTCTTGAAGCGCATTTTCACCCAAACGGGTTACATGTCGTCACCGTTCACAAGGATAACACATTAGCATTCTGGGACGGTAATGATGGCACATTATTGGAAGCCAGAAACTTTTTCGAAACTAATTTACAGAAGCCAGGTGAACCGATCGAGACTCCATTTAATTTTGCTCCAATTGAAAATGTCAGATGGATTTGCTCCCAAGATCCCGAATTAACACAATTGATAATCTGTGGTGGTGATTCACAACAGGGAAATTTGATACATGTTTTAGACTTCGGTTACACTTTAAAATATTCGTTAACATCGCATGAGAAACAGGGCCAATTCTATGCTCAACCAAGCTCAGGTCAAAGAATCATTCCAATTATGCTAAACAACAACACTAGTAGCGAGCCTGAATTTATTTCTAAGATTTTGCCAGTTCCAGTTGAGAGTCTGCCCTATTTTGGAGGGAATCATAACCCGTCTTACTTGATGATGTTAAGTAACATTGGCTCTCTTTATATCTCAGAATATTCGAGTTCAGGAGAACCACCTTCTGACATTAGTGGCTTGATTTTACCATTATCATTGTCCTTAGTTCAACCTCCTATCAGAAGTGCACGCATAATTACTGTGAAAAGGATGGACTGGTATAGTATTTTGAGTACCAAAGCTTCATCTGGTGGTGGCGCTAGTAATTTGCTGTTGCTTAAGGGAGGTGCTCCTGTCAGCCATAGGAATGCTCCAAGGCCTACTGGATATGATGAAAGCTCACGTAGTATTTTAATAACCGGTCATGAAAGTGGAATAGTGAGATTAAAGGATATATCTAGGGGAGAGTATCAAGAGGACAATTTGATACAGATTAGTTTAAAAGATACAATATATGATAATGGTGATCCAAATTCTATAATTGTTGTTGATGTTTCGCTCGGGTTACAGAATAAGGAGATGCTAGTAGGTATGGGGAATGGTGATGTGGTGATATGTAAATTCGGTAAAATTAATATTCCTCAGACTAAAGGAAGTAGTAGTGGCATAGATTATCGTAACTGTCCTGTTCAACATAATAATTCTGATGCTAAAATCCATAATATCAAAGATCGTGTGGTCGGTACGTTCGCAAAGTCTAGTACTTTCTTACCGGTATCTTTACTCAAGTTAGATAACCCAGATCAAATATCATGCTTGAAAATGAGTAATGTTGGATTTGCAGCAGTTGGGTATAAATCTGGTAAAATGGTAGTTTGTGATATCTCACGAGGACCTGCAGTTATTTACAACATTGAATCGATCAAGAAACATTTGATTACAACAGAAGGTAATTGTTACATTACTACTATGGAATTTGCCATAATGGAATATGGTCAAGATGGATACTCATCTGTAATTTTATTATGTGGTACCAATGGCGGCGGAAATTTAATGGTTTTCAAGGTTATTCCACAAGGTAACGGTGGGTTTGAAGTTGTTTTTATGAATAAGACCACTAACCTCAACTACAGAGTTCTTGGGGGTGAAGATGCCGAAAATTCCAAACTTGACAAACTTATTCCTATTAACTCCAGTAATGGTGAAAGTGCTGTAGCTAGCATGGAGATGTTCCAAAAGCTTAGTCATGGTATAGTTATTCCAGGTATGATTATTACAACCTCTAATCGAGACATCAGAGTATTACAATTACCCAAAACAAAGTTATCACACAAGGTTATTGACGAATCGTGCGTGGCATGTGGTGTGATTAGGGTCAGAGATAAGGGAATTGTTTTGGCATCTCTAGTTAAGCTGGGATTCATTAAATTTTCATCAATTCCATCATTGAATGATATTGCTGATGTCAAATTACCAAAGGATGTGTATAACAAGCTTAAAGATACGTTGAATTCCGAAATATCTTCACAATCTGATATTTTAGTTACCGGTGAAATATTTGTCAGATTAAGTCCTACAGAGGGAATTAAGTTATCTGCCTATATTTCCGAGTCGAAAGAGAAGAAATTGAATGAACCCCACGCTACAGATTTGTTATTTAATGAAAATGCCATAATACCCCCCAGACCCGCAGCCAGCGCCATACAATGGGCTAAGGGTCAAACAAGGTATATCAGTAGTCCGGACTTAGTCGGATTGATTGCAGGGCCCAATAGAAGACCCACCAAAAATATTGAAAGCGAATTGGCCCACAATATAAGCCCCGAAGCTAACCCCAATGCTTCGTATGGATTCCAGGGATATCTGAGCGACAAGCCTGAAAAAGACTACCAAGATCCTGTTCGTAAGGCGACTGGCCCAGGCTACGGTTATGGCGTCGGTGCCGGCGGAATAATGAGAAACTTACAATCGGGTGTCGAATCGATGGAAGAAACCATTAATGGTTATGCCAACAATATGAGCGAATCCATGAATGAATCTCTCGCGAGTCTGAAAAAATCTGTATTTAATGCTGCGCTTAAAAACAAATTTGGGTTCTAAGTAGTTCCCCTCCATTCCAGATTCTCTCTCCATTTATATTTGTAAGGCACGGTATATTTTAAGTACCTACTATTGTTTCTCTTCGATTGCTTTTAATATATATCTGCAATACACCATAACATGTTAACTAACTATAATTTGTATTTCTTGACTACTTCTTCCACTACTTCGTCCACTACTACATTCCTACTGTATGCGTATTTGAAAGTCACACAATTCACTAGCAACAGCCTTGCATGCTCTGATAGATTTCCAAATGGCCGCTCACTTGGCTGTCGTTATCTCTGTTATCATCTACCTTAGTTATCCCGCCGAATATACGATACGGCACATAATCTGCCCACTTTTTAATCTCCAGTGTGAATGTTATGGGTGTATCGATCATTTCCTTCATTTAATTACATCAGAACCTACCTATCAATAATCCGCACACAACTCTCGCTTGTCTTGTCGGCGTTACGTCGCAATCTTCGTGTTATGTACCAAAAAAATGCCTTCCATAAAATAAGCGAATAATTGCCTTATATGATCGGAGAAGTTTTTTTTATCTCAATGGAACATTATATTGTAAATGCTACACAGACTCTCCTTAGCATACGCATGCTGAAAAGTATCGAATTTCAGTATACTTTTTCTTCATATTTCATATGTTTGAATTCCAAACCCAGTTATGTAGCTCATGTAACTTCCCCTGTAACATTATATACTATAAGGCGTATTCTGTGTGTAATTTCTATTGAATTTCTTCTCTAGCTTATGCGGCATTGATGCATGTCAAGTAAAAGAAATTTTCGCGCGACCGTTAGAAGAAATTTTGCCGTGAAAGATGAGAAAGAAACTCGTGCAGCCTATCTATGAATGAACCTACCATTCATAACGAAAGATTGTAATTTTTTTGTGGCAAGCCTACTTTCAGAAAGCGGAGCAGGATTATATATATATAACTCGGATACCAATATTTATTTAAGATCTGAAGTAAATAATTTATTGTTTTGATCAACTGTTCTGCAGCATAACATTTATTCATTCATCTGGTTGAGAAATTATTGACATAACCTCGACGAGACCGAATTTTTTTCTTGATACCATCGGAAATAAGAAATTAGCTATTGCAGGAAATCAGACAGTTGTAATGTCTGCTAAAGATTTGGAAATGAAACCAGTGGTTTCAGAATTGAGGGGAGATTTCTCTGGGTCTGTTTCTGACTCCGAGACTCCTACTAATAATAATGACATGGGTAGATGGGACCGTTTTAAAGATTCATTTAGAAGACAAGAGGTTGCGCATGGTGATGAAGGTAAAAAATTGCAAAAGGGGATCAGTACGAGACATTTGACACTTATGGCACTTGTTACTGGTGTTGGTACAGGGTTGCTTGTGGGTTCAGGTAAGGTGTTGCATGTTTCTGGTCCTTTGTTTTTAATAGTTGGATATGCCATTGTTGGATCATTCTTGTATCCTACTTTACAAGCAGCTGGTGAGTTAGCTGTGAATTATAGTGATCTTTCTGGTGGGTATAATAACTACCCACGTAAGTTCCTTGACGAATCTATTGCATTTGCGGTTACCTGGAATTATTGTATACAATGGTTGTCCGTTATTGCAGTGGAATTGGTCACTGCAGCCATGACTATTCAATTCTGGGACCAAGACAAAAAGTATAATCCTGATATCTGGGTGACAATTTTCTTTGTAGTCATCTTATTGATCAACTTCGTTGGTTCTAAGGGATATGGTGAAGGTGAGTTTGTTTTTGGAAGTATTAAGTTGTGTATGATTTGCGGTTTCATTCTCATGACTATAATTGTGAATTGTGGTGGTGGGCCTGTCCCATTCATTGGTGGTAGATATTGGCGTGACCCTGGGTACTATACCAACTTCAAAGGGTTATGTAATGTCTTCGTTACTGGTGCCTTCTCGTTGGGTCAATCCGAGTTCGTCGCCTTATCCGCTGCTGAACAACCCAACCCTAGAAAGGCTATTCCTGCTGCTTGTAAGTTAATCTTTTGGAGAATTGTGATTTTATTCTTGGGTTCCTTAACTATGGTTGGTCTAATGGTTCCATATACATCCGATAGGTTGATGGGATCTGGTGGTAGCGCCACCCATGCTTCTCCTTTTGTGCTTGCTGCAGAATTACATAAAGTTCAGGTTGCTCCAGATATCATCAACGCTGTCATCTTGTTGTCCGTCACTTCTGTTGCATCATCTGCGTTATATTCTTCTTCGAGAACTTTGCAATCCTTAGCTGAACAAGGCTTTGCACCAAGTTACTTCAACTACATTGACAAGTCCGGTAGACCATTAAGAGCATTAATCGTTTGTTCGATTGTTGGTATATTCTCATTTATTGCTGCTTATGATAAGGAAGAACAAGTCTTTACTTGGTTGTTATCTATTTCGGGTTTATCGCAAATCTTTACATGGAATGTGATCGTTGTTTCACATGTTAGATTCAGACAAGCCTTAAAGTACAATGGCGTTTCCCTTGACTCTTTAGGTTACGTTGCTTCTACCGGTGTTTGGGGATCAGTTTATGCTATCGTATGGCATTGGTTGATCTTAATCGCTCAATTCTACATTGCTTTATTCCCTGTTGGTTCTAGTAAACCAGACGCCCAAAATTTCTTCGAAAACTATCTTGGTGCTTGTGTCTTGATCTTGTTCTACGTTGCTCATAAACTTTGGAGTAGGAATTGGAAGTTTTGCTACAAGACTAGCGAGATCGATATTAATGCTGACAGAGTTATATTTGATGAAGAGGTATTAAATTTAGAAAAACAAGAATATCAAGAGAAATTGAAGAGCGGTCCTTTCTATATGAAAGCCATAGATTTCCTTTTCAAATAGAGGCTAAAATCATTGCATTTAATTGGTCGTAAGATTAGTATAGAAATAAAAACATATTACATAGTTCTTTGTACATTGTGTACTTTTAACGGTTTGAAATGAACGAAATATCATAAGTATCTGAAGTGTTTTTGACATATTTAACTCTAATATTAAACTCTTGTAATGTCGTCGCTTTAATTTCGCAGTAGACGAAAAATTCCACTTCTTCGAATTTGATTTTATATGTCCCAAACTAAATGTTACGTCATGAAGGTTTGAATGTATCTTTCCGTAGATACTCAAGCTCATTCAAAAACTCAACTGTTCTTAAAAAACCAAACTTTGATTTGAAGAATATTATAAACAATAGTGAAAAATATAGGGATGCAATAATTCGAAGAAAGACTCCAGAATTGATCCAGAATCTAGAATATGTAGTAACTAACAGGCCAATTGAAATCGAGTTAACTAGCAAAATCAATACTAAAAAGTACGAAAGATCTAAGTTAAGTGAAGTTATGAAAGAGCTCAAAAGTAAGGCACCAATAGAAGTTAAAGAAGAATTAGCTAAAGCAAAAAGTGAGTTGAAAGTATTGGAAGCCGAACGTGATGAATTATCTCAAACTATACACGAATATGCTGATACCATTCCTAATTTACTTGATGTCACAGTACCTAAGGATTCGCTACAAGGTGATATAGTAAAATTTATTAATTGCGGATCAGAAGAAGATGCAGAAAGATCCAAACCTAAATCTAAATTTGACCATAAGACTATTGGAGAAAAATTAAATATTATGAATTTTACTACGGCTGCTAGAATTGCTGGATCGTCGTGGTATTATCTCGTCGGAGATGGTGCTTTGTTGGAACAAGCATTGATTCAATATGGTCTTTCGAAAGCTCGTATCAATGGCTACACTATGTTAACGCCCCCATCGATTGTAAAAAATGAAATCGTAAATGCATGTGGTTTTAAACCTAATGATCAGAATGGAGAGCAGCAAGTGTATCAATTGACAAATGATAATTTATCTTTAATAGGTACCGCCGAAATTCCATTGGGTGCTTATCATTCGTCTACGACTTTTCCTTCAACCCAAAATTACCCTATTAAGTACGTAGGTGTCTCTAGATCCTTTCGAGCAGAAGCTGGAGCTCGTGGGTCTGACACTAAAGGGTTATACAGGGTCCACGAATTTACAAAGGTCGAACTATTTCATTTTACCACTCCTGAAAAAGCTTCACAAGAACAAGAAGATCTTAAGAACTTACAAATTAGTATAGTTGAAGATTTAGGTTTGAGTGCAAAAATGATAAATATGCCTAGTTCAGACCTTGGTGCTCCTGCCTTAAAGAAATTTGATTGTGAAGCATGGATGCCTGGAAGAAAAAACTGGGGTGAATTAACAAGTTGTTCAAATTGCGGAGATTACCAGTCACGGAGATTAGGTATTAGATATGAAGATGGCAAAGATGAAAATAAACTAAAATACATTCACACATTGAATGGAACTTGCATTGCCGTACCTAGAGTGATTGTTGCTATAATAGAGCAATTTTATGACCCAATCACTGAATCCATCTTAATTCCAGAAGTCTTGAGACAATACATGGATGGTAAAAAAAGGATTTATAAAAACTAGAAGTTAGCTAATTATTGTATACTATGTAAATAATCTTGTATGTAGACTGAATTTTAGAATTCTTCTTCCGAATTATTCAGAGACTCATTATATTCATTAATTTGGTCAAATACTTGATATGAATTGTGTAACTTATTTGTTGGTGTGCTCATGATCCTTTTATTTGTCTTAAAATTATTTGACTGATTGTGTTCTTGAATCTCATTCATCTTTGATTTGTGCAATTGACGAATTTTTTTAAACTGAAGAATTTTATCAGGTTGTTTCGAAACTATTGAAGTAGAAGTCTTGCTGTGCATATCTCTTGTATTTGCAGCTAATTCTCTAAATTCATTTTGGAGTCCTTTAAGATCATTGAATTTATGCTCGTAATTTTTACATAATAAACCATACTTGTGTTGGAGGTTAGCTATATTCTTTTCTAAATCCTTCACTGTACCTAACTTTTCTGTTTTTGAAGTCCAATCGTTAATTATCGTAGACTGGTGTTCCACAAGTTTAGTTAGCCTTAAAATTTGTGCATCTTTTGACTCCAATGCTTTCCTAACATCAACCATGCAGCTATTGAGGTTAGACAATTCATTACTTTGAACTGCGCCGGTTGAGAGTTGTAGTAAAATATCATTATTTTGAGTCTGTGTTTCTTCATGCAAATTATCAAAACGTTGAATTAACTCATTCTTTGATTCATTATATGTGAATAATTCCTTAGATATATTATCAAGCTTTTTCATTGACGTATCCTGGAACAGTTCAATAGAGTTGTTGGAATCTTTTTCTCTATTTAAAGTATTGAGTATATCTCCCAATAGCTTTTGAGAATCGCTATCCAATGAAACTGATTTAAGCTCTGCGACAATTGGATCTACTATCTGCCTAACAAGATCACTTTCCGGAACTTTTTGTTGAATCTGTAACACTTCAACAAGAAGCTTTTCATTTCTTTGTTCATTTACCATTTGTGATTCTTTCAAAGATTTGGTCAACTCTTTGAAATCATTATTTGCTGGGATTTCTCTTAAACAATCGGCCACTACTTCCTTAACCTTAGCTAAAACGTCATGCTGGGATGAGGGGGTATTCTTGCTCATCTCTACGCTAACAATCTCTCTTATATTGTCAGTAAAAGTTTTTGAACTATCCGGTGTTTTGATCTTTTTTAACTCCTCATTGAATAGATCCAATCTTTGTATTATGTTTGCAATATCATTTTTTGTAGCATTCCCTTCAGTGATGACTTCGTTAGAGTAATTTGTTATGTTTTCTAGCAATTTATTCAAGTATTGATTATTGTTTTTCAGCCTGTCACATAATTGTCCCAAGTCAATACCTGTTTGTGTGGTCTGTAATTCCAATTTATGTAATTGCTGATGAATCTGCTGATGTGAATTATGAATATTATCAAAGTGGTTATCTATATTATCGCCTTGCAAGAAATTTAATTTACCGACGTAAGAGTTTGGTCCTTTATTTGCTGGTTTCAAAGCCTTTTTCGATGTACTGGGGGAATAATCTCCATTTACATTGTATTTGTCGTTAGCCCCAGTTCCAGGATTTTCCTTGTCGTTGACATTAGACATATTTCAGAATAGATTACCCTTTACTCTGTTGAAAAATCCGAAGATAACAAAAAATTGTAAATAAATTTCGAAATGTAAACAAACACATTTTACAATATAGGCTCGCATTATATATACAGAATAAATAAATAAATTATACAAAAAATCTAAACCTTTTGGCCTATAATCTCCATAGCCTTTGAATCACCTTTACTTAATCTCTCATCACCTAAGGCATCAGCCAAGCATACCCATGGGTCTCGCGTACCTCCCCATTTAAGAATACTGTCCTTATATTTCTGGCCTGCTTCTTGGCTCCACGGATCATCCTTGAAAAGACCATGCCAAATTTTCTCTGCAATGGCTCTATCTAATAAATATGAATAGTATACCGCACCATAAGAAAACAAATGGGGGAATTTACCGTGCCACGTAGACCATTTGTCCGCAAATACCTTCAATTGGCTTTCCAAATGATGATAAATTGCTGTGGAGTCAAAATCCTTAATACCACGGTTTATGATATCTTCGTTGTGCAAAACTTGATCTAACATGGCCATTTTAGATTGCATAAAAGTCTCACTTTCTTCAAGCAATATCCTGTGTGATTGGTACTTAGCCAAAGTGTCTTCTGACAAGGGCTCCATCGTACGATAATGCTTTGCAATCTTGCATAATACACGAGGGTCTTTACTGAACGATTCCATGAGTACTGATGGTAATTCAACAAAGTCTGTCACGCATCTAGTTCCTGATAAGTTATGTAGATCTGTCTTACCAATCATAGAATGCATCGCGTGCCCCATTTCATGAAAGATAGTATCAACTTGGTCCAACGATAATAGGGTTGGCTTGCGGCTATCGATCCCTGCGAACCTTCCAATTCCAGTTCCTTGAGGTTTCAGAAAATTGCAAATCAAAGAAATCACTGGTAATTGGTATTGTTCGTCTTCGTCTAACTGAACCATGCGTCTCATTTCATTCCTAGATTCACTCCCAATATCAGTATTCAACTTTCTCAGGCATACGATAGTAAAATGTGAGGGCAAAACCTTTGGGGACCAAAAGTCTAAATACAAATAACCAAGCTTTTTATTCGAAGTCACATCAAAAACGTTCAATTTCCGGACTTGGTTTGAATCCCAAGTTTCCCCCTTTAAAGTCGCTTCTGGAATCAAGATGACATTGTAAATGCTATGGAATAATTTACATAAGCCAGACACGATAGTTCCGACGGAAAAGTATTCAGATATATCTTCTAACGGTTCTTCATCCTTAATGTTTTGTGAATGCAACTGGGACAATAAAAATTCACGATCCCATGGTTTAGCATCGTCTAAGATTTCATCATTAGACATTTCAGTATTGCCCCCATTTTTGAAGGAATGTAATTTTTTAACTTCTTCACAAACTCCATTTTCTTTGTTAATTAAACCTTGTTGCAAATTTCTGAGTAAAGTGAGTACATTTTCTGGATTTTTCGCCATCTTGTGTTCTAATTGGTAATGAGCAAACGATTTGTAACCTAACATTTTTGCTAATAATGCACGATATTTTATGAATGCATTTAATGTGTCGATTTGTTCCTTTGGAGAATTGTGCAATGATATCCATACTTTTCTTCTGATTGACTCAACCTCGCACTTCGAAAGAATTGTATAAGGAATATGACCCGCTAAAGGTATATATATGTTATTAGAGTCTTTATTTTGACTGGCAGGAGAGTTCGATTGATACCCATAAATTTCACTCTTAAGAACTGTATCACTTATACTGTCAAACTCTGACCTTGAGATGTTACACCAATAGCTTTCTAGGTTGTGAATGTCATTATTAAAGTGCGATCCCAAAAGCGAAATTTCCTGGGTGATTGCAACAAAGTTATTTCTAGTATTAGGATCCATATGAATACCAGACCGTTCGAAATCTTGCTTTAAATACTCCCCAACTTCAATTTCTTCTTTAGTCAACTGTCCAGTTATAGCACTATCCGCTAACAAATCCCTCAAATTCACATATAGTTCCACGTTAGTGTTGAGTTGGTTCATGTATTCAAACATAATTTCGTGGGTCTTCTGTGCCGCATCTATCCATTTCTGGCTCGGGTGTGCTACCCTGATAAATTCAGCTACATCAATAACACGACATAAAATATCACTTAGCTGGTCAAGCTTCTTTATGTATCGCAAACGCCCTTCCTCGCTGGTCTTTATTTCTTTCATCATACTCGAAACCAACGCTTTTGCCCTCTCAAGAGACTCTTCCGAGAGGTCAACTAGACCCTGTGGCGAATCCAACGCACTGTTTTTGAAAAGCCCAACTCCTTTTCCACCAAATAGAGAATTCATCCCTCCTTCCGGAGACCCGGTCTTCGTAAAATTATCGAAGTATGCCTGGTCATCAAACACTCGTCTCAAGTGCTCGTTCGAATCTGCTACCGTAAGAGTGGAAAACCACCCTTTCTTGGTCTGGCCCCCATTATACAATCGTCTTTTTAGCACCCGCAGCACCAACAGGCCACCTTGTAGTAATCGCAGACTTGTTACTTTCATTCTGTCTTACTCACTATCTAGAAGACTGCTTCGAAGTTGCCTTTAGTCCGTCCTCTGAAGTCTGGAAAATCTGTTTAAATCCACGAGACTGCACATAGTGGGATGATTCAATGGTTTCAATGATTTGAATCAACCTCCCTGTACCCTTGCAATAATCGCAACACCATGTCAAAAAGGACCTAAAAGAGAGGGTTGTCGTCCTAACAAGTCAGAGGCTCCATACTACCCTTTTTTTTGCATCTGACAAGTTTTGACCATACCAGGATCAATTATTTCAATCCAAAACATTACATGTTATCTACAAGAAACCCAGCTAGGAAGTTGTAATTGAAACTTTCTCTATTTGTGTCTAATATATTTACGTGTCTTCTCTAACTAAGAACAGTTCCTCCATGGTGTTCAATTCAATAGCAGGGCTAGGAATAATCATAGTACAGTAGGATTCTGAAATGACACAAACCCATTTTTGGAATGTCAAAAACACGCGAGCCACTCCTAGACAAAAGCAGTATATAGCAAATAGCGGTATCATTTCGGCACATAGTTTGATTATTTAGAAGTATATTTTGGATCGGTTATATTCAGTATTATCATTTTGCTTTAACGACTGTTATTAATATCTTTTTAACTCGTGCAGTGGTGATCTTAATATTTCAAAACTGGCTATGTCGGGACCAACAGATAGCCATACACCAAATGGCAATGGACCCGTTTTCAAGAAAAAAACAGTTAAAGATTATCAATTTGGGACCCGAATTGGAGAAGGATCATACTCTACTGTGTTTTCGGCTGTTGACATTCACAGCAACAAAACTTTCGCTATTAAGGTGCTTTCCAAAAAACATATTGTCAAGGAAGATAAGATCAAGTATGTAAATATCGAGAAAAGCACGTTGCATAGGTTGGGGCAGCAGCACCCGGGGATTGTACAGCTATACTACACGTTTCAGGACGAGAATAGTCTCTTTTTTGTGTTGGATTTTGCAGAATATGGGGAGTTACTCTCCATCATCCGAAAATTTGGATCTTTGTCGGAGTCGGTTCTGAAGTTCTACATGAGTCAAATATTGGATGCAGTGAGCTTTATTCATCTGAAAGGAGTCATTCACAGAGATTTGAAGCCAGAAAATATTTTGGTGGGCCATGATTTCAATTTAAAGATTACTGATTTCGGGGCTGCAAAGCTACTTGGAAACACTTCTGACGAATCTGGTGAAAAAATTGATTATAAGGGCATAAATCAAGAGTCTAATAGCGGAAATCATGACCATGATCGCAGAGGTTCATTTGTGGGAACTGCGGAATACGTATCTCCTGAATTGTTAAAGCATAATTCGTGTGGGTTTGAATCAGATGTGTGGGCGCTTGGATGTATATTGTACCAATTTTTCCATGGCAATCCCCCATTCAAGGGCTCTACTGAATATTTAACATTTGAAAAGATAATCAATGTTGAATATAGCTATCGTAACGCGATCCCACCAGATGTCGCAAGTATTATCGACCAATTGTTAGTAGCTGAGCCTCTGCAAAGACTTACAATTTCTCAAATAATGGCGAGTAAATGGTTCCGTGATGTTCATTGGGCTGATCAGACTTATATTTGGGGACGTAAAGTTCCCAGAATTGAGCCATACAGCATGGATAATGGAACCAGCAGCTCATTACCAACACCATCCGCGTCCCCTTATATCCCGGCCATGAAAACCGGATCGAATAGAAATATGAACAAATCTTCTTCGTACCAACAGTTACACTCCCAAATTCAACAATTAGATTTGAATTTGATTCCATCCGTGGGCTCGAAAACTTACCAGCCTGCAACCAAAATAAAGAAAAATTTTATGCAACCATCAACAAATGCATCTGCAGAAGTTCCATTAACTCCACCATTAACGAACAATTATAAATCGCCGGCTCAATTCAATCAAAGGCCAGTCCAGAAACAACGTCAGAATAGTGCTCCAATGGTTCCACAAATGAACGCTAACATGGTGAGACCAAATATGATAAATGTTCCGAAAACTCCAGAAACAGAACGTGGATTTTCAAAGCCTAATCCATCTCCAGATTCAAATAAAGGTCAACGTGCAAATTTGCGTTCTAACACAGCATTTGCAGGTATAGCTAATTCTCAACAGGCCAGAAATTTTCATAATCCACAATATTCAACAGGCTCTGTGCAATTTTATAATAAACTGCCCCAGCAACCACTTTCATCACAACAAATACAACAGTTCCAGCAGCCACAAGATCAACAACAACAAATTAGTTCTCAGGTAAGCCAACCATCGTATGCAGCTGCTGCTGCTGCAAACGTTTCTCAAAAGCCTAATACACCAACGGCGCCTCATATGAACAGAAATTCACCAGTAGAAAGAGCCAACTACCAACGTCCATCACCTCCAGTTTCAAGACCAAGATCTCCCCAACAAGATACAACGAAATTTGTAAAAAAGACAAGTGGTACAAGAATACCCCAAGCAGCATCAAATGGAAGCGAACTACCCATTCATCAAAAGTCCAGCCCGAAATCTGATGATAAGACTATTATGTTCAGGGAAATACATGGTCTTCTCGAACCTACTGAAAAAATTTTGAAGATGGACATAATCATGAGGCTGACTTTGAGTAATAAAGAAGTTAAAAGGGATACTTCACAACTGCTAAATGATTCCATGATTGATGATTTAATCACAAGATTTAATAGTACGTTGGAGAACACATCAGTACCTGTCATTACAGTAATTACAAATCAAGCTCGTGTCTTTTTTATTGATGGATCACTCAATGTCATGATGGTTGATTTGAAAGCAAATCAAGGTGGAGATTATCTGATGTATGACTACGAATTCGAAGGAATTAGTGTCGAAGATGAGGATGGTAGTACGGAAGAAAGACAAGAAATATACGGTTATTTAATCTTGGAGTTAATAAAGGAGAAAGGAGATTTGATATTTCTCAAAAGGGTGAGCGATATGAATTCACCTTTAATCAAGAATTCAGTAAAAGTTCTAGATAAGGATGGGAACGAAATCAAACTTGGAAAAAACTACGGTTGGATCGATTGCCTTCTTATGGCTAAGGAAATGGTCGATTGCAATAAGACATTTGCGAATGGCAAAACAAAGAAAGCAACAAAGCAAATACCAAAACAAAGCAAAAAGCCAAAGCAAAAAGTACCTAGCGCTAGCAGTACAAGATCTGAGACTTCTTCCAGTGCACCTAAAAGTTCCAACCCACTTAGTAAATTTGCTTATGCTGCTGCTACTGCTGCTCACAAGTGATCCATACTATACATTCTTTGGAATATATTCAACATATGTATTATTAGTTTTAACTCCGTCTTTTTTATTTGCATAACATATATTGAAAATATGCCAGATAAAGCAACTACATATTTTATAATTTGCACTAATTTTTATCAAGTGCAACTATTTACACACATGCATACATAATGCTATTCAGATATATTCAAGCTAAATTTTTTAATTTTTTAAATTCCTCTATCCAATCTTGGAAGTAGCATTTATCATTAAGCACATCGACTGTCTGCTCCCGTATAATATCTTCTACTACTCTTTCATTGTTCACCCAGTTGTCAATCGAATGGCATTGTGAATATTGTCCCTCCAACTGCTGCTTGTACTTCTTCGCCGCATATGGATCAACCCTAAGGTCGAATGATTCAGGATTTGCGTTGCTACTTTGCGCTACCGTATTACCTTTAGCTGTCTCTTGTCTCAAATGTGCAGAGTAATCGCCACAATACTGTATTATCGATGCTCTCACTTCCCATTGAGGAACTATCTTTGATTTAAAATAATTGTCACACTCTTTACTGGACTTAATCTCGTTTAAATGTTGTCTGATGGTATCATCTGTAGCTATTCTTGAGAGGCGAAGAAAAGCCCGTATACGGGATGATGAGAGGCAATTTTCTGGAGTAAGCAATGATTTGGGTGTTACTGACTCTGTATATGTCATTGTTACCTTGGAAACCTTTGATATATCTATCTAATATTATGTGGTTCTTGCTTCAATTCCGTATTTCGTGAGATCGATTTTAGGTCGCATTGATGGCGATCCAAATCGATTTCAAAGGTAAGTAAGCAATAACCACTTTTTCTTAATTATAGAGAATAAAATATGATGCAACCTCTATATTCTCCCTTTAATGAGTCAGCATTTAACTATGCATTTGCGCTAGCTATCAAACAGCATTTGGTGAGGGTTGAATCTGAGTTGAACGGAAATATTTCAGAGAGTGAGCAAACGACAGATACTAGTATCAAAGCTCAAGATACCGTATATTATATCCAGCATGTCAAACAGGTTATATTCAAGAAAATATTGATGCATTATAGAGAAGAAGATGTTAGAGCGAATAGGACCAACGGAAGTTTTGCTAATTCTTTGGCATACAATTTTGAAGATTTGCTTTTAGGACCCAAGGTGAATTCATTCGATATACCTAGCAAGTTAAAAACCAAGGAAATCATTGAAAAAATAGAAAGTGATACAGGCAAAGACAAGGTGCCTTTCTTTCTTGTTGCGGAGCGTGAATCTGAACTAGCTTCGAAGTTTGCAGTGCTATTGAGAAACACATTGAAAATTCAAAAGAAGACATTGTGGAATGAGGGTTCTCCTTTAGAGAATTGTGAGATAATCTCTGTTTATGCTGCTGAGTATCTTAGAGGTCTAGTGTCAAACTTGTCTGATGTTTTGCAATTGCCTGAAAGCTCGATTATGAAACTTGATGCTGTGGTTGATGAATTAAGAAATGGTGTCTCGTACCCAGCATTGCCATTGCAAGAATTCTACGAAGGCTTCAAATCAATGGTGATAAGCTACATTGAGATGTCATCTTCAGATAAAGTAAATAAAGAAACAAACATTCAGTTGATTAACACTCTCAGGGAACAAGGGAACAATGTAATGTCTAATCTGTCATATGCTCAAGCCATTCAAATCTACACAAACGCACTTAGCCTATGTTCGTTAGCTACAGCAAATAACATCGCACAGCTTTTAACCAACAGAGCTATAGCTTATATTGGTCTCAACTGCTTTCCTGAGGCTATAACTGATCTAAATGAAGCTGTCAACTACGATAGAACGTTCACTAGTGGATGGGTTCAATTGGGTTATTGTCATCTATATATGGGCACAAGTTTGGTTGCTTTGAAATGCTACTTGATGTCGTTAAGGGCGGCAACAGGTGAAATATTGCCAGAGAATTTCCCGGTAGATGAGAACAAAAATTTCATAGTTGAATATCAAGAAAATAAACTTGCAACTATTTTACCGCAATTTGTGGAAAGATTAGTTCAAGCTATCATTCTTACAGAAAAGCGTGCTTATCAGCAAAGAGAGCCAACTCTCGAAATCAAGAGTACTGTTAGCAAAGTTCGTTCTATTCTCGCCAAATTAAGAGCTTCGGCATCGAATGAGGATATGCATTATTTCACATACTCTGCAAGTGCAGAAGACGCTGCCTTTAGGCCTACAGCGGAAAGACTTAACCGTACAAGACCTAGCATCCTAAACCAAGATGTTGCCCAAAATATGCTTGCAAACACTGGTGTCGAGGCGTCCGCCATAACGCTCCCTGCTACTCCAATAACCTCCCTCGAAAGAGTCACTCGAAACCGTGATGCACCAAACGAGCAAGCAGATGCAAATGCTACAAGGCAACAAGGCCAACGTTATGCTGCATCTGGCATGCGCGGATTGCTTAACGACTTTGGTGACATATTTGAAGGCACCGGTCTGATATCAATCGATATACCAACCGATAATGTTCAAGGTCCTGAAATTAGATCCAATGCTACCAATAACGCAAACCCTAACGTAAATGAACCTTCTGACGCAAACGCTGGCTCTACATCCAACCTAACCGAGCCTCGTGATCCACCTAATAATGGCAGGAATGTTGTGCGTGATGTTTTGCGTGGAATAATGCCCGAGAGCATGGCTGGCAGTATTGGCAATATTCTTTCCCAATCATTCAACAGCCAAAATGGCGAGGGCCATATTGTTTTTGGAACTCAAGACTTGAACTCCGGCCAAAACTCAAGACCCCAGAATGCTACCCGAACTGAGAATAATACTCAACAAAGAGGTAATTCTGCTCCTCGCTCAGATGAAGATACTGATATGCCTGAGTTCTCTGGGGATCTTGATTAGGTAGAAGTATATAGGTAATACCATACATTTGATAGTGAACAAAATGTAGTAGATGTTTGGTGCACGTGATCGATCCTCTGAGGCAGATTTTCGTTTTTGTCCAGTGTTGATAAGACGTAGTTAATACAGAGATCTTTTGTCAAAAACAAAGATCATAAAGAATCATAGACAGAATAATGGCGGGATTAGAGCAGTCTTTGTTTCAGCTTAAATTTACCGCAAAGCAACTAAACAGACAGGCATCAAAGGCAGCTAAGGAGGAATTGCAAGAGAAGGCTAAAACCAAAAAAGCGATGATGCAAGGCAATAATGACATAGCACTGTTGTATGCACAAAATGCTATAAGAAAATCGAATGAGAGAGTAAACTTGTTAAGGCTAGCATCGAGAATAGATGCGGTTGCTTCGAGGGTTCAAACAGCGGTGACTATGAGATCGGTGACAGGCAACATGACCCTGGTGATCAAGGGCATGGATAAGGCCCTCCAGACCATGAATCTCGAGCGAATTTCGATGGTTATGGACAAGTTTGAAAACCAATTTGAAGACTTGGACGCATCGACAAATTACTACGAGGGTGCCACCAACAACGTCAATGCCTTGACCACCCCACAGGAAGAGGTGGACGAGCTTATGAACCAAATCGCGGACGAAGCCGGCATTGAAATGAAACAGGGACTCAACGAAACAAATGTCGAAGTATCAACGCCTCCTGCCACCAACATGACCGAGGAAAAAGAAGACCGCTTGGCTGAAAGATTGAGAGCTTTGCGGAACTAATGCTTGCATATCTGCGTCATTATTTACCGGCTTCTCCCCTGGGCCTCCCCTGGGCCTCCCATAATGTATCCTTAAATGTCTGTTGTCCCGGAGACTATCGGTGTGCTTGGAAATTCATCAACTATAATCCACCCTTTCCATATGTTTATCTAAAGACTACGCATATTCTATCAAGTAGAATTACAAATCTCTCCGTAGTACCTCATCCTACGCTGTATAACTTTCTCCTACAGGAGGTTATTGTTTCAACGGTTAATATACGAATCTCTATAGATTGAAATCAACTCTAATGCTTTACTACCATTAATAATCGGGTCGTGTATATACGACAGTTAGCGCAACCAATTATCAAATCGCAATCTTAATTAATATATAAAGGGAAGACTTTTTTCTAATTAACATTAATTGATTTGTCAAATCAATCTTAAAACAATCATAACATAAGAAGAATAATGCTTTCATCAACCTTAAGAAATACTGTTTCCCGTGGTTTCTCGAAAACTGTTGCCAAGAGCACAATTGGATCAATTAGAACCAAGGTTTCCTTACCAGATTTAGACTGGGATTTTGGAGCATTAGAACCACACATTTCGGGACAAATTAACGAATTACATTACACAAAACATCACCAAACTTACGTTAATGGCTACAACACTGCAATTGAACAACAAGCCGAAGCTAAGGCTAAGGGTGAAGTCAAAAAGACCATTGAATTACAGAAGAACATCAACTTCCACGGTGGTGGATACACGAACCATTGTTTGTTCTGGAAGAACTTGGCACCGGAAAAGCAAGGTGGTGGTGAACCACCATCGTCGGACTCCGAATTGGCGCAAAGAATTGCTGCCCAATACGGTTCTATCGAAAACTTGCAATCGGTTACCAATGCTAAATTGGCCGGTATTCAAGGTTCCGGATGGGCCTTCCTTGTTAAGAACAAGGAAAATGGTGGTGCTTTAGATGTCGTTACCACATACAACCAAGACACTGTCACGGGTTCATTGGTTCCATTAATTGCTATTGATGCTTGGGAACACGCCTACTACTTACAATACCAAAACGTCAAGGCTGATTACTTCAAGGCTATCTGGAATGTTATTAACTGGAAGGAAGCTGAGAAGAGATACTTAGTTAACTAAACTATATGTTCTAAATATATATAATTATGACAGTACTTCAAAATGTAGCCACTCCTAATACACTTGCAGCATGCTTTGCATCCACGATATTGTCGTCATTTGCATTGTCTTGATTTATCAACGCTTCTTTTTGGGCATCTCTGTCGTTCTTTAATGATCTGAAAGTCCTAGATGACCATGAATCACCGTTATTTGATTGCGACTGGGTCAAATTGTGTTTCAAATTACTCAAATTGTCTCTGTTTAGCCTCGATAATCCTCCTTTTTCATCAATGATCCTAATATCTAACCGTATGTGCTCCAAATGCTTGAGCATCTTTCTATGTTGATCAATTCTGTTTAGCGTGTATGTTTTACACATTTTTTGGAACTTTTGATCTACATGACTTAGCACTTCTTGTTTTTCGAACAACATCTCACCTGAAATTCTCTTTATCTGTAAGTTAAGTGATTCCTCAGTCCTGGTAGCATATTCTAAAGATCTGATTGCCTCGTCAACTTTTATAGGATCCAACGCCGATTTGTTCTTAATTTTGGTAGCTTGGTAGTGTTTTGTTTTCGTTTGGGTTTCTGCCTGTAATAATTCCCTCATTATCAAATGACGATTGGTAAGTGCTTCCTTAATTTCATAGAAATCATTAACTAAGCTTTGTACTCCGTCTCCCAAATTACCCATATCATTGATCAGTTGAATTAATGTCAAATCTGATTGAATGGTAGTTACCCTTGAAAGTTTTTCCCACATATTTTTCATACCTGGATGTATAATCTCAAATTCTGACAAATTAACGAGCTTTGTCGCCAACTCATTTATATGGAGGGATAATTGCTTTTCAGCCTTGGAATTCCTGTCCAACAATTTATGTAACTTCTGGCATATCAAGTACGATGATTTGATTAATGGCCTAAATTCGGCTAACTCTTCATATGGATCATAAGGGATTGCCAACTGCTTCAAAGTCTTACGTACTAAGCCACTGGCAACCGACGATTTACGATTACTATTAATAACAGTATATCCAAAGTCGTTCTCAATGAAATATACAAATTCTTCATCACGAATCAAAATTGGGTTGCTAGTAATCCTATTAAACCATTCTTGCCATACATTAAGTAATTGCTTTGTTTCATCCTCCCCATTTGCGGGATATGAGGTGATTGCCAGAGGAATAACTGGTACGAATACTTCCAAGTTGGAAATCGTCAAATATTTATTGAACTTCACAATTTCATTGTAGGTTCGGCGAACGTCCTTATATTTCTGGCTACGGAATTTTGGTAACCCTTTGACAGTAGCATCAAATCTTAATATTGGATTACCAGCCTTGTTCTTCTCAATTGCAGTGAGCTTAATATTGATTTGATATTTATTCGTAAACCTCTCTGGTAGTAGCTTGTGCAACTCTTCCTCTGATAATTGCTCGTTTCCCTTTACATTTTGATTGGTGTTCTTCTGTTGTGTACTTTCTATTTCTTCGTTTGTCGGTTCAACTGCATATGCTGGCTCCTCGACACGATTTATGTGATCATCATGATTCGGAGAGGAAAACGGATTATTGTTTTCAAAATCATCAGGATTGAATGGTTCTGCTGAAGCCATACTATAGTAATATTTTTGTAATAAATTATACAAATATAACGAACAAGAGGTAGAAGGAGAAGACTAAATCCAGGTGTAATTACGAATACACCTACAAATATGTGTAGTCACGTGAAGATAATGAAAGGATTCAATTACTATATAATGAAGCCCAAAACATATCAAATCTATATACAAATACAACATAGTTCATTAAATAGACAACTATAAGCGTTCTTCTTTCAATTCATTACCATTCTTCTTTAAAATATTATAACCCCAAAAGCCAATAACATTTAGAACACCTACTCTCCAACCGTTGAACAAACCTAATATCTTAATTCTTTGCCATAAGCTAATTGATCTGAGAGGTTTAAGTTGTCCATCAGAGTCCTTCACTTGGTTATTAATATCATCTTTCCAGCCGTTATTGAAATTGATAATTAAATCATTTTCTTCACTTTCAATGGTGATGACCTTCTTTTCGTCTTCCAACACAGACTTAGGTCTTAATAAGAATCTTACTTGCTCCTTTCTTAACAAGTTTTCAACAGGCAACTTTATGAAGAACTCCAATATCAACAGGAAGAGGTTCACGAAAGTGTACAAGTTCGGTGACAGATAGGAGTCAATATTGAATCTGATAAACAAAATGTATGGGGCAGCCTTACGGAAGATACTGGTTGAAAATTGGTGCAATATAGTTAAGAACGATATGGTGGGTGGAGGATGAACAAGAAAATGGATAGGGAAGTTGCTTATCGAGTCACGGATAGAACGGGTGCTTATCTCAAGCACTTTTTCTTCTTTGATACTCGTAACCAGAGAATCAGTAGATGAAACACCGCTTTCTTCATTGGAGGATGGCCTATTAAATTGGGTTATCATTAATCTCACTTTAATCAAATCGAGTGGCATCAAAAATAGGCCAGTCAACACGCATGCCAGTACTGATAACCATAAAGATTTCAAGGGTTCTGTCAGGTGTGTTAAGTCCAAGAAAAATGGATCTGGTATACCCAAGAAAGGTGAAATGAACCCGGTGATCCATGCTTCTATGGTATGCGACAATGTTTGGTGTATAAATGATGCATTAATACCTCGGAAAAGCGCAAAAGGACCATCTTTTGCTATTATAGATGACATGATATCTACTGTATGAAGGGAAACAGGTTGAATCTTGTTCTTATTTTTATTCTTAGTCTTTCTGTCATGACGCAGTTTACGAATTTTAGTTGGTGACCTTGTTCTCGATTTCTCCTTAGACAAATCCACTGACAGGCTTGGAGACTCAAAATAATTCACTTCACCATCAGAATCATCAGAAATATCGGTAACTTGTGGCGTTTCTGAGCTTCTGGTATTCAGTTTGTTCAACAATCTGGAGTAACGTGAAGGCCTTTTAGGTGGACTATCACTAAAGTCAAATGTACCCACTTGCAATACCAACCGAACCATGTCCAACGGTTGTGATAACAAAACCTTAAGATAATTTTTACAAAAATTCCATATCAAGTTCTTGAACAATTCCGATAAGTTATTAAAGTCAAAATACTCCTGGAATTCTAAATCATAAATGTAGTTTTTATCGGTGCCATTAGAAGCTGTAGTCTTACCAATCCCTATATCGCCTATCGATTTTTTGCTTGATAACCCTGATAAGCCTATATTTTGTCCTGATTTAAAACTTCTTTCTGAGGACTGCTTAGCAATGGAAGATGCCAACGACGATGTTATCGGTTTATTAGTTTCAGTATCAATTAAACCTACGCCCGGTTTAAAAATAACTGAATACCCTGCATCAAACGTATCATGGTCATAATATGGCCGTAATGTATTAGAGCCTGCCATTATAATGGTACTACTTAACTCTTGGAAATATACTGGATGGCGCTACCTATAGATATATCATTAATTTTAGTGAGACATAAATATTGCGCAAAATTGATCATACTGATGAACTAGCATGCATTGAAAGACGATCAAATGTAGAACCATTAGACATATATAGACTATTAAAAATAAAGTTCCGCATGACAGTATCCAACTTTGTTGGTTGTATAAATTTCTCCCCAGGAAATGCCATCTTGTGTACAATAAATTCTGGTAATCTTCCAGAACATTAGTTATCTTGTTCTAATTTCACTGCTGTATCGCCTCCAACACCAGACTTTTGCAGTTCCTCATTAGTTGGAGGAATGCTGGTATTCGTAGCTTCCCCATTGGCTATTTGGTTCGATCTTTGGATTAAAAATTCTCCTAGATATTTCAATGGATCTTCCGGTTTATTCTTACTAACGTCACGTAGTCCCTCCAATAAGTGTTGTGTTAGATGTTTATTCAAGTATTGTCTCACTGAAGACCCTCCAACTACCTCGTGTACTGGCAATTCGTTCCCATGGTTAGGTTCTTGTTTATCTTCAGAATTAGTTTTAGGTCGCTTTACTTGTGAAGACGTTCCACCGTTTTCGATTGAGACATTGCTTGAATCAGTATTCTCCAATTCTCTCTTATTGGTCTCCTCTGATGCGTCCATGTTATTACTGGTGGTAGACAAAAAGACAAACCACTAACTAACTTGTTTGGCAGTTGAAATTTATCCCGGACACACCTCGAGTAAGTCCCTGAACATCATCATCAATACAGTAGATAATATATACAATTGCCTTATAACGTCCTTCTAATAAGCGATTATGGATCCATTCAATGATGTTCAGGATGACTGCTGGTCACAGATTCATAGCCTTGAAGATTTTATCAGAAACATAAAGTACATGACTGAAGATGCGAAGACTGACTTTCAATATTCGTATCAAGATCTTAATGAGACACTAGAAGATTTATCACAGGCAGTGGCAGTAAGTGAAACAGATCCAGAGAAATTTCAATTGACTTCGGTAGATATAACTAGTCGTAAGAGTATATTAAAGGAATTAGAAAACAAGATCAAGTCGCTTCAACATGACTGGCAAACCAAAATAGCCGATCCTAATAGACAGAGAGAGATAACGACTATGTCAAATAGAATTTCGCAAGATAATACTGGACAAGATGATCCATTTAACGACAGCAATAGAGTGAATAGTGAATTTGAGCAATTTCAGCAGCAAGAGTACATACAGAATCAAGACTTACAGTTGGACTCAATTCACCAGACGATGCAAAATTTGAACCAGCAAGCCACAATGATGGGATCTGAATTAGAGGAGCAAGGTTTTATGTTAGAAGATTTGGATCAGGATATGGATGTAGTAGGAAATAAAGTTCAGCGTGGTTTGAAGAGGGTGAACTTTATACTCGAAAAGAATAAAGAAAGGGCGAGTGATTGTTGCATTGCGTTATTGGTGGTTGCATTATGTATCCTTTTGGTTCTACTTATTGCATTATAATGACCTAGCTTTAAAATACCCTAGATTAATGTATAATGAATTTTCTCCCATCTGTAAGTCTATAACGATCTTAGTTGTTGAAACCAATATTCCAAATCGGAAAGTCTCTGTCTAGCAAGTTAGAATAAATCAGTTCGTTTCAACATGCTGATATGAGTTATAATATCCAAAAGTCGAAAGAAGATTTAAAATGCACATCTAGGATAATGTTTTATACAACGGCTGAATACAAATGCTTTGCATTTTGGTTAAAAGTTCAATATTGATAAGAAATTCTGAAAATTGACAAAATTTGAGAATTACTGCAAAATAACATATGTATAATATAATAAATTCAACTATGATTCATTTTAACTTATTTACCAATCTCAGCAGACATAGAAGAGCACATATGGATAGCTATAACTAAATGCATGCGAAATAATTGGAGAACGACGTATGTTTTCTACAAGCACCTGCTAACCAGATGGCCTTGTCAATACTGACGCAAAGCTAATTTTTTCGAACCACAGACCAAAATCTGCAAAAGAATCACAAAACATAGACATCATACGTATGCTCTTCGTTGCTTCTCTCGATTAGGTTTTGTTCAGGCAGATATATAAATGAATATCTCTTTTTGCAACAAATAGTGTATGTCTACTAAACGACACAAAACCAGCGAAATGACATTAGAAAGTCAATGTCTTACTACAACATTTCTCTCCTACTATGTCGTTAGCCACATGTGGAAGTATATCAGATACCAACTCAGATGTACACTAGATTGAACCAGAAGGGACACATAAACCTCACCTCATGCACTTATGGGCCCCTTCTCTGTTTCTATAAATTCTACAAATTCTACAAGACTATTTTTCGACGTAATTCATTTATTCATGATCATGCTAAATATATACTAGGATGCTGCACATTTGTTAGTATGAATTCAAATTAAATTAAATCATAATAGTAATCAAGGTAAATCGAAAATGTCAGACAAAAAAAATAAGGTAGCTTGGGTTTTTCCACACCGACAAAAAGTCTCGAGCCAAATGCACTCAGATTCATCATTATATCAATTTACTTGGGAGGTCACTTATAGGTACATACCATTTGAATAATGCATTTCTGCTGTAAGGTATATCCAACTTCTCATATACTGAAAAATTTTCTGTATCAGTAAAGAGAGCATTCCAAATCGTTTTTATATAGTTTAATGGATTACCCGGCCATACCATAATTAACCAGGGTTTATTTAGATTATATGGAGCTAGGTTTATACCTTTAGTCTTTGATAAGTATGCACTTTCATAATGGCGTCGCAGGAAAATAAACACAAGTATCGTGTAGAGATACAACAGATGATGTTTGTACTGGGGGAATCGAACGATGCTCCGATAGAAACGACGTCATTGATTGAAGATATCGTACGAGGTCAAGTAATTGAAATACTCTTGCAGGCTACTAAAAGTGCTGGTATTAGAGGAACCAAGTCAATAGCGCCAGAGGATGTCATATTTTTGATGAGACATGATAAGGCGAAGGTGAATAGGTTGAGGACGTATCTTTCTTGGAAGGATGTTCGTAAGAATGCTAAAGATCAAGAAGGAGGGGGAACAGAATCATTGATAGAAGGGGATGCGAGTGGTGGGGCAGCAGGTGCCCCAGCGACACAAGCTGGTGATTCTAAGATGTTAACAAAGTATAAAAAGCTGAAAATCAGACTTCCTTGGGAGCTTCAATTCATGTTTTCAGAACAACACCTTGAAGGTGCAGAAGAATCAGAGCAGGTAGATGACGACGAAAAAGCAGCGACAATGGCGTCTTTAAAGAGGTTAAAGATGGCTGATGATAGAACTAAGAATATGACTAAAGAAGAATATGTTCATTGGTCTGAATGCCGTCAGGCATCATTTACATTCAGAAAAGCAAAGAGATTTAGAGAATGGGCCCAAATTACCCAATTATGTGATTCCAGACCGAACGATGATGTAATAGATATTTTAGGATTTTTGACGTTTGAAATTGTTTGTTCCTTGACGGAAGAAGCAATGCAAATTAAAAATGCAGAGGAAAAATTGATTCAACAACTGATTGTTAAAGCAGGTAACTTGAACAAAGAATTGAACAAGAGGAAAAGGAAATACCTTTTCGATAAACCCGACGAATTAGCTAAACCTATTATGCCGTACCATATAGAAGAGGCATGGAGAAGGTTGCAATCAACCGATTTTAAACACAAGGCTGCAAGATCTTTTGGCGGGGGACTTGTTAAAACTAGGACTAGATTAATCTAGAAATCAAAATTTGATAACTAGAGATTGTATATATACTAATTATTTCTATTGTACAGTATCCTATATAAAAGTGTTCAAAACTTGTTTGGAATTATCTTGGAATTGTCTCCAACCAATGAATTTCTTTACACTTACTCCCAGCTTTTTTAGAGTATCTTCTTCCACAATATCTAGAGAATTTTGATAGCGACACCACTGCCTGACAAATGGAGCAAGGTCTAAAGTATATGACAAAGGAGACAAATGGTTACAGATTGATGAGTCAGGAATTCCTGTAACATCGCGCTGCCATTCAGGTAGACTTTCGGTTGAATCAGTCATTGATCTGGTAGATGCTCGCACGCTCCTAGCTGAATATAAATCTTGAACAAATTTGGGTAACTCTTTTGTACGTGAAGATATAAAAGTTGTAGTCGCTTCTCTTATCTTATTGAAGGATAAAATATTCACGCTAGGGTACCCTTCAACGACGTTCGCTTCCAGAATGAAATCACCAATATTTAATTCATGTGGCATTGTGCGTTGTTTTAATTTTGTTGATTCATCTATGAAGTAAATATCAAGAAGCTCATTAGCGACTGGTTGATGTTCAATCAATGAATATGAGTTCGAAGAAATTACATCAGATACCGATAAAAGGTCAATATTATCCGAAAGTTCATCGAGCGAGAATTCTTTTTGGGATTCATCCAGAAAGTTGTATTTAATTCTTCTGATAGAGAGGTTGTTTTCACATTGGTCAGTAATGTTAATGGAATACTTTTGACATAAAAATTGACAGGACATCAAAGCCTTTCGTAAGTCATAGATTCCAGAGTGACAATTTTTTAAAATGTTATCAAGAATAGGATAGTCTATTCGAAAACCCTGACTAATACAACATAACAGTAAATAACTTTTATATGTTTCAAAAGTCTTATTATCATTTTGGTCTAGACTGATTATGGCATCCTCATCACTAGCCAACTCTATAATATTCTTAGGAATGGCAGTTAGATCGTTACATGTAATAACAAGTGGTCTTCGGGAAATGTTGAGAACATCATGAACTGCCAGCCAAAAGTTCTTATCATGCTCAAAGAGAATGTCACAATCTTCAAGTAATATAATACCTTTTTGGAATTGCTTTTCTCCATTCTGTCTGTGGACTAGATGAGTAGTACACATTTCCTTCAAAGTCCCTAAAATATCCTTCTTACCTCTGGATTGCCCAGAATTAATTTCATACACATAGCCATTAATTTCATTGATTGCAGCATAGATAGAACTTGATTTACATGACCCTGTAGATCCTTGAATTATTAAAAGTGGAACAAATACATCTTCTTCTGTTTCTGACCCATCTTGAAAGTAATCACCATAATCATCAACAATGAATCCATCTAACGCATTAGAACTAATCTGTTTCTGCTTTTTTTGTTGCTTAAGCAAAACATTCCTGGGTGTTTTTAGGGTTTGCGATTTTAACCTTGCAAATGAATTCAGGACCCACGTTTTAATCTCATTTTGTTTGGTAGTTGAAATCAAAACATCAGACATACATCCAGGTTGAAATAAATTCGTCCATAATAAGGATCCCTCATTATTGCAATCAGGCAATGGTTTTAAAAATCTATTATATATGTTCATTAGTGGAGTATGTAACTGTATCTGAGGGAAATCTTTGCTTATAGATTCTAATAGATTCTCTTTACTTGAGTACGTTTCAATATCTACTTTATATTCATATGGCATAGGATTGATGTTTGATGAGTTTAGGATCAGTGATATATCATCCTCTTTAATAACATGATCTAAGTTCAGATGCGATTTTTGATCAGGTTTCAAAATAAGTCCTTGTAGCTTTTGATTATTATGACTCTCACTATCTTCATGATCATACACATGGAATTGTTCTCTCGATATTGAGGGTGGATATAGTTCCTTTAATTTTTGGAACGACGTTAACTTTGGTGTGCTAGCTGATGCATTTTCCATCATTGATTTAAAAAAACTGCTAGCACTTTTGCCCTTTGCACTAATTGTGCCCCTAGAAAATAAGGGGTTATTTAGAGGTTTTGTTACTTCCCGTAATCTACTTGGTTGAATTCGGAGGGTAACTAGTTTCTTCCTTTTAGAATTTGGGTTTTGCATTAAAGTTTCAATAAGGGATTTAGCACCTGGTAACGATGCTGTATGCTTATTTCCTTTTGTGAAGAATGGATTGCTATTCATTTGAATTTCTTTGAGAGCTTCTGGTTTCATCTTGAATGAAACTATGCGAGAACGGCTGGTGATATTTTGGGTAGGTTTGTTCAGTAATGGTTTGAATGACTGAAATATATCCTTTGCAGAAGTTCTCTTCATATTACCGCTAAAAACTTTAGATTCTAATAATTCAATTTCATCTTTATTTTCGTCACTGTCTACTTCTATGAGGACGGGAACTCGGCTATCTTCTCTGTTAGTGAAAATTAACGCTTCCTCATCATCGCTGGCCTTAGTTTTCTCTTGCAAACTCTTCGTATTTAACTTGGCTAAAAAATCCTTGGCTGTGACAGATTTCACACTATCATTATAAAACTTCTTTTCTAGTTCTATCACCTCGTGTTCTTTTCGTAAGTCATTGCTTTTTGACTCCGTGAAGGAGTCATTTATGAAGTCATTTATACTTGAGTCATAATTTGGTTTGGTATCAAAATTTTCTGTCGTAGTGAGTTCTTGAAGTTCTTTCTGATTTGGTCGCTTTTCATCGGATGTTCGTATCTTGGATTTGGATTTTTTTGAAGCTTGTTTACCAGTAAGAATTGTCATTAAATTTGGCTTAGACGAACGAAATTCTGCTTTGTTTGCCTGTGAATGGTCACTTTGACTATCAGTTAATGCGTACGGCGAATCGGCCGCTATCATGCTCGAAAAAGCATTGTCTTGAATTTGTTGTGATTTGTGTATAAAATCATGAGAAGTCATATTACTTTCGTTTTTACTTAAAGATTCTTCAATTTCATAGCCTAATCTCGAGAGCTCTTTATCATGAAACATTAAAGACTCATCAGAACTCATATGTAAAGAAGTTGTCGTAAAGCAGGAAGAGTTGAAAGACTGTGAGCTACCTTGATGTAAATGATCGTCGTCTGGTGACAGTGAAACGTGAATTGATTCTTGATTTCCAACTTTAGCTAGATTAGTATATTGCTCTCCGGATCGAGGAAGCATATTTTGACCATCCACTTGAAACAAAACACTTAAGATGCTTCTACTTGAATAAACCTAAACACTTCTGATAGTGTTGCACGCGTTAACTATGGTGTTTTTGTGTCACTATCAATTCACGTACAAGATGAGGTTTTAACAGTACAGCATTATATTGTTTAATCAGATTTAAAACTTGGGAGGAGATTTGAAGTTAGGATGGCCGGCTTTCAAATGAACTCTAAGAAGGACAAAGTAAATAAGCCAAATCTGCAGACAAAACCGAAAATATCGTTTGCGTTTGGGACACTGAGAGCTAACCTGATACAGAAGAAACCACTCTTGTCGCTGCAAAAAAATAGAACAGCAAGGCCTAATCATAATACATTACTTGGGTCAGAATCAGAATCAGAAGATGAAAATGCTGTGGTAGCGATCGACTCTTTCGACAAAAAGAAAGGGGGAGCGATCGCAGGGAACAAGGCCGTTAATTCCAGGATTATAGAACCATTAATTATTAAACCTACTACTGCAAATAGAGATTGGAAAGAAGAGATAAGAAAAAAACAAAATAGCATGTATATTCCTAATCTGGAACATAGACAGAAAGTAATACCGAAGGATGACAACAATCTTCAGTTTGGTCTAAGTGTACCCGAGAAATCTGAAGTGCCCGTAAAAGATGAGGAATCAAATGATCATTTATCAAAAGAGGAACGAATAAGAGTATCTTTGCTAAACGGTGAAGAATTAGAAGATAAAGGATTGACAATACAGATTCGCAATGAGGACGAAATATTGGAGCAGGATATATCTTCGAAGCCAGACGAAGATTCCTTGGAACAGTACAAGGAGGTGCCTGTAGATCAGTTTGGGGCAGCGTTACTAAGAGGCATGGGATGGAAACAGAACAAAAACAAGAGTGATGAACCAGCTGGGAAACCTTTGATAGAAAGAAGGAAGAAAGGCGTGTTATTAGGCATTGGAGCGAAAGCAGTTGAAGATGAATTAATGGCAGATTTATCTGGAAAGAAAGGTACGAAGTTTGATATTCCAGTAATAAGGAAAAATAAGCATAACGATTAAAAGTACTACAGGGATGTTATAGGACGTAAACTAATATATTATATTAGCTAATAAATAAATAAACAAATAAACCTTACGCATGTAAGGATTACAATAAATATTTCGCAATACAGGTATCATAAATCATAAACATTCTTGAGTTTAATTTCCATCAGAATTTATGCGAGAACACCCAAACCTAGTAATAATAGCTGACTTGCAACAGAATGAGACCACAAGGACGACTTTTCATCAATAATTCTTTTTTCATCTAGTTTGACAATCTTCAACAAATTATCATATACATCACTGACAATTTCATCAAAAATTTTAGTTTGACTTAAATTTTCTATGTTATATAAATCAGACAACCTTTCAATAACTGTTGTCTTAATTATTATAGGCTTGTTTGATGTATTATCGTTGACATAAGCAATCAACGATCTCAAATTTTGTAGACTAATAAATGGGAGCGAGCTGGATGAAGCCATTGGCAAATGTTGAGGCAACGAAGCTTTCAAATTATAAAATTTAACCTTAAAATTTACGATCACGTATTCCGGCGACAGCTCTGTCATATTGTAAGCTTCTTTCGACTCAGAATTTGGAGAGAATGTCTGGTAGATGGCTGCTAAAGCACTTTTCAATAGAGTATTATCGTTTTCATTCTCTTCTATAGTAGGGAGCTTATCGGGTGAAGAAGGGCTAGTCACATCGATTAATTCATTAAATATTTCCGAACAAATGTCAGAAATCTTCTTATATTCACTACCAATTGTGAAATTATTCTCCGATTCTTTATTCAATGAAGGTAATCTAATATCGGCAATTATCTCAGCTTTACCGTTAACAATCCAATTAAATTTCAGTTTTTGGTTATGTGAAATAGTTTCCATATTAATACCATCTAATTTAAATCTCACAATCTTATTATCATTTGTTGGATTATTGAATTCTTGACGCTTATGAATAGTGAACATGGAATCATTAATCGCACCTGTTACATTATTGGCATTGAAAAAGTCAATTAATAAACGATCTCCTCTTAATTGTGGCAAATCACAGTTAAATATCGAAATTTTCAATGGATTTTTGTTTGACGTATCGATTATTTCAACGTAAGAATCATGTATCTTAACATGAGATATTTCGTAATTAGACTCCATTAAAAAGTTCTTTTGCTTCTGCTTTGCCAGCTTCAACTCTTCGGCGTTATGGTCGTTCATGTCATATTGGAAGTGAAGGTTTTCGTTATATCTTCCGGCAGAAAAAGTAATATATTCTTCAACAGAAACATCCTGATGTTCCTCGCTATTCTTATAGACCTTACCATTAACTCCATATATTTCAAGCTCATCTATTAATCCCTTGCCTTCGTACCATTTTCCAAATGATAATGAAATATCCATAGTTTCTACATTTGCCTTAAATTTTAATGATTTTCTTTCTTTTGACTTACCATTATCTTCGCCTGTTTCCGGTTCCGGAGCATGTGTGGAGTAGACATTTAATTTTTTGAATCTTAACATCCCATCTTTTAACTCGGGTAGGACGTTACCTTTCTTGAACTCAATCATAATTCCCAACCCATGGGATAAGATGCTACTAGTAATATATCCTAATATGCTGTCGTCAGAATGTCTTCTTCCATCCCGATCACTATCGTCTTCATCTTCATCCGCGTAATACGCCTTGATGGAGTTACGGATATTGTCAAAAGTATGAATAGAATACATAGTTACCAATCCAAATGTCGTAGTTCCTAATATAATCCATAGAACATTACCCATAACTAACCACGAGAAAAATGCTGAAAAATCATCCACGGTAAATGGACGGTTATTTCTTGTGAGTGGCCATTTTATATGGATTAAAAACTTTGAAAAACGACTTGAAGCTTGTGAAAGTAACGTTGCCTTTGTGAGTTTTGAACTATCTTTCTCATTATTGTCTTTACATTGGTTTTGTATCCTTCCCACTGTGCTGAAAAATGCTTGGTGCTTAACTCCACATACAGAACGCCATTCACTTTTGACTGGCTGAGGCACCATTATTCTTGAAAATATTGAAGATCCTGACAGAGACCTATGCAAAAGTCCCATTGAACGGGAAAAATTGTTGACTCGACCATTTAAAGGCGTCCGTGATACCACCCGTGAAAATGCTATGTTCTTTAGCACTATCAGCATTTCTGATCGACCACACTCCTAAATTCAAAATAGTAAAAAATATATTAATCTGTGAATATTCTTTTAACTTATCCGACCACTATTAACAGGATATTATCTATCTATGTGTATATTGCTAAATACGTTCCAAAAATTTCAAGAACAGTTACTGGCTAATCACAAAAATCTCGCACCAGCCAGTGGAAAAATTTCTATTTAGTTGTTTCTCGCAAATTATGGCCGTATATCGATATTGTACGAGGTTATAAAAAAAAAGTTAACGTAGAGAGATTCAACGTTATTGTCTCCCAGGACTAGACCGTAGCTTAGGCCCTGGTTATGTAGTAAAGGAACCAACCAGATACTAGAGATATATGGGGTATGAATCACGTGACAAATTATAATAAAAAAAATTCGAGATGAGCATATTTTTCACTTATGATAAGAATATATAGTTGATTCACTTGTAGGGTAGTCGAAAAGAGAATAAACATGGCAGCTCCAACAGCAATCAAAAACATTGTACCTCCAAAAGAAGTAGAGGCAGCTTCGAACGAAGAAGTAGAAGGGGAAGAAGAAATGTTGATAGATGCAAGCTCAGTTCCACAAGAAGAGGAAGAGGGAGCTAACAAGAAGAAAGAAAGCAATGAAATGGTTTTAGATGAGAGCGGGAAGCCTAAGTTTTCAGCAGCATCAAAATCGGGAATGAAGGTGAAGTTGGAAAGCAGAAAGGTACCGGTGCCTCCTCATAGAATGACACCATTGAAGAACACATGGACTAAGATCTACCCACCATTAGTGGACCACTTGAAGTTGCAAGTAAGAATGAACTTGAAGACCAAGACGATTGAAATGAGAACCAACAAGAACACCGTGGATCAGGGTGCATTACAAAAGGGTGCTGATTTTGTAAAGGCTTTCACGTTAGGATTTGATGTTGATGATGCTATTGCGTTATTGAGGTTGGATGACTTGTATATCGAAACATTTGAGGTTAAGGATGTTAAGACATTAAACGGTGATCATTTATCTAGAGCCATTGGTAGAATTGCTGGTAAGGATGGTAAAACTAAATTTGCGATTGAAAACGCTACAAGAACGAGAATTGTGTTGGCTGATTCCAAGATACATATTTTAGGTGGATTCACACATATTAGAATGGCGAGAGAAGCTGTTGTTTCATTGATTTTAGGTTCACCACCCGGTAAGGTTTACGGTAATTTACGTACAGTTGCATCCAGAATGAAAGAGCGTTATTAATCCCTAGTTTCTACACATTACCACTCTTATTATAATTCAGTTTTATATTTGCATTTCGAATAGTTGTTTTCATGGTTTATACTTTGGGGTATACAATATCTGTAATACATTAACGTTTATTAATTATGCTATAGGTATCTCTAAATCTTCTAACAAATCTTTCGAGAAATCATCGACTTCGCCTGATGTTTGAGATAAATATGGTATCAACTCTTCTAGCTTCAAGTCTTTCCTCATAGCATATGCATCCTCTCCATCCTGATAGTAAGACTTTTCGATCGAAGTGTTTTCAAAATTTAAAGAATCTCTATATAAATGTAATGCAGCCCTATTCGATTTTCTAACGTGTAATGAAACATACTTTGCGTTGAACGATTCACACATCGCGTATAATGCCTGGCGCATCAATTTTTCAGCTATTCCCATTCTTCTGTACGTCCTCATAACCGATAATGATGTAATATGCCCGTGTGGAGTTTTATCCTCTGCCTCTGGATCATCTTCCATCTTCCCTAAAACATATCCAACAATCTTCTCTCCCTTTCTAATGTAAGAAGTATCTCCTTTTGGATCTTTTATCTCTAATTCTTCAATCAGATTCACATCATTCGAGACATCTTCGTATGTTGTTGCGACAAAACTAGCTTGTGGCCACGATAATATATGGTACATATAATATTTCAATTGGTAGTTTTCCGGTAAATTATGCAAATTGGCATTTTGCATAGCTTGGATATCATTTATCGTAGCTTGCCTGATAGTTATACCCATTATAATTCAGCTATCTTCTATAATTTATTACTTATTTCACTTTACGGTATATTTTACAATCGATGAATAATTGTCGAAGTATCAAAATTTTAGGAATCACATTTTTGTGTCATGTTTAATTTTCATATATTTCATTATATAAATCTATTGATTGAAGCGTAGTTCCTCCCTAACCAACAACAGGTCGTCAAAATTGATCAAAAATACTGTCCTGAGAGGATATCCTTCTTTTGGAACCGAGTGAGCCGTTACAGTAGCATTGAAATATGCTGAATCAAGTGCACCCTCGATTATGCCTGCTGTAAATGCTGAACAATTTAAATTACTGTAGTCTTTAGGAATACTTATAAACTTGGACATCAACGGTAAATTATCTGTAATCATGTACTCGTTATTCACATCTTGTGATTTCTCTAATTCGTTCGCAGCTTTACCAAATACAGACTTCCATAAAGGCCCATGTATAAACTGTAATATTTCAATAATTTTAACCTCTCTTTTACCATACTTTATACCTTCTTGGAATTTAACAAGCTCGAGAAACCGTTGTCCAATTTGGTAACCAAGTCCATTTAGTCTCAGTTCTAAGTCTTGAATTCCTTTAGAATTCTTATGTGCCCAGTTGACAATTTCACAAAACAAAAATGATAAGGACGATATACTGATTTCTGATGTCTTCTTGTTTAAGTTTCTATCATATATGGAATTGGATGATGTTGGCGTTAAATTTACTGTTTTTTTATTCAATAAGATATTCGATGTTTCTTGAGTTATGGCATTAGAATTTGGACCCACTGCTGGATTATACCCAAAACCAGACTGAGATGTATCTGAAATGGTTAATGTAGATAAAGATGATGCTGATGGCAATATAATATCTTCCTTGGACATAGTGTATATGGTCTAGTAAACGTTAATATCAATCAAACGTAACCTAGTAAGTAATGTCGTAGATTACAACAAGTATCGTCAAATGTCGTGAGGTTTATAAATGTCGTACTATATTGACATA
The DNA here is from genome assembly GCA_030578795.1 of Debaryomyces prosopidis. NCBI lineage: Eukaryota > Fungi > Ascomycota > Pichiomycetes > Serinales > Debaryomycetaceae > Debaryomyces > Debaryomyces prosopidis. The sequence continues at coordinate 393,075 of JAKTZG010000002.1, read as the reverse complement.
CTTTTTTACAACCATTGATTACGATAAATATAGAACACTGTTCAAACTATCAATGCCTCCAAAAGCATTTCAGATCTTTGAAGATGCTAGTAGTAAGTTTAACCTCAAAGAAACCAAGCTATTTCAGTAAAAAAATGTGCTTAGATTAGTACTAATTGTTTTAGAAGCGGTTAGACCTTACCCACGAGCTAGACAAGTCAGATCAGTAGCAAAACAAACTAAGAGAAGAATCCCATTGCAAGATGCTCCAAATAAAATTAATGAAGGGAGGAAACGAGGAAATAAGAAACTGGAGTCTAACAACCAACCGATAGCTACTAAGATACCCAGAAAAGACGAATACTCGTTAGAAAACTTACGGGCTATTTTTGAAGATGAAGAGAAAGCAGACGAGGGACTTGAATTTAAAGCAACATCTACACCATTTGATTCACAATTGGCCAATAGCCATATAATCCAAGAGGAACAGATCAACAATCAGTGTCAACTAGACCTTGAGATAAATAAAATACACGATTCAATCAATAAAGAGAGTATAATTCTGTTCATGGAGGAATTGTCGCCGAAAAAGAATAGAAGAGCTAAGTCCACGCTGAACTATGCAAGAAATAAAGCACAGAAAACAAATGCCATACCTAAAAAGTCTGGCGAAAATACTAAAAATCCGAAGCTCGCCAAGTCAAACACAAAAAAGCCGCCTGAAAATCTTGCAGTGAATAAAACCAAGCCCAAGAAACTTTCGAAAAAAGCAGAAACTATGAAGGTGTCCAAGAAAGAATCTGTATCACTGGTAAATAAGGGCTTGTCTGAAACGTTTGAAGAAAAATTAGAAAGCCTAAATTCCAGACCTGTACCTAAACGAAGAACAAGGCTGGATTCGAAAGCTAAGGGAAAGTTACATCAGACACAGCAAGTACCTACAACGTTAAGACCTAAGGTAAATTCAAAAGTAGCTATGAGACGAACTAGACCTTCTAAAGTACGCCTCAAGAATGAGCTTACATATAAGCAATTATTATTAATGTGTGCTAAAGGAAAGGACCCTATCGATTTACTAGTGTGAACCGAGCAACGGTCTTTGGCATCAGCATGGTTACATGCAGGAACACGGTCCACCGATTAATTCCAGATAATCCGCTTATAAACAAATATGCAACGATGGAAGAAACTAAAAAGAAGTAGAAACTTATTATAAACCATAATGAGTGATATGTCGCCTACCTCCATTCCCACACCGGAGGCGCATATAGATGATTTTCATTTGCCTGGTGCTGAAATGGAACACCCTGATCAACTGGCACCACAAGGGCAAATTGTACAAGAAGCGACACAGCACAATAATGACGAGGAAACACCACAGAGGACGATGGCAGTTGACCGTGAATTGCTAATCAAAAGACTTCAAGACACACCTATTGAGAAGTTGCGAGATATCATTACTAATCAAATAGATTTAGAAATACGGTTAAAGCACAAAGAGTTGACACTCACGAAGGAAGAAATAGGCAAATGTGAATCACAAATGATTACACTACGGAAGTTCTTCGAGGTTCCATCACTGGTAAGCTTGGAGAACGAGCCTAACGAATTCACTGTAAAATATTATAACTTGCTCAGTAAATCATTATCAGCTAATTATTCTAATCTTTCTGGAATAACAGATTCACATACACCAAAGGCATCCATGCTGGAAGAAGGGTACGGCGGTGAGCCCAAATATTCATACAGAACGCGATCTACTACATCTTCATTGAGGCCAAGTGCATCAATAAGCAAGCCATCGGCCAGTTTCGGATGTCTTTACAGAAGAACAGATGGGGTGATTGTAAAACTAACATGTCCTGATTGCAATAGAAGCAATTTTTCTTCAGCTCAAGGGTTTTTGAACCATAGCAGGATAGCACATTCCAAGGAATACACATCGCAAGATGGAGCAGCATTGAAATGTGGTGAAATATTACCAGATGCCGAACAGGATGAGGAGGGGTTGAGCAGTTTGCAAAATTTGAAACAGAAGAACTTGAACCCCAGCAAAAATTTGAATGTGAATGAAATCTACTTTGACGGTTTGAGTAACACTTTGAATACGGTACATCGTGTGAGCATTGACAAAAGCATCTCTCCTTTCGACCAGGCGGATTTGTCTACACCGTCATCATCCCAACCCAAAAAAGAAGAGAGCGAATTGATGAAAAAAATGATCAAAAATGGCGTGGCGCAGGATGAGAGCGAATATGCTACCTTGATCCAGGACGCCACTGACAAGGTCAACAACTCGCACCTTTTTGATGACGAAGAGGAGGGCGAGCCGGATGACCAACTAGAACCAGCGCCTACAGTACAGAAACACCAACGGGGCCACAAACAGAACAAAAATCAAAGATACCAAAAACAAGACTCAAACGCACAACATGAATTGCCGAATCTGGCCGCTTCTACAAATTCACCTGAACACAAGCACTCGCTACTAGACCCTCTAGATCCTAAATCTACCATCAAGCGCAGAAAGTCGAGAGGTGGCGTGGGTGTGAGCGTTGGACTTCCGTCGGAAACTTCTGACACCCCTGCGGAACAACCCTTGCCTAAAATTAAACTAAAGTTACGAAACATATCTCATGATAAGTCTAAGGACTCTAAACGAAGAAATAAGTAAGAATAGGGTGTATATGCCTCCTATATATTTATTCCATAATAAGTAACCGTTACACCTTTCCTGCATACAAATAGCCTAGTTTTTCTCATCATTTGTCTTGAAACAAGCCGCTCTGCTTTATAACAGTCGCTTTATATATTAACAAAAAAGGGTTTATTCTAAAAGTACTCCAAAAGTATATAGATGGCTAGTATACATAACAACCAAACATACTAAGAATATAAATATAGTAAAATAGTTAATGATATTTTAAGTCAGTGCATATTATTTATTAAAAAGAAGTGATTTAAACAAAAACCTAGGGAAGGAAAAAAAAAATTTTAAAAAAAGCAAAACGTTAGCAAGAATATACCGAATACAAAGGTATTGCTTAGAGACATAGGAAAAATATCACAGGAAAGAATCAAATTGGGTAAGATTGTTCAAAGAGGTATTAACGGTATATTTGAACGGATTCCACAGCAGTTTTATTGTTTGTGTAAGCGAGAGATAGAAACAAAAAGCGGAAGGAGTAAAGAATAGAGAAAACAAAAATGTGTTCATCGCCAAGTATCTGTGCGTCACCAAACTTCACATTTCCACCTACACTGAGGAAGGAAAGAGTGGATGGTGGATCTAATGATTATTTCACGGTCAAAACATCTACGTGTGAGCCCGAATGCCCACAGGTCTCGGCATCAGAAAAGAGGACTGTGGGATACATATCACCACCATCGGTTCATACCAAGATGAATAGTTCATTGTCATCGATCAACTCGGATACAACGGTGTGTGACTCTTCGTCGGGGTCTATTCATACAAAGAATACTAGAAACGACTCCATCTTTTCCACAGAAACTTTTGTGGAGGAAATAGAATACGGAAAGAAGAAGAACCCACTCAACTTAAAACTTCCTACAGTCAAACATAAGCAGTCTCAAAGTAGGCGTGAAGAGAGATCAAGATCGGCGGTTGAACCGAAGTTCGATTTCAACATGCATAGATCACCAGTCAAACAACAGCCAAGTTTAATTCCAACTAATTCATTACCCAACATGAACCCAGTTTTAAATCTTAACAATCCTCCAACATTAAAAAAGCATATAACTACACCATCACTTACTCTTAACGATTCTTTTAAAATGATCCAGAATGAACAATTTAAAATGCCAAATAAGATGATGAATGTTGATTGTAAAGATCTCATAGATGCATTATCGCAACAAAACGGAAATCGTATCCAGCAGATTTCCATTAATACAAATAATGATATAATGAAACAAATAATGGACTCTACATCTAAATTGTCAGAGATTTTAGTGATTGATATTAGACCATTCACAGAATACGTGAAATCGCATATAAAGGGATCGATCAATATTTGCTTGCCCCTGACTTTATTAAAGAGGGCAAACTATGATTTGAACAGATGCATAAAGGCATTACCTGCTTATGAAAAAAGCATATTCGAAGGGCATATATCGAAATATGGTGGCAAAGATTTAAACAACCTAAACACAGCCGAGTTTAAAAATTCAGAATGCACTGCCAAGGAATTTCCAAGTATCTTACTATATGATAGCTATAATAATTCGGCAAACTTGTATCATATGGCAAAAAAGTTTATGGATTTCAAATCATGGGAGGATTCGATTTTTATACTTGATAGTAAGTATAATGAATTTTCAGAAAAGTTTCCCAGCTTAGTAGAGTCCGGAAATGGTAATGTTGGTAGACATGGTTCGGTTCCCCTGTTGCCAGTAAGCAGTATTGGAGAGAAGTATAGATCAGTTTCCTTATCAGATATTCCGACCATCAAAACCATTAACATGGCTGATACAAGTACACCGATTTTATCTAATTTCCAGTTACCTCAAACACCGAAAAAGCAATTCAAGCTTAGACACAACGAAGAAGTGTTAGCTGATCATTTGGAAGGTGATTCTGATTTAAGTTTACTTAATTTATCTCATCATTTTGATAAATTATCAAGTAACGATCAAAATCGGTTACCTTGTTGGATAAGTAGTAGTTTATCAAAACGTTCAAAGTTGGTTGAAGACTTTAATAACTTAGAAAAAAACGAGAAACATAGATTACTCGATGCATTTACTATAAATAAAACAAATTATATTAATGACAAAATAGAGGAAGAAAAGTTATCTCCTGGTGGTTCAGTTATAGATTCTGAAAACAACCAGCCTCCATCCATTAGTTCTGGTATTGAATATGGGCATAAGAATAGGTACAAGGACATATTTCTATTCGAGCATTCCAGAGTTAAATTGAATGATTTACCTACTATGACTAAAAAAGGACAGTTATGTGATTACATTAATGCATCATATTTAAATCCATTAAAGGATTTGGAGAGAATCACAGATATTAATAAGATCATTCACCATTTAAAATACATCGGCGCCCAGGGTCCATTAAACGAAACTACTGGTGATTTTTGGAAGTGTGTGTTGAATCACAAGAGTCCATTAATCATTTCACTTACAGATGAATTTGAAAATGGGGTTAATAAATGTTCGCCATTCTGGAAGTCCGGTGAGTACAAGTCAAATAATAATATAATCAAGGTGAAAATGATTGATACTATGAACTACAAAAATGAAACTACTATTATATTAAGGCGCTTTGAAGTGTCGATGGATGATCTCGAAGTGCATCAAGTTTTTCAGATTCATTTATTATCATGGCCTGATATGGGGACAATATTGAAACCAAAAGACTTGATATCGATAATTGCCTTAAAACATCATATTCTTGAGAGATGTTCATCCATTTTGGAAGAATTCCCAACTGTCATCCATTGTTCTGCTGGATGTGGTAGGACAGGAACATTATGTACCATTGACTCGCTCATCAACATTCTCAAAGTGAACCCAACTTTTGACTTGGCATTTGACCCCGTGTACTCGATAGTTGATAATTTTAGAAGACAGCGAGTTTCGATGGTCCAAAACTTGCGTCAATATTACTTGATCTACGACACCATTCTTATTTATTTACGGAAAAAACTCAATCTCGAAGCAGAAAATGATCCCTCGGTTGGTTGGGATAATCTTGCTCATTACGATATCGTTTGTGACTTCTTGAATTGTATCACATGAGCCCATCATACAATCCTTACACAAATATATATTTCTTACATTTGACATTTTAATTAGTTAAACAATATTATTTTCAGTTAAAATTATATATATTGTAATCTACTTCTTTATTTTCTTAAACGTTGGCAGAAATAGCTTGCTTTAAAGCAGCTGGGTTGGCACCAATGACCTTGGTGACAATTTCACCACCCTTGAAGAAAATAACAGTTGGCATAGAGCTGACTTCGTATTCTTGTGCAATTTCACCAAATTCATCAACGTCAACCTTTATAAATTTAGCTTGGCTGTATTCAGCAGAGAACTTGTCCAATAATGGAGCAATCATCTTACATGGTCCACACCATGTAGCGAAAAAGTCAACAACGACTAATCCATCGTGAGATAAAGCGTCAGTGAATTCTTGTTTGGAGTTAATAGCAGCGACCATTGTAAAATATCTAATGTTATTTTTTAAATCGATTGATCAGATAAACGTTCTTTCCACCTGTTCTTATAGGATCCAGCAATCCGAAAATGTGTTGAGGCTGACAAATCGTCAACTTCACGTGATTTGGTAACTATTCCAGGTCCACTTCGGATTACAACTAGATGAATTAATAATACATTGAACATTGCTCTAACGATTTCTGGAAATATTTAGGAGTATATAGCATTGTGTAGAAGAATACAGAAATTCTATTTTATTTTATTATTTTTATTGAAAATGTTTAAAAGTGTGCAGGGCATGACTAAAGGTTTCATATATCTTAATAATTCTTAGTTTAGAGTAATTTGTCTTGGTGCAGACCTGTAGCCGGTTTCCCATTCATCTTGGGCTAGTTCAACGGGTAACGACAAGTCGCTTGTCTTATTATACTTCTCGGTGAGGGCCCGAAAAAAGCTCTGTTGCACTTCGTAGTAGTCTGTGCTCATCTGAGAAAAGCTGCCTTGTGATGAGGGTGGAGGCTTCGCGGCGAGTACAGATCGACCTACTTTGACGATAAATGCAGTACAATAGGAGATGAGCTGTTGGAAAGCTTCTTCTGAATCGTGATTGGAGACTTGTAAGATTGTATCTAACGTTGGGTATTTCTCGTTGCAGATGACACCTATCTGGCTAATTGCATTGACGAAGTCGTACTCAGACTCTTGAGCTTTCAACATTGGTAAAACAGACTGGGCAAATTCATCTTGCGAAATTTCAATTTCGTTAAACACTTTGAAGGAACCGTAGGCATTTTCGGTCCATTTGTTATCGTACTTCAAACCTTCAATGAATACAAGAGGGAGGCTATTACTAAAGAAGTTTACGAAAATGTCGTCTGAAGTCTTTACTAGCTGAAATTGGGGTAATATTCTTAACCATTTCATTATTTTATCATACGGTTCTCCTGATGTTTTCATGATCTCGTTGATATGGCCATTGCATATATCTGGAGGTATCCTATATTCAAGGAGTTGGGTATCATCGCTCTTTGGAACAAACCCGTATGTTTGTATAAATTTTTGAATACATTCAGTCGTGGAATAACTGATGGTAACCTCGAATATACCTTTCTGCATCCTCAGACGGTTCAATTTCAATAGAACATCATTGGTCGATTTGTCTACGTCAAAATATGCTTGGCTTCGTAAAATATTCGAGTGATTAGCAAAATCAAGCAAAGGAATCAATGTAATATTAGTGTAGTAGTCTTCCTCTTCGTCTGTGCTACTATGCGGGATTTCCAACACTCTCGATTTGATAGCCCTACAGAGTTGGTAATATTCCTCGAACCTCATGCTAGGATGAACATTTTCGAGATCGCTTAGAAGCTCATTAAATTCCTCATGTAGCCTTTCGGCATCCGTTCTTATCTTGTGAATAAGCTCGTCGTCATAATTTACATCTTCTTGAGGTAATTCTAAAATCTCCGTATGAGACAATATGTTTAAATATGGATCAAACTTGGATAAAGGTGACTTGGTCGCAAATCCATTCAAAAGTCGTCTATTATAACATATTTTAAGGCCAATAAAATAGCAGGTTAATATTTCCGTTTCATTTCTTGGTTTTACACTTTTTAATACAGCTGTGATAATATCTGATTCAGGAAATTCTTCTTTCTCATTTTCTTCTTGTCTTTCACTCTCTTTCAATCCTTCTAAAACATCTAGCAAGCTCATATAATCAAAAGTGGCGACCTTAGGTATCCTTGCAAGTTCAATATCATCTTTCGTTTCACTATCCTTCTCTTGGTTGAAAAATAGTCCAATTCCTCCAAGTTTACTTGATCCAATTGTTAACCCCAGATGTACCCTTATTCCATTGTCCTTAAGTAACCAATTAGCAAAATCATCGTTATTCAGAATTCCAGGGATCTTTGTAGCCTTGTTTATAAGCATCTTTACCAGATAGATCATATATGTCTTACAAGAATGCTTTTTGGACTAAACTGTTGTCGCATTTGATGAATCTCATCATCTTATTACGTAATTTTACGACAAATTTCTTCCTTACATCTACAATCAGCCTAAAACCTCTGGAAAGGGACTCTAGGGGACGTCTGACCATAATCTATATATTGTAAAGTATATTGGAATTGTCCTGAAGCTCTTGGAGTGTCAAAAAAATAGTAACCCGGAAATCGCTGTTTGCTTGAGAGAGCACTAAAAAAATTTATCGGAAGAGGAAGAGTTCTAGGAAACGAACCAAATACCAAACGAAGTAGAGATAGAACTTAATCATGTCGTGGGACGATGAAGACTTTGATATTCCAAGCAATTCCAAGAACGCTGGTGCATCTTGGGAAGATGAAGCTAACGATGAACCATTGTTAGATTCATGGGACATAGATGAAGAAGAAGTTGCGCGTGAGAAGAAAGAAGAAGAAGCTAAAAAGAAGGCGGAAAAAGAAGCTTTGAAGAAGAGACAAGAAGAGGCAAAGGCTAAGAAATTGGCAAAGAGCAAGGGAGAAAAGGCTTTATTAGATATCGATTTGGTTGACGAAAAAACCAGACAAGAACTCTTGAAGAAAGCCGAGTTACAAGCTGATTTGAATAATGCTGCAGACTTATTTGGTGGATTAGGTGTTGCAGATGATGCTGAAATTGATATTAATGAGCATCCAAGAGAAAGAGTAGCTAAGGCTGCTGCTGCTGCTGCTGCCTCTGTGCCTAAATCTGCTAAATTGACTAAGGATACGCCATTGGATAGTCACCCATTATTCCAACCTACCGATAGACAGGAATACGAAAAGTTAAGAAAATCATTGGCTCCAGTTTTAACCAACTTGGCTGAAGACTCTTTAATGAACTACACCTCTGGGTTAGCTATTGATTTGATAAGAGATTTAGCACAACCATTGTCGGTTGAAAGCATAAGAAAAGTCATATCGACATTGAATGTTATTCTGAAAGAAAAAGAAAAGGCTGAAAGACAAGCTAGATTGAAGAAAGCTGGTGGTACTGCTACTGGTGGTGCTGGTAAGAAGAAGGCTAAGCCAGCTGTGAAGACCAACGTTAATTCATCGTTTAAGAAAGATGTCTTCGAAGATATGGATGACTCGAAGTACGACCAATTTGATGATGATGACTTCATGTAATTGTGTATAAATACATCTATTTAATTGTAAACTAACTATACTAATTATTTTCACTTATAAATCACATTTCTTTGGCAATCTTGACCAGAACTTGTCAGTTAAATCTGGTGGAGTATATTTACCGAACTCGCTGGCCTTAACAAGCACAGGAATCATCTGGCCAGTTTTCAAGGAAAATTTTCTATGGTTTAATATCTTCAACATGGAAGATATAGTACCTGAATGAGATGTAATAGAAATAATGTCACTTGTGTCACTTGAAAATATATCATTGAATAAGACGATTGCCCTGTACTCTCTATGCTTATGGGACTCATGCTTATCACTTTGCCAAAGCTCGTCTTCCTCCGTGAACCCATCTTCAAACTCATAAGTAGGCACAAATTCCTCGATATAAGTTTTATTATGACGCCTACTCTCTGAGTCTATCCCGTATGCTTCTCTGGCAAACTCCTTGATAAGCGGCACCTTAGTATCATTCAAAATTGACGACCAGGTATAATTATATGTTTGCAAGCATCTTCTCATAGGAGAGACATAGTAAGATTGAGGCAATGGTCCATTGTTTGTATAAAGTTGTTTTTTCCAGCTTTCTGAAAGGCTATTGATCTGATCATGTCCTTGATCTGTTAGCAACGCATCATACCATTCCACAGTTCCGTTTCCATCCTGTCTTGACCAATAGCATAACCAATCCTTTAAAGGATACCCAAGAGGAGCAACATTATGGTAACCTTCACCATGTCTAGCTAAGAAGAATAACTTGTAAACATCACCATTGTCGTTATTATTCAAATGTTTCAATTTGTCTACAACATCTTCCCAAGATACACCTTCTTTTAATCCAAAATTGCCTTCGTTAATATCGAACTTCAAATCAATTGTCAGGTCATCCGTCTGCACGAAAAGTCCTTTAACAACATCGTATTTGGTAGGAACATCACTCAGGTCTTGCAATTGCAAAAAATTTTGATGTGGAACCGAGACCGAAATCGAAATCACCTTTACCACCAAATACACGGATATTAATAAATAATAGAGCATTTTACAAGGAAGTTACAATAACACAGCAGTTGGTCAACCTAGCCATCTGAACCGTTGGTATTTATATTATTCACATAACCACTCGAGATCTGAAGACCATAACTAATAGGCACCACGTGCAGTAACAATCAGTTATCAACCGTTGAGGTCAACAATGTCCAAGATATATTCTGAATGCAAGGTATATTGCCGATGCTTTGAAGAAGACGCGGGAACATGGCACGAGAGTTCTAGTACGAAAATTCCAATGATGATCACCCATGATGGTGCCAACCATGCAATTGGTGACCTATTCTTCTGTCCTACATGTCAAGGACATAAGTGCAAAGCATGCTGCCAGGTAAATATCGAAAGTAAATACTGCTCGAATTGCATGACAGATTATACCAAGTCTAATGAGGTGGTATGTACAAAGAACTGTTTCAGTTGCCCATTGTGTGATGCAGGGCTAGCAATAAGCGTACTTGATAGTCTTGAAGAAAAAGATGGTAAAATATTCAGGTTCAAATGTTTGTATTGTGAGTATCAATACAACACGGCTACAATTTTAAAGCCCAAATCCTTGGTCAGTATAATAAAATCCGAGAAAAAGAGTAACGATGGTGGATATGTATCGTTGTTTTCAAAGTTTCACGAGAATCTTGTGGATCAACAATCACTCATTAAGCTTGAAGGAAACAAGCAAAGAGTGAAAAAAAGCGTCCCTCGGTTGTCAAATGAAGTGTTACAGAAGTTGAAAGACTTAGAACTAACAAGTTTAGCTGACTCAGTGAAGGATTCGACTGATGAAGCAGACGTTTTGAGAACGAAGATCGATCTGAATAGTCCTATAGCCATGGATGAAAGCCAAGATACGTATAATGCTTTACAAATTTCATCCAGGAATAGTTTAGACAATTTTGTTACATTAGAACAGCAATCTAAATATGGTAACTTCTACTCGACTATAAACAACGGATCGTTAGTGAACATACAAAATAAATTTTTAAATCCTAAGACAGCAAATCAAGTACCAATTCCAAAGAAATTATCTTCTAAGAAATCATATAAGTGTTTGAAGTGTCAACAAGTTCTTTTAATGCCTCATAAAGAACCATCTCTGATCAAGCTATTAACCAAGTGGAATGCAATCGATTTCTTGCCAATGCTCAGAATTTCCAGTTTAGTCAATAAAGAATACCCAAGGACTTTGCACGTTGGGAAACTGTACGATCTACTCATAAATATTATCAACCCGTTACCTGCTGAAGTTGATATGGTAATAACCACTATGCCGCAGGTATCTTCGGAATTTTTATCAGATTCGCAGTTGAATCTTCAAGTAGCATTGCCAGTGTCTCGCCTCAAGATCGGAGGCCATAAGCAAAAAAAGGATATAAATTCTATTATTAAATCAATACCTACACCTTTCCTAACAAAGGATACTAAGATTTCTAGAACTGAATTAATTATGCGATTAGGCAAACTAAACTCGTCTAATTCAAATGACGATTCTTTAGACATATCTGATGTCACAGTAGATAATGGCGATAATTGGTGCCTGATTCCATTTAATATCAGTGTGGAATCATCGAATGTAAATGCACAACACACGCTGATAGATGTTAAAATCCCATTTTATATTACTATAAAGTCACAAATTCCTCAGTCCATACTGAACCTAAATTTACCAAATCTGCATCTTTCGTATGGGTTTTGGACCATTCTCAATTTTGGTAATTTCCTTATTGAAAGCTAAGACATTACTATATATAGCACGTCTTTCCATATAGATGCTAAGACATTTACTATATATAGCACATCTTTCCATATAGATGCTAAATAGCAATTAACGACTCATGATCACAACAAACGGTATTCAACAACCCTAGAAAATCAAAAATCCAACACCAAAATTCCGGCAATCTTAGACAAGTGTTTTGCATCTAATGTGTCATTTCCTAGATCTACATTCGAATTGTAAGCTGTTTGGTTTTGAGTGCCAATTTGTGTTGGATCATCCAAGTCATCTTCATCTTCTGGTTCACTGTCATCATTCATTGTATCATCAATAACCCTTGCGTCAATATTCCGATGTTCAATATCGCGAGGATTATTTAAAGTATCGATGCCATCTACTTTAGTTAATGAGCTCCCCTCTGACAATCTTTCCTCGTTGGATCGTATCAACGCTTCGTTTATAAATAATTTGATATATTCTGAAGATAATTGTAGAGTCTTCTGAGTTATACGGGTATTCTCATTTTTAAATGCTGCACTCTGAAATAGCCTAGCTATGGTTGCTATGGGAATACTAGCTGAATCTTTGCTTAAGTTAGCTGAGTCGTTATCCATCTTGTTTATAAAGATCTTTATAATAGATGTTTGAATACGCGATTTTTATGTTCACTTTGATCAGATTCTACACAACTCATTAAAATCCAACAAAGACCAAAGATATACATGATACTCTTTTTCATCATGATGTCTACAGAAAACAATTCAAACGCAAACATTATTAAATATTAAAAACTCATAATTATATATGCAACAGAATTAAATTCAACGTCTAATTTTGATTGTTACCATTACCATTATTGTTATTGTTATTGTTATTAGCACCACCCATGAATTGGCCAGCTAAGTTTCGTAACATAGGGTTATTCATCAAATTAGAAAGATCTGGACCTGAACCATCACCACCAGCGCCAAAACGATCGGCCATTTGACGAATAGCAGGGTTATTCATCAAGTTTTGCATAGCATTTGGATCAGACATTAAGCTTTGAGCAGCTTGCATGAGTTGAGGGTTGTTCATCATTTCAGCAAAATTTGGCATTCCTCCGCCATTTCCTCCAAACATAGAACCGAAGTCAGGCATACCTGAGGCATCGGCACCAGTACCGGCACCAGCATCTCTGCTAGATGAGTCATCATTAGATGCAACAGATGACTGTGGAATAGACTTTTCCAATTCTTCTTCAACCCTACGCTTAGCAGTCTCGTATCCTTTAGTCATAGCATCGGACTTTTTGTCGCCTTCAATTTCTAAACCCTTTTCGTAAGCCTTCATCGCAGCTGTAGCATCACCTAATGCGTACTTGGCTAACCCTAATCTTGAGTAAGACTTAGAAAAGTTAGGGTCTAATTCGATTGCCTTTTCAGCATCCTTCACAGCGTTTTCGTGTTGAGATGCAGAAGAATAAGCAGCTGCTCTGTTGGACAAGTAGACAACATTAGATCCGTCCAACTCAATAGCTTCAGTATACTTATTAATAGCTTCACTGAAGTTTTTGCTTGCCATAGCTCTGTTTCCTTCTGCCTTTAATGCGTCCGCCTTTTCTTTCGTGGCAGCGTCCGTCTCTTTAACAGAAGCAACTGGTTTGCTTTCTTTCGTAGAACTAGCCGCAGCACTAAGCAAAGTTGCTAATGACTTTCCACTGAATTTTTTTTCCACTGTTTTGGCGTCATCATCTTTATTAACCTCAAATGCATCTGCGATACAATCGATGGCCACATCCATTGATTCAGCATAATCTTCTGGGATTTCATTTTTTGAAACAGATTGTTTCAAGAAATGAATAACACTTAACGCAATATCCTTATTATTGACTGACATTGTAGATACTAAGCTATAATAAACTCTATTGCTTCTAATTGCCGCTACTAATTATATCAGAACGACGTGAAAGCAAATTATTCTGGAAGTTTCCAGATATAAATAATGTGTATTGCACTACTTTTGATGATACTAGCCTTTATCTTCTACAGACTGTTTAATACTATTTAATAGCTTTGCCAATTCATATTTCCGTACTTTCAACAAGCATAGGGTAGATTTAGAGTAACGCTTGATACATAAATTAATGAAATTTGATTTAAATTTCAAAAAATTTGATATCTCAGCTGCAAGTGCCTCATGGTCAAATTTCAATTCAGAATTCAACTTCATTATTTTCTTTATTTCTTCTGCTTTCATTAATAGAAGTTTCTTGTATCTAGCCTTCTTATTTTCTATGATATTTCCAAAGCTAAAAAATGAAGTCAGCGTGCTTGTAATTTCCTCTGCTTCAGCTTCCAATTGATGTGCCTGGTGCAAGTTGCCATTAGTGGAATTGGTTGTATTCCGCAGAAAATCGGCAACTTCTGCTGTAGTAGAATCAGAAGCTGAGGCACCACAGACGGGTAAGTCTTCTTCGTATTTATTCAACTCAATATTGAGCTCCTTGATATTTTTGTGGAGTTCTTTCCAGTCATCAAGTTTGAGTATAAGATGGCGAATATTCTTCGTAAGTTCTATTGTGCAAAGCTCTAACCAAGACGTAAATGAGAGAAATTCGTTGTAAGATGAGTCTTGTCTTTTGTATTGATTTGTGAATGTGAAGGCAAAGTCTTGAGACATTTCCTTGGAAAAGATATGGCTGGATGATAATCTATTTAACATTCTGTCCGTGACTATCCTTATATCTGACTGTTTTATATCACTTATCGCTACTAACTTATTGAACCTCGCAATCACTGTTTGAAAATTTTGCAAATCTGATACTGAATACCGAAGAAAGAATTCTATCTCATTTATCTGACTTATTCCCAAAACCAAATCTCCATACCTACGCCTGGCTGATTCCTGATGATTTTTAATATCATTAATGAGCTCTAATGTCAGCTTGTCTCTATCCTCGACGAAAAATCTTTCAAAAACCTTTGTCTTAGCCAATGCTGGGTGCATTATTATGCTTGTCATATACATGTTCACATGTTCAATAAGTCGGTTGATCCTAAACTTGGCGAAAATTGGCACAATTGACTTCTCTTGAGGAAAATTTAACCAAAAAGTTTCTGTATCTGGAAAAAATGAATAATTATTGTTCAATTTGAATAAATAAATGAATTTCCGCAATCTTTCTAACGCTTCAGCATTAACTGTTGATATCTTGTCACTTTTAGTTAAGAATAGAACCCAGTCCTTCTTTGTAGTATCAAACCTTGCATTCAATACTGCAATTTTTTCTGTATCTGTATTTGGATAATAATTCTCAAAATAATAATTATAAATCAACTTTTCGATTTCTTGTAATGTCTTATTGGGAGAACTCTTCACAGTCAGGCAACCTAAGAAATCAAAAACTGAATAAAAATTAGTATTGTCCTCATATTTGAAATCCAACCTATTATCCTTCAAGATCTCTTCTAAATTTTCTAGTCGATTGTACTTCACATATAGATTTAGAGGGGTCATACTTTTAAAATTCAACTGATTCACATTAATTAAATTAGTTTCATATTCTAATAATCTGGTTTTTGATAAATCTTTGAGAATAATATGCAATAGTGTATTTCCCATCTTATCAATATGCTTATCAAAATCAATGGATGTCTTGTTATATTTCTTATAAATGCAGTTAAATCCCTTCTCGAGTAGCGTTGCATAATGAGGGTGATCATAACACCGACAGAGGCTAAATAAAGGTGTATGTGAATTAAGATCTTTTAATTCCCAATCAATCAAGAATCCTATCTTATCAATCAAATCAGGGAAATGATGAAAATAATGCCCAACAGATCGTCCTGAATTATCCTGCGAATTAAAATACAAAATTTGTTCTTCCAATGTTGCGTTTTGAAGTATTAAGTCAACCACCTGCGTAATAACATTGCATGACTCTTCTGTTAGCGCAACGATTAACAAATTCTGGTTTGTAGTTGTATTTTTATCAAATAAAATATCATCAATAGAGAACCACTCATAGTTATAATTTATTATATAATTAAATGCATCTGAGTTATTAGCTTTAATTGCCTTCATCAAGCAACTCTCGCCTTGAACATTTCTACTATTTAAGAAATGGCCATTTGGAAGCTTAGATTGACCCAATTCTTGCAGAACTTCGTCTAGTAATGCTAAAAGATTATCGTTATCGCCCGAATCAATTAACGACCAAAACTTGCGATTTATTTCAGAAGAATTAAGTAACCTAGTATATTGTGGTTCGTCATTCATACTCGAAGATAGGTGGTAGATCACAGCATCAAAGTTGCTTAGAATATAGCAAAAATAACCATCATTCGTATAGTCTACTGAATTGAAGTGCTTTATATAATACAAATGAGCCTCCAAATTATCCACCTTTGCATGAACAATAACCATAATTAACATCCCAATCAATATATCTGCATTTACAGTAATCTCATCATCCGTAGCTTTTTCTTCCGTCATTGACTCTAACTCCACATTGTGGTTAGCATTATTGGTTAATACGTTTACAGTGTTTTTTAAGATCTGAGTTTTGCTCGCCAGGTTTAGAATGGAAGCATCTGACAACTTTGTAAACTCTTCAATTGCTTTGTATATTCTCTTATACAATTCGTTGATACACCATGGTTTATCTATGGGTATATCTAATTGGTTCAATGATACGTTTGATAAATGATCATATTTTTCTTTAGTTAAGATTTTAATTGCATCTGAATCGGAATTTCGCTTGTCATTATCAATAATGTCAAATTGGAATATTAATTGAGCCCAAAGTTTATCATACAAATTTAATTCCACATATTCATGTACTAATTTGTTTAAGTCTAATCCCGGATAAAGTCTAAGGATATAATTGATTAAATGATAAGTCTGCTCGCTATCTGGCGTATCAATCTTCACACTGTCCAGAACAATTTTAAACGCTTCATCTAACATGTTTTGAAACTCGAACTTTATGCTAGATAGTTTCTTACGAGTATTTGTTTGTAACAAACGAAACTGATAGTTATTATGATGGAATAATTTATAGAATTTGTCAGACACAGCATTAGACAATAACGGAAAGCTCCTCAAGAGTTTCTCAAAGGTAATATCATTAAATTGTTGTTCTTTTTTTATTGTAGATTTTATTGGAGTTGTGCCTATTTCTTTTGGTTGAATGAACATTGCTGCATTAGGATCAAAACTTCCAAACAAAGAATCTTCTATGTATAATATCATAAATCTACTTCCTTTCGGGAAATAATCACAGAACGAATTGAAATAGTTTATATCCAATATTTTTGGCCTTAAGCTCCTTTTGAAACCCTTACCAGTGAAAACTATTCCATTCTTTATTAGTATCTGTTTTCCATTCATTGTCACATAGATGTTCAGCAAAGACTTAGACGATGCAATTGATGGATATGGGGTATTAGTCTTAATAATATGAGATCGTATGAAATCCTCATTATGATAGCATAAATCAAGTAACCGTGCTTTGGTTGATGATTTTTCTGTGCTGGGATCAAAAAACTCATGTAATATATGCGCTGGTGGAACTAATATCGTATAGTCATTGTGGTTCTCTGACAATTCTCGGACTGTCTGTCTCAATGGATTCTTTGAATATTGCGGATTATTGAAAATACAATTCAAAAACGGATTGTGGAGAAGTGGTAGATGTTTTATTGATTTTGATTCAGATTGCATTGTGCATTCATTATTGTCTTCCTCTGTTATGCTTTAAAGAAAACTAGAACAGGTGTTGTAGGTCTGAAACGGTTTCTGATAAGGTCCGTGTGCTGGTTTTGTGTAATTATTTTATTGAGTACCATAATAGACGAATATATAGTACAGAAATATAAGGCACTTGTTATGCTTAGATTACATATTATGGACCTCTTTTTTGAATGTTAAAGTCTATGAGGTATATTGATCTCTATTAAAAGAAAAGTAAAAGGTCTTTTACACTGACGTTGTGGCTGCAAAAATATCACATAAAAATTGAAGTATAAATTTACAATTATTGCAAAAATGTACTAAATATCAAAAACTATGTAAGCTAATTAGTGTCCTGAATTCTACTTCTCATTCCCACAGAACCAGTTAGAATACTTGGTTGGGTACTATCAACCGGGAAATTTACAGTTTTCTCATTTTGCTTGGAGCTCGTACCATAGCCACCACCACCGGGTGTCATGATAATAATTCGATCTCCTTTACTAACTTTAACGGTACATTTTCCACCAAGAAATATTCTTCTGTATCCATCAATAGTTTCTGATTTCCTGTACCATTTATTTATACCACGCAAACCACTTTCTCCACCGAGTAATCCGAATGGTGCCATTGCTCTTCTTTCCATAAGACACGAAACTTCTAAATTAGGATAGGTAAATTCAATATCTCTGATAACACCATTACCACCCTTATGCAACCCATTTCCTCCGGAAGCATGTCTAATTGAAAACTCATGTATAATCACCGGATACCTCTTCTCAAATAATTCTGTGTCAGTGATTCTAGTGTTTGTTGTATGGCATTGCACAACACTTTGTCCATCCCAGGTAGGACCAGCACCAGAGCCCCCGCAGATTGTTTCATAATAACCAAACGAGATTTTATTTTCGTTATCGTTAATTCCGAAAGAAAAATTGTTACATGTTCCTTGCGATGCAGAAGCCGCTTCAAAAGCTTTTAACATTACATCAACGATTCGCTGAGTAGTTTCAACGTTTCCTCCAACGACTGCAGCCTCAATTGAGGGATGAACTACCGAACCTTCCCTTGTTTTGAAATTTATTGGTCGCAAACAACCGTTATTCAATGGAATATCAGAGCTGATAAGACACCTCAAGACATACAATACAGCAGAATATAAAATTGCTCTGGGGGCATTCAAATTTCCATATATTTCGTCTCCAGAACCAGTAAAATCAAATTCAGCGTCTCCTGTACTTGGATTAATCGATATCTTTAAAGAAATAGGAGTACCATCATCTAAGTAGTCGATGGCTTGCATCGCATTACCATTAAACTTCTCGTACGCTAACCTCAATAAATTTCTTACAGCAATTTCTGCCGTTGATTGAATAGCACCCATATAAAGATTGACAACAGAAAGGCTGAACTCTTCGATCAATCTATTTAATAAAACAATACCTTTGTAATTCGCAGCAACTTGTGCTTTTAAGTCAGAAATATTATCGCTCAATGTCCGTGTACCAGAGCCTCCTGGATGTTTGGCTGGCTCTTCCAATAAAAGTTTAGTAATACCTTCTTCATCAAACTTTCCATTTACACATAATTTATGGGTGATAATTGCTGCACCTTCATCAAAAATTGTCTTAGAATTTGGAGGCATCGAACCAGCGGAAATGGATCCAATATCAGCATGATGACCTCTGGAAGCCGTCCAGAATACCGGGTTATTATTCTTATCTAATACTGGGGTGATGACAGTAATATCTGGTAAATGAGATCCGCCTGCCAGTGGATGATTAGTAACAAGAACATCACCTTGTTGTAGCTTATCTTCCCACATTTCTTTCTGAGCCTTCACAGCAAAGGACATTGCTCCTAAATGAATTGGGACATGTGGCGCATTTGCGACTAAATCACCGTTCTTATCAAATAAAGCGCATGAGAAATCTAATCTTTCTTTGATATTTGTTGAAATAGCTGTTTGCTGTAAAGTCCTTCCCATTTGTTCCGCAATGGACATGAATCTATGGCCAAAAACTGATAACTGAATTGGGTCAACTACTTCATTTGAAAGCTTTGGCTTTTCTTCTTGTTCGACTATAATCAAAATATGATTTGACAAGATTGAAGCTTGGGATTTTGGTTCAACTAAAATCGTCTGAGTATCATCTAAAATTATTGATGGACCACAAATTGTTGTTCCAACCTTTAAGTCTGGTAAGTGGTAAACTGACGAATCCAACCACCCTTGGCCCTCAAAATATACTTTATTAACTATTTTAGATTTCTCAGCTTTGCATGCACCAGTTAACTGAGAAAATTCTTCATATGGATTAATATCTTGTTTGTCAGTATTTCTAACTATAAGCAAAATCTGAAGATCGTCCACTAAGACTTTTCTGTCCAAAGTAAAACCAAACTCATTGTTATGCCTTTCAATAAATTTAGATTCTAAGTTATATTCATCCTTTTCTCTTTGAATTAATAAATGGGTATCAGATCCAACATATCTCATATTTAAATAAACCTCAACAGATGTCTTAAGTGGACTCAAACCTTGCTCTTTGTATTCCTCAAATGCTTGATCAACCAATTGATCAATCTTTTCATCTATGATACGGTAGTTCTCTTCTGTATATACGAATGATGTAGGGGATTGCTTTTCAATTACGATATCTGCCAAATAGATACCATAGGCCGATAACAATGAGGAATATTTATGAATTGCAACATTTGAAATTCCCAAATTCTTTGACAAAGAAACGGAGAATTGGCCACCCGATCCTCCAAAGCATGCCAAGTTATGATCTGAAGTTGCAAAACCTTTTGCTTCAGATAAGTTTCTTATAGGTCTTGCCATAGCCTCTACAGCTACCTTCAAAAAACCACTTGCAACTTCTTCGGGCGTTAATTTTATTCCCTCAGATTCCTTACTCTTATTTATCACCTCAGTTAGTTCTTTAAATTTTTTTGAGGTTAAATCAAAATCTAACGCTTCGTCCTGATTTGGACCAAAAATTTTAGGAAAATAGTCAGGTAATAATCTTCCTAAAAATAAGTTTGCATCGGTCACTGTTAATGGACCACCCTTTCTGTAACAAGCTGGGCCAGGATCAGATCCTGCGGATTCAGGGCCGACTACAAACATACCATTTCTCCAGAATAACACGGACCCTCCTCCTGCAGCAACAGTTGAAATGTCCAATTGTGGAGTTTGGAGATTGACTTCACTTACAACAGTTTCATAAATATGTTCTAAGCTACCTGAGTACCTTGAAACATCAGTTGATGTGCCACCCGCATCAAAGCCGATGACAGCTTTCTGAGAAACATTATCATAACAAGTTTCTCCATAACCAACCATTCCACCTGCTGGACCTGATAATATCGCCTTTAAACCAGTAAATTTATACCACGGACACAATCCTCCATTGCTCTGCATAAATAACAATTTATTTCCAAATGCATCCAAACCACCCTGAAACCCAGAGCCAAAACCTTCAATATAATCATTAATTATAGGAGATAAATACGCATCAGCAACTGTAGACGAAGCCCTATTGACAAAACCAATCATAGGCTGCAACTCATGAGATACAGAAACTCGGAATCCAATCTTTTTACAGATTTCAGCAATTTTTGATTCATGCTCAGGATAACTGTAAGCATGCAACAAGCATAATGCAATTGTCTTTATTTCCCCACCTTGATATAGTTCAATGAGCTGTTTGGTTATCTTCTCATAGTCAGGTTTCTTTATAACTCGAATAAGGTCACCGGTTACTCCGTGAGTCAATTCTGGATCCCCAGAATTCAGAAAGTGTAATTTATCACCACCACCTTCTGAAAATCCTTCAATGGTAACTCGTTCATCAATTTCAAGAACTTGAGTATATAGATGTCCCAATTTCTTGGCAGTTAAATCAAATATGTGGGGTCTTGTTTGGTTACCAATAGCTAATACATCTTTAAAACCTTTGGTAGTAATGAGACAAACTTTGGCCCCTTTCCTTTCTAATAAAGCATTTGTTGCAACAGTCGTACCCATACGAATACTGCTTATCAATTCCAAGCTTAGCTTTTCATCTTTTGGAATCTTAATGCCTTGTGCTCTTTCTAAAATTCTACGAAGTCCTTCTGTTGGTGCGTCTTTATAATTATTGGGGTCGACGGATAATAACTTGAATACATAATCTGGTTTGTCTGGAAATTTAGCAATGAAGTCACAAAAGGTCCCTCCTCTGTCAATAGCAATTTGAATTCCTTTCATGGTTTGTAATAGTAATTGTTTTGACAAATAAAGAAAACCATAGATAAGCTATCTATGGGGTTATTGACGTCTGCGATATTGACGGAATCTCGCGAGGAGCGACTTTTGACTCCGTTGGATCTACAGGACCACTTTTAGTTGACCCTAAATTATCTATACTATGAACCTTACAACCATAGAGACTAGATTTAAATGTCTAAATTGCATTTATTACTAATTGTGTTCAAAAATTATTGCAAAATAATTTATAGTTATGTATCTATTCTCATAAAATTGTTCGACAAGTACTCCATTTCACATTATTTTCAAAATTGTATTGTATCGTCTAGTGACAAGTCTGGTCTACAAATGTTAAAAAAGTTTTGTTTAATGCTCCTCACTTTTGATTATAAGATTTCCTAATTTATCATACAATTCTTCCTCACTTTCATCATCAAGTTCTTCTTCAGCATCATCCTCATTCAGATCACCGCCATCATCCTCGTCACTTTCTATTATATTTCCTAAAGCATCTGTTTTTACCACTTTCTTCGGTATTATGTTTCCAAGATTATCATACTCTACGTCCTCATCTTCTGTTCCATTTTCATCATCATAATCTTCTTCGTCGTCGTCATCATCATCATCTATGTTTTCTCTATTGACATTACCCATCATCCATATATCCTCTTTCAGAGCAAGTTCTTTACGTTCTTTAGCCTCATTCTCAATCTTCACCAACCACTCCTCCTGGGCTTTTTGAACAGAATCAGAATCTGTACACTTGGAGTATACTTCTATTAACTCTTTGTTAATTTTCAAGAAAGTTAGCCCCCATGAAAAATTACCTAATAGAAGCTCAGCCCAGTCAGAGTGACCCACAATAGCAAAACAAGCAGCTATAGCTTCAACACAATTCAATCTCCAAGGCCGTCCATAATTCACTGGATTAGCGGCAACTAAATATGGCAATAATCGTTCATGCTTTCCACCTATTTTGTTAAATGGTACTTCATCTAACCTCGCCCAAGAGCATTCAACAACTGCACTTCCAAAATTTTCCACAATCTCTCTATCATCCGGGCAAACAACACCTTTTCCATTAGGAGACACGATAATCCCATTAAACTTCTGGCCAACTCTTAAGTTCTTGATAAGTCCCAATCTTTCTAACTTTTTACCCGAACATCTTTTTGGATCACAATGGTCGAAATCCCACATAGCTAATTTTACAGGGAATTTTTCATCATCCACCTGTGATTGTGAGCCATTTTCTTGTCTTCCTTTTCTTATGTGATGTTGTTTGGATTTATGCCCATTTGAAGTCTTATTTCTATTGCTTCTATCCTCTGATGTCTTATTTTTTCCCTTCGCCATTATTCAAAGAACCACATCAGATCAATATATACTCATAATCTCTAAACTCTTCTGATGAGCTTCAAATATAATATCTTACACAAAATCATTTTTAATAAAAATATGTTTTCAATAATATACAAATTTATAGAACTATTAAGTGAGAAATAAAACGTAAAAAAGCAATGGAAAGCAAAGTAAGCAATGTAGATATGTAACCAGACTTAAACATCAACCAATAAAACAAATACAAATACAAAAACCCAATTACCTAATATATAGTGACCTCAGAGCGATCCATTTAGAAATCTTCATCAAAGGAGAAGGAGTTTGCTGACTTTGAATCAGTAGTAGTTGATGCCATGACACCAGCCTTTTGGTAATCACTAACTCTCTTTTCGAAGAAGTTGGTCTTACCAGCCAAGGAAATGTTTTCCATAAAGTCAAATGGGTTAGTTACATTGTAAACCTTCTTGTTACCTAAGGCAACTAATAATCTATCAGCAACAAATTCAACGTATTGACACATCAAGTTACAGTTCATACCTAACAATGAGATTGGTAAAGCATCAACGAAAAATTCCTTTTCGATGGCAACCGCTTCAGTGATAATCTTTTCAACGATAATAGCATCTGGTCTGTTTTGTAAGTGAGAGAATAATAAACATGCGAAATCAGTATGTAAACCTTCATCACGACAGATTAATTCGTTGGAGAAAGTTAAACCAGGCATTAAACCTCTCTTCTTTAACCAGAAAATAGAAGCAAATGAACCACTGAAGAAAATACCTTCAACTGCTGCGAAAGCAACTAATCTTTCACCAAATAACGCGTCATCATCACTGATCCATCTTAAAGCCCAGTCAGCCTTCTTCTTGATACATGGGATGTTGTCGATTGCATTGAACAAGAAATCAGCTTCCTTTGGATCTTTGATGTAGGTATCAATAAGTAACGAGTAAGTTTCGGAGTGAATGTTTTCCATCATAATTTGGAAACCATAGAAGCATTTGGCTTCTGGAATTTGAACTTCAGCAGAGAAGTTTTCAACCAAGTTTTCATTGACAATACCGTCAGAAGCAGCAAAGAATGCCAAGATTCTAGAAATAAAGTATCTTTCATTGTTGTTCAATCTTTCATTCCAGTCATGGATATCTTTACCTAAATCGATTTCTTCAGCAGTCCAGAAGGAAGCTTCAGCCTTCTTGTACATTTGCCAGATTTCGTGGTATTTGATTGGGAATAAAACAAAACGACGGGTGTTTTCGACTAACAATGGTTCTTCCTTTTCCAAGTCCTTTAATTGGTGACGGTGGGCCTTGTGCTTGGTTAAAAACTCTTTGTGGACTCTTTCTGCTTCTTCCAATTCTTTAGTCACCTCTTCGGCAGTTTTGACATCACCTTGTGGGGTTATATCCTTGATAGACTTGACATCTCCCTTTTGGTCGATCAAGTTGGTTTGTGACTCATCTTTAGCTTGTGCTTCAGCAGCTAACTTATCAGTTAACGATTTTCCCTTCATGTTAGAAACATCTAACCCTGAAATCTTACCTGTTAAACCGTTGGTTGGTGTTTGTTGAATGGACATTGTCTGAATAATGTTTGAAAGCAATTATTGAATTTTATAATAATCAAATGCTAATAAACAAAAAATTAATCACTTGAAATACTAGGATATCAACTATTTTATATCAATTCCTGATTATACAATGTTGTCTATTCCGTCTACGGCCGTTTACATAAAAAACCATTGTAAATTTGCTTGCCAGTTGAAGTAGAAGCGACTCTACCTACACAAAACGCGATTTTGGTCATCGCGTAAAATCTATACTAACTTTTCTGTTAAAATATTTCACATAAAGATACCCATGTGTTATATACACGGTTTGAAGCGTAAAATTCAATTGAATGATTCCCTTGTAGACCGATAACTATATCCTGGCTAATTATATAGATAAATATGTTATAGGTAAAACGCTACGGGGTGAAATTCATATTTCTTTGTGATCTACGCATCAGTTTATTTACAAAATTCCTCAAAAGGTACACGCGTAAACGCGAGACGTGTTACCAAGGCATTATAATATTAGTAAGACGTGATTGTTCGATCCGAAAATCAAAACTAATGGGGCAGGAGGCATATAAGGCAGATTTACAAGAATTAGCATGTAAGTTGCTAAGGGTTTAGTACTAATTAGTAAGATAAAGGGACCGATATTCGGAGGTACATGTATATTTATAAAACGGTAGATATTTATAGTTTAGGCAAATGTGATCAAATAGATAATCTTGAAACACTGCCTTAATAGGATAATTAATAATTCTATTGCTTTGTTGCAGGAGCAAGGTTTTTGAATGGGTGAATTTCATCTCTTGGGGTCGGTAAATCTACAATAGGATCCAAAGTTCTATCGTAAGGAGCCGACAGATTTGCAGAACTGAAATCGATAGGTTCACCTAATGAATTACGACTATAGCTTTGATTGATACCTTCATTGTAGTTACCCTTAAGGTTTTCATTGTAGTTTTCACTGAAGCTTTGAATGTATTCTTGGTTTTGGTTGTAATTGTTGATGATAGGACTCTCAGGTGGTTCACTGAAGTTATCGAAATCCACATTCCTGATATCCAGATTTGAGAGAGAATTAGATTGTGATCTCAGTCCACCAGAAGGAGGAAATAGGATCTTTGGTGATTCAACTGCATAATTATAGATCTCATTAGCATCAAGCTCTAACGTATTGTACAAATCGTAGATGTTACCGTCTCCCTTATATTTAGGATGCAATTCAGTAATATAGTCTTTAAATGCATCTCTCCAAAAAAATTCATCCCAGTCAGCTGAAGATGACTTTCCTATGTTATTACCAATGACTGCCAGCGCATTTTCGACGGACAAATATTGATACAGTGGTAATGAAGGTATACCGAAAAGTAAAGACTCTTTATGAGTCTTATCAGAATTCAAATGTTGAGGTCTTCCGTACAACTTGAATGAATCTATGATGTGTATAAAGTTACGGATCATAATTTCAATCGCAGAAACACCAGGATGTGGTATTGGCATAATATACAAGCAATTTGTTGTAACAAATGAGTCTGTGTGCTTCTTGAAAAATGTAGTCGTGGATGTCTTTGGGGATTTTGCTCCAGTATCTTGCAATTTAGGCGAAGATGCATTATTGAAAAATGACGAAGCTGATGTAACAGATTGGTTCTTGGAATGGCCTCCCGTAAAACTGATTGAATTAGACAATGATGATAATGAGTTTGACGATTCAGCTCTGGATGGAGGGTTTGGTTCGTTGTGAACAAACAAGTGTTGGAAATGTTTGCTGATATATACTTCACCATTTAATTTCATGATTGAATTAAAGTCAATCATGTTGACGTGTTCAGGATAAACATTGAAAATACTGGAAAGGTTAGGAATGTATGCAACCAAATGCTTTTTAGAGACTTTTTCATCTGTGTAAATTTCAATGCAACCATTCCTCTTAGAATCAGAAGGAATTATAACTACGTATAATTTTACCCATTTAGATGATATTTGAGGCAACCTAAGGTTACACCATTCAAACCTTGGAAATCTCTTCTTTTGAGACAACAAGATATGAACATCAGATAATTTTGGTCCTTTGAGAGACAACATAACGGCCGTGAATGCTTCGTTCAACGAAATATACTCGAACTTTGACAAGTTGATTGCTGCCACCCATTTTCTAAGTTCATCATTCGTTTCAAATTTTACCATCGTATAATTTTCATTGAAGTCTTGTATGATATTCAACTCAAGTTCTTTTGGGTTCACGCTTATATGGCTATCAATGAGGTTAATATATTTTGGCTTGAATTCATTGTGCCCACTCTCAACAGTGAAATCGTCATTTGAAGGCCTCCAGATCGCTAATTCATTCCCTGTTAACTTGGCTTCCACCTCTAACCAAATCTTCTCGTTCTCAATCATTCCTGGGATCCTGAAATTGCCTACAGCATAAGTTCTTAACCTCTGTGCATGTATCAAATTAACCACTGGAGACAATTCCGACGGTAAATTTTCAGTGATTGTTCTATTATGACTTAATACGGATCCTCTGCTTCTATAAGAGCTCAACGAAGGACTCGAATAAACATCATTCATTGACATCGAGTTCGAAAACTCTCTCAGTTGACGGACTAACGATGATGGTGTCGACTTGACTTTATCACTAAGTACTCTTCTACCTGGTGTGGATGTGCCGGATCCATTTTCGAACTTCGGAGGTCTCAACGGAGACAATTTTCCATAATCTTGGTATTTCCCATTAGTTGGAGACTCGGGAGTACTACCATACGACAGCGAGACAGTAGATGACGATAAGTTCTGTGTTTGCAATTTTGGAAGCGGTAGTTGTTTCTCTTGGCTGAATTTACCGTCCTTCGATATGGGAGCTGGAGGGTTTGACGGAGTTGATAACGAATCAGATGCTGAATCCTTCTTGTTCTTACCAAAGATTCGCTTGGGAGAAAGAAATGAGATTGGCATTATATTTCTCGGTGTACGCTTATGGTGATCTGTATCTATAAGAAACTATGAAGATAAAACCGGATAGACTAAATTTTATATACTTTATTTTTTTGCAGGGGATAAACTGCGCAGTAATTGCGGTTCGATTTTTTTTTTCAGCAATCTCCCATGCCTTCGTTAATGCTTTTCTTTACCTAAAACTTCTCTGGTTTACGAAATAAGAACCCACATGACATGAGGTGTATCTAATCGATTGAGTACTATACTATAAAGTTTACATATTATTATGACCAGCTATCTTCTACTAACGCTTTCTAAACATCAGGTACATCAGGTATCGTCACGAATCATTTGATAACAATCAGAAGTATATAACTGACAGGGGCAGTGCTTATTCGAAGCTTTGCATTGAGAAGAACAATAGTGTAGTTTGTATCACTGATTTGGCGTACGCTCTCCTGGAACCATCTTGCACATACTGTACATAGAGCAATAGCTACTATGGAGGGCTGTACAGCATAGTACAGATTCGTAGACGAAGATTAGTCAGTTGCACCGTTGGAATGAGAGTAAGTAATAACGTATTATATGATGTCACTTCTATTTTTGCAGGCCGTGAAGAGAAAAATCTTGAAATACTGAAAATTTGCATCCCTGGCTACTTTCAGCGATGGTTGCTATTGGCCTGATGGGTCTGAAAAATAATTTCTACTCCACACATTAGAAGGCTGTTCTCAAATACTCGACTTGCTCTGTTGGTAAAGGCTCTATTGACGAAAATCTACGTAAATTGCTCGCAGGACCGTGTATTTCTTATGGGCCTTGGCCATGTCGCCAAGGTAAAATGTTATCGCACCCAAATTGCTCGTAGCACGGAAACTGGCATAATCGATGACCACAGTGCAGAAATGTGATTACATGTACTGGCCTAATATGGGTCTGAAAAAATCCAGTATAATTGGAAATACAAAAAAGAAGGTAGCAGTAAACGTAAATATACTACCGATTTTGCATCAAATATGCCGATATCGGCATATTTGCCTGTTTCGAAAAAAATTAATTGGGTACGATAAGATATTACTATCAGTACCGTATGTCATATCTTGACAATATTGAGAGACCTAAAAACGACCTTGATGATGCTTCATTTAACTTCTTAGTGGAACAGTTGTTTACAAAACTTGATGTTGTGAGTAGCGAAAATTTGGGACCGTTTCCTAATGTTACGTCCAAGAAGAATTATATCATAGAGTCATTTATTCAGCAGTGGAAACAATTTATTGGCAAAGACATTTTTCCAGCAGCACGATTAATCTTCCCTAATAGGGATAAGAGACTTTATTTTATCAAAGATGTCGTGCTTGCAAGGTTGGTGATTAAAATGTTTAATATTCCGAAAAATTCTGTGGATTATGATAAGCTATTCAACTATAAAAAACATTACCACGATTACATCCATTTGAATAGGTATGCAAACAAACATCTAAGGTCATTGCCGCTAATTATAGCCCAAATAATATCTGAAAGGCGTGATCCTAGTAAGATTGTGAAATCCACTTTGACTATAAACCAAATTAACGAAGTTCTAGATGAATTATGTTCGCCAGAAGCAACCAAGAGCGATGTTCAAATTAGAATCTTAAAACCAGTGATAGAAAGTCTAACAATTGAAGAAATCAGATGGTTTACTACTATGATTTTGAAAAAATCAATACTTGCATCATTTGAGGTTATTTTCTTTAGAGCATGGCATCCAGATGCTCCTAGGTTATTTAATATATGCAACAATTTGTCCAAGGTATTTGGGCTATTATCAGATCCTGAAAAGAGACTTGAACCAGAGCAATTAAATGTCCAGTTAATGTATCCATTTCTACCACAGTTGTCTCAAAAGCTTTCTATTTCGTATGATCTGCTATGTAGCAGGATGAATAACGAGTTTTTCATCGAAGAAAAAATGGATGGGGATAGAATGATTATGCATATGGAAGATAATAAGTTCAAGTTCTTTTCCAGAAGGACTAAAGACTATACACTTTTATATGGCGCTAACTTCCAAATAGGTTCATTAACCAAGCACTTACGTGATGCTTTTAATCCTAAAGTCAAGAGTATCATTCTTGATGGTGAAATGGTTGCCTGGGATTACAAAAGAAATTTAATATTGCCATTTGGAACTTTAAAAGCCTCGGCTGTTCAAGAAGCCGTTCGCCAATTCACAACTACTGACGTTTTCGAGCAACAGTCTTCCTGGCCATTATTTATAATCTTTGACATATTGAATTTGAATGGTAAAGACTTAACTAACTACCCTCTTTTTTACCGTAAAGACTTGTTGCATAAAGTAATCAACCCAGTTCCACATAAGTTCGAAATATTGAGATATATAAAATGCAAGGATACCAATGACATTAAATTGGCAATCAAAAATATCATTTCAGAAAGGAGTGAAGGAATCATGGTCAAAAATACTAAGCTGAACTACCATGTTGCCTCAAGAAACAATTGCTGGATCAAAATCAAACCAGAATACTTAGAACAATTTGGGGAAAATCTTGATTTGGTTGTAATTGGAATTATACCAGGAATCAAAAACTCATACATATGTGGATTAAGAGACACTGATGACAAAGACATCTTCAAGTCATTTTGTACTGTTGCAAATGGGTTTTCCGAGAATGAATTTAACAAGATAGATCGATTGACAACGGATAAATGGGTCGAATATAAAAAATGCCCACCGCCAGATGACCTCCTAAAGTTTGGCACAAAAAAGCCAACTTCTTGGATTCATCCAAGGGATTCAGTTGTTTTGGAAATAAAGGCAAGATCTATTGATTGTACCTATCTAAACACATATGCAGTTGGTACAACCTTGCATAATCTCTATTGCAGAGGTATCCGTGAGGATAAACTGTATGACGAATGCATTACATTGAATGAATATAAGGAGATTAAATTGAAATATTCCAGTGAGTTTAATAAATCGCAGTCTATAGTTAAGAATAGGAAGCGATTTATTAATTCTTTTGAAGAAAAGTTAACTCAAGAGAAGAGAGGACACACAGAGGTGATTTCTAATTTATTCGGAAAATTTAAATTCTTAATACTTTCTGATAAGCTCAATCTTACAACTAATGAAAGAATTACTATCTTGGAGATAGGTAGAATCGCAAAAAAGTATGGAGGTCAAATTATTCACAATCCGTTGAACCAAACTGGAGATAAGCAAATTGTAATTCTAAGTGAAAAACTTACAACCAAATGTGAAATCTATTTGAAGAAGGGGTTTGATATTATTAAACCAGAATGGTTATTTGAATGTATAAGAAAAGGCTCAGTTATACCTTTAGAACCTTCGTTAATTTTGGAAAGTATTAATTCGCTTATTATTGAAAATGCCCGTAAGAGGGTGGATAATTTTGGAGATAGTTATGTAATTAACGTCCGTGAGCCAGCTTCTACGTATGCTAAGAGGATTAAAATCAACCAATCATTATCTAAGGAAAAGGTTCAAGAATATACGGAAGAGTTTATACACGACTTAAATCTTCATGATATTAGTCTACCTATTGGCTTTTTGTTCCACAATGTCAAATTCTATTTAATTAATGTTAATTCTCATTATACATGGCTGATAAAGCTATTAGAAGAGAAAATACAACGGTTTCAGGGTGGGTTAACGTCGCATTTATCCGACTGCTCATATATTCTTGTTCCTAACTCCTTAAACCAAAAGACGCAATTGAGAGAGGATTTACTATACCAAGTTGATTCACTCAGCAAAAAATTGAGTGGCACTGTCAATTTTAACTCTCAAAGTATGTCTAGAATACCAAGAATAGTGAATGAAACTTTTATTGATGAAAGCATAAAGTACAATGTGTTAGTCGACCCACAAGATCATTTATTTATTTAGTTGATCTTGGTAATTGCATAATGATAAGGGATATGTTATTCTATTTTCTGATAACTCTTATATATTAGTAATACGAAATCCGTTTATGTTCAATGAGTGGAACCTTTCAACAAAGACTATTAGTCGCGACAAAGAATGGTCGCATTTAACCGAATTTAACCAGTCGGCAGCCGTGGATCCAAGGATTTTTCTCCTTTTATCCTTCACTTCGGACCATATAGACAAGGCATGGATGGTGATAAATCTCTTTGGTAATTTCTTAAATCCGTCAAGCCTTTGAAGTAAAGCTTTATCGGTGTCTTGTACAAAGGGTCCATCGATAAAATGCAGTAGTACCGTACAAACGACCGTCGATTAGTAAGAATTAATATCAAACGAATCTAATTTTACTTCCTTTGAAACTCATATGATAATTTCGACAGGCCGAAGTTCCCAATCATATTGTACATCTTTGAATATAATAATAATCTGTATGGAATTAGTTGAAACTTGAGGATTATTTTGTTCCTCGCTCGGTAAAGATTTATTTGCTATATAGAATTCCCATACACAACAACTCATTTTTGATAATAGAAATAAACATATGGAGATATGGCGGATAGTGGGGATCATAAAATCACATTTCAACTAGGCTGGTCAACTGCAATTGCTTGCTTAAGCACATTGCAATTCGGTTTTCATTTAGTACGTGTTTGTGAGACTTTATCATGATCTAATACTAACTACATTAAGGCAGAATTAAATGCACCAGAATCAGTGATAACCTGTGCAAGTCATAAGGCGGGTCCTCTACCATCTTATTCTGATACATTATGGTACAAGCATGGCTTTGAAAGTTGTATTCCTATGCCAAATGGGATTGCTATGACTACTACTATGCTCACCATTGGTGGACTTATATCCTCAATAATACTAGGTTCCAACAAAGTATCAACAAATTTTGGAAGAAAATTCGTATGCATAACAAACTCGCTTTTTTATTTGATTGGATCCTTGCTTATGACTTTATCCAATTCATCATTGCAAATAAATCTAGGAAGATTTCTCAATGGGATTGGAGCTGGTCTGTCATTAGTTATTTCCCCGATATTGATAAATGAATTAACACCAATAAACCATCGAGGATTCTTAGGATCTTCCTTACAATTGGCAGTCGTCTTGGGCATATTGCTTGCGCAAGTGGTGTCCTATAATTGGTCGAATGAACAACAATGGAGGCATATTTTCCTCTTTGGAAGTGGCCTTGCAGCTTTTCAATTTATTATGTTATTTACTACCGTTGAGTCGCCCAAATGGTTGATACTTAATCAAGGAGACGTACACAATGCTACGTCAATCTTGCATGGCTTAAGAACAAATAAGAGCAAAGTCAAAAAAGAAATAAACCACTGGAGACGTTTGTCAAATGTAGTGGAGAATGCAGATTATGGACCTGTTGAATCGACATCACTATTGAGAGATACTGATTCCATGCCCCTCAGTGTTCCGGGTTCAGAAAATGGGTCTTTGGAAAGTGGTCAAGTAAGTACGGGTCATTTTTTAACCAGCAAAGAACATAGAAAGGAACTTCGGGCGGTGGCTACGGTTATGACAGCGCAACAACTCTGTGGTATGAACGCCCTTACCTTCTATGGGGTATCAATCCTCTCCAATGTGGTCCCTAAAGATACGAATGTGCTTACTCTAACATGTACGTTGTCTTTTTGCAATGTCGTTTCGGCACTAGCTGCAGCTCCAATAATTGACAAATTCCCTAGAAAATCATTGCTATTAACATCACTTGGGGGGATGGGGCTTTCATCCATGGCAATAGCATTTGGACTCGTACACGGCCACGACATCCTAGCCACTGTCTCTTGCTTTGCATTTATAATTTGCTTTTCAATAGGTTTAGGTCCAGTCCCATTTATCATTACTCCAGAATTTACAGACCACGATTCCGTAGATACTGCTTTATCAATAGGGTCTGCAATGAATTGGGCTACTAATATCCTACTTGCTTATCTCTTTCCCATTGCTCAAAATTACATTGGAGGTAATGTTTTCTACGTGTTCTTTGTTATTAGTATAGTGTATATTTTTTGTGTATTACAATTGGTTCCAGAGACACTAGGCTATGATGCCCATGAAATGATTTGGAATAATTTCGCTTGAAACATTCTACACTATTCCTATTGTTCCGTATTATTGTTCTGCACTATCATAAGAAATGATTGGGTCGCAACATTCACTAGCGCAATTTAAATTTTAGTTCCTTATATAGCCAAAGACACCAATTGACAAACAATTGAATGCTTCATTACATTTTAAACTATATAAAAGTAAAAATACAACAATGGTCGATTACAAAATATGGATGAAAGAACTTAATGACGATACTAAGATATCAAAATTAGCTATTCCAGGTACGCACAATTCCGCAGCCTGCCATACTGCCTTACCATCAGTCCAGTGTCAGGGGGAATCAGTCACTGATCAATTGAAACACGGTGTCAGATTTTTAGACATTAGAGTTTCCAAATTATTCATGAAGGAAGGAGATGAAGCTAAAGATTTGCAAGTTATCCATGGAAAGTTCCCAGTGAAAATTCCATTTCCATTGAAGTTAACATCTGTCTTAGACGAAGTTTATGATTTTTTAAAGGACAACAAGTCTGAAACTGTCATTGTTTCTATTAAACAAGAAGGACCAGACTCTTGGAACAATGATAAGGATGAATTTGGTAAATGCATCTGGGACCGCTATGTCAACAAGAACAAGGATAAATGGTACTTACGCTCTGATATGCCAAGAATCGGAGACGCAAGAGGTAAGGCCATCTTGTTTAGAAGATTCGGTGTTCGTGACGATAAATTGAGAGAAAACTTTGGTTTTGACGCTGCCTCATGGAAGTACAATACCACTGAAGATGACCGTGGAAGCTTTGTCGTGCAAGATTTCTGTGAAATCGAAAGTCCAGATGATATTTCCAAAAAGGTTGAATATGTCAAAAAATTGGCTGAAAAAGCTGGAAAGCACAATTCTTCCAACAACGATCCAAAGTTATTCGTGAACTTCTGTTCTGGTTCAAACTTCTTCAACCATGATTGTTGGCCAAAGCAGGTTGCTGATAGAATGTTAGAAGGTAAGATTCAAGATACTTTTAACAAAGGTTGCGGTATTATTATCTTAGATTATGTTGAAGACCATGACTGGAAGCTCGTCAAGGCTTTGGTTGATAAGAATTTTTAAATTATAAACAAGAACTTGTCACTGACGTAATTATACTATCTAATATTGAAATGATTTATGTTGTTTTTAACTCTAAATAAAGTAAATTGCCCATTTACAGTGTAGTCTTAAGTAAAGGCCTGCAGAAATCTGTTAGGAAAATACAACCCGATAACCGGAACTTCGATTAAATATGGAGAAATCAATCTTTTTCTTTGATACTTGATAGCAGATAACTATATACGTATGAATGTTTCAACCTACAAAGTAAGGCCTATCTATAGATCTCACAAGTTGGTCACAAATGGATTACCTGTTTATAGACGGAACCCATTGGCAACAAGGTTTTACTCACTGAAAAATTTCCCTAGTTCCAACAATACAATTGCAAATTCAGGTGAAAAACTATCACCACATGATCATAAACTCAGAGAGATAATAGAAACAACGAACTTTGGTTCGGAGTTACTTAAAAAAAAGCAAATGCATGACAAGAAGCTGCACCAGCAGGAGATATACAAGAAATATGAACTCGACAAAGAGGGCGATGGTGAAAAAGCAAAGCAGGAAACTGATCAAGACACGGTAGCAAATAAAAACGAACCAATTCCTGAAAAAGAGGTGAACGTTAATGACGAAACCATCACAGCATCAGAAATAAATCAGAATATACAGAGAGAAATACACAATCTACCATCACAAAAAGAGACTAGGCGGTATCAAATTGCCAAAAAGCTAGAGGAGTATTTAGATTCGTTACAAGATACAATATTCACTGCTACAAGGGCTCTCAATGATGTTACTGGCTACTCGTCGATTGAACAGTTGAAAAAATCGATCAATGACCTTGAAACCCAGCTTAAAAATGAAAAAGATAACGTCAAGAAGTGCAAAGATCTTTATTCTCAAGCCATTTTGCGCCGTTCGTTGCTGCAGAGAGAAATTAATGAGCTTCTTACCAGAAAGCATAACTGGTCTCCCGAAGACCTTGAACGATTTACTACCCTCTACCGTAACGATCATGTCAACGAGCAAGAAGAGCTGAATACACATAACGCATTGAACGAAGCCGAACTGAAAGTCGATGCCATCCAACTTAAACTTACACAGCTGATTCTAACCAGATACCATGAGGAACAAATCTGGTCCGATAAAATTAGACGTGCTTCTACCTGGGGTACTTGGATCCTTATGGGTATCAATCTTTTCCTTTTTATCCTCGCAACGTTCTTGGTAGAACCCTGGAAGCGTAAGCGTCTTGTAGGGTCCTTTGAAGATAAGGTCAAACAGGCGATCTTGGAAATGTCCGAGGTGCAAGAAGGAAAATGGGACCAGATGTTATCCCAGCAAAAAGAGTCTACTGCCCGTCAGCCTACCTCAACTCTCAAATCCTGGTTATTTAATTCAGACGACTATTCTGAGTCGAATGTTTCCTCTGTATATCCGATGATCTTGACCCCAGCGGACAATTCCTGGCAAGGTTTCAAGACCACTATTCGCAGTCACTACAATGCACTAAGATCGTCTACTGTTAGCACCTTACAGTTTGAAAAACACGAATTCGCCTGGTTTGCTACTACGATTACAGTCTTATCTTGTGCTTTAGGGAGCGTTTTGACCATATATTTCAAATAATAGACGTATATATAGACCAAAAAAATCCGATGTATACTTAGTTAGTCTTCTTTACTATGGGAAGAACTTGTGCGAACAAGATGGTCGTGTGTGTGATTTGCCCAAAGAACAATTGCCACTGAAATCTTCTAGTATAATAGTGATAGTTCTTCCAATATCCATCGACTTTTAATTGAATATTCAGTTCGTATAGAATATATATATCGATATATTTACAAAGCACCTTACGAGAACGGTGTTGGGAGAAAAATCGATAAAAAAATTAATCTACAATGGAAGAACTTGGTATCTATGAATCTAATGGTAAGCAAACTCACATTCCAATAAACAATAAGGTTAATAACAAAAGTAATCATAATGAGGAGAACACAGATGTATATTTGAAGTTGAAAAAGTTAGAGAAGGAATTGGACTTGTTGATGTTGCAGGAAGATTATATCAAGGATGAACAGCGTCACTTGAAGAGAGAGTTGGTAAGGGCACAAGAAGAGGTCAAGAGGATCAAGTCTGTTCCATTGGTGATTGGGCAGTTTCTCGAGCCAATTGACGAAAATACAGGTATTGTTTCGTCGACTACTGGATCTAACTATGTAGTACGGATATTGTCAACATTGGACAGAGAATTGTTGAAGCCATCGTCATCAGTAGCATTACATCGTCATTCAAATGCGTTAGTCGACACTTTGCCACCTGAAGCAGACTCTTCGATCTCGATTGTTGGAGATGAGCAGAAACCTGATGTTACATACGCAGATGTTGGTGGGTTAGACATGCAAAAACAAGAAATCAGAGAAGCAGTTGAATTGCCGTTAACCCAAGGTGATTTGTATTCGCAAATTGGAATTGATCCTCCGAGAGGGGTTTTGTTATATGGACCACCAGGTACAGGTAAAACCATGTTGGTGAAAGCAGTAGCCAATTCATCCACTGCGTCCTTTATCAGAATTAACGGTTCGGAGTTTGTCCAAAAGTATTTAGGTGAAGGTCCAAGAATGGTGAGAGACGTTTTCAGGTTAGCTAGAGAAAACTCTCCTGCTATTATTTTTATAGATGAAATTGATGCAATTGCAACTAAAAGATTCGACGCTCAGACGGGTGCTGATAGGGAAGTGCAAAGAATATTGTTAGAACTATTAAACCAAATGGATGGTTTCGATCAAAATTCTACCGTTAAAGTTATAATGGCAACAAATAGACATGACACTTTAGATCCAGCCTTATTAAGACCTGGTAGATTAGATAGAAAGATTGAATTTCCATCATTAAAGGATAGACGAGAAAGAAGATTAATCTTTTCTACCATAGCATCAAAGATGGCATTAGCTCCTGAAGCTGATTTAGACTCTTTGATTATAAGAAACGATCCATTGTCTGGTGCTGTTATTGCTGCAATCATGCAAGAAGCAGGTTTAAGGGCTGTCAGAAAGAACAGATATATGATATTGCAAAGTGACTTGGAAGAAGCGTACACGTCACAAGTTAAATCTGGAACTGAACATGACAAGTTCGATTTCTACAAATGATTTCATATAGATTTTCATTTAAAATTTCTAAATAAATATTTTGTAAAATAAAATATACAATTTCATAATATTTCATAAATCCCAAGCCCAGGTTTCAAAGTTCGTAAATCAGAAAGGTCTATGTGATCTAAATCTATGTGATGAGTGTAATTCCAAACTTGATTCATTGAAATATCATTATATTCAAGCATAGAAGCTATAGGTGCAATCAAGTAAATGGATCCCTTGAAATCTTCCAAACTCTCTATTAAATTTGAAATATGTTTAAAGCTGCTGCCCATTGTGTCTATTAAATAATTTGACTTTGAAGAGTCAAATTCAAATGATGGAGAATCATCAGTTACTGTCGAAACCTGTAATGTATTAAATTTGTCACCAAGAATCCACGATGGAGGAGAATAGGTTCTCCACCAAATTTGAATCGATTGGGTAGAACTTTTCTGAAATAAATTGCTGTGAAAATAATCTAATGCCGGAACTACGCCTCCTTGGTGATATACTCCCATTAGTACTGTTAAAAAGACATTAAAAATGTACCATAAATTCATCAATATAGAAACAAACGGTGGCGCCTTTACCACTTTGTCTTCCTTGGATGCAGATGAAATATTCTTCAAATCAAAGCAACAACATGCCAATGGTACAATAGGGATTAAAAACCTCAATTCTTGATGTGGAATAAACGACAAAACCGATACACCACTAATAACCGCTAAGAATGGTGTTGTTTTATAATACTGGTTCTTAAAATTTGAAATCATGAAAAATAAACCCGGCCCCAATATTTGTGGTAAATTAACTAACAAATGCGTGTAATATGGGTGAATACCATGATTCGATAAATTCTCCACTTTTGAATTATAGACGAGGCTATTCAAAGGAGTCATCACGTAACTACTGAAATAAAATGGATGATCCAAGACAGCATCAATGGAACCATTGAATTCCAAGGTATCTATCAAAATAAAAGCAATTGTCGGGACAATAAATCCTAATAAACAAAAAATCATACTTCTCTTATTATGCCACAAGTACTTTATTAAGTAAAAAGCTGGAAGGATTAAGAACGCTGGAAACGTTATTCTATTAAATATACCAATGGACGTAAGGACTCCAAACCAAAATAACTTTTTATATTGTGTTTGTTTTTGTAATTCTGGTACATTCAGCTCTTGAATGAACCGCAAGTCATTTATTATCAAAATGCAAATTAAAACTAACCATGTTTCAATACTATTGGAAAAGCAATGTGATTGATATACTAATGTAATATATGATGTCAGTGTGTAAAACAATCCCTTTATTCTTTCTGGCTTTGTAGGCAATAATCTATGAATGCACATGTCCGTAATTACCCATCCGATGATAACATTCTGTAATCTGGCCATATACCATACTTGTAATGGACTAACATTTGACCCTATCAATTTAATTGAATACAATAGTGGGCCATAAAATAAATATAATGGACCTAAGCTTCTAGCTGGCGTATCAGATGAAAATTCCCATGGTGAATTTGTAGTAAATTTAAAAATTTTATTGGTTAAAACTTCAAGGCTTTGGAAATGTTCGTCCGGATGAATATAAGAATTGGATAATGCAAGTACGAACTTTAACCCAATTGCTATCAAGTATACATATCTCCAGTTAATATCAAGACTCCACAACATGCTACTAAAATTTCTTTATTCGTATTCACAATTTTCAAACATATTTTGCGATTTATAAATTAGAAGTTGATCAAAGTAGTCTGCATAACAATTCAAGTCGTTTCTATTAGTTTAATATTAATATTATATCTATAAAAATTAGGTATAAAGTATATTAGAGCTGGTTAACTTATATTTTCAATGCTATTAATTACTGATCTTCTTCATCGTCTTCAGATATATCGTCATTATTTACTGCGATTTCTACGTCACTGTAAGCTTCTTCATCCTCAGGATTTTCTAAATCCATTACAGATTTGATAGAATCTTTTGGTTCTTCATCCTCACTTTCACTCTCGCTTTCACTTTCACTTCTGCTGAGATTTCCGCTGGCATTATCAGAATCCATATAGTCGTCTTGGCCATCCATAATAGCCATTTCATCGTCACTGTCATCATGTCCGTTTTGAAGTAACTCGGCGTCGTCTAATTCTTCTACGTATTCGACGTCACTTTCATCATTGTCAGAATTGTCATTGAAATCGTCTTTGAGGATCTCCCTTTTCAAATCATTTTGTTGGTATAACATATTTAGTCTTCCTTGTAATTCCAACAATCTGGGTAATGTATCTGCCTTTTTGGATAATATTGCATGCAAGTTTGATAACTTGGTATTCAAGTTTGGGAAAGATGTTAACACACCACCATGGATGATTATGATCCATTTCAACCAATAGTTCAATTGATCAAATCGAGAAGTTTGACGTGTAATCCTTTCAGCTAATCTGTCTAACAAGACGACAGCTAATGATGAATCTAATCTACTAATAGTACTTTGAATTATATGAGGATCACGGTTACTTAAAACAGTTTCTAACAAAGAATGATCATTACTCTTTAATGATTGAGAAAGAACTATAGTCAATGTTGCAGGTGCATTCTTACTACCCAATTTTCTCTTGTTTGGATTAGTTTGCTTTGGTTTTTGACCTGTCGATAATTTGTCCAATTTTTCTGCCAATGTCTCTTCCTCTTCATCGTCATTTTCGTCACTCTCATTATCCAAATCTTTGAAATTTGAGCCATCCGTGACAATAGCATTACCCTCTTTATAATGTTTGGATGCTGCAATATCATGACCATAATCAGAATGGTTAGTAGTTTTCAAGTCTGGCTTAGGTTTTTCAATAGTGACTGAGTTTGTCAAAATCATTTCGCCTGATTCATTCAACCATTTAAGAGATTCGAAGTACAGTAAATTCGCATTTTCCAACCATGATAAAAGAATAGAATCATCATTCACAGACACTGCAGTTATGGATAAACTCATGTCCGCATTACTTCTGATTTCGTCTTGAGGTCTGATCAATTTAACAGACGCATTAGAAGAACGAGATTGTACAGCTGACAACTGTTGTCTTCTCTTCTTTTTGGAATGCACATTCGTCGAAACAGGTGAATCATTTGATAATGGATTATTGAAGACTTCTATAGTGCCATTCTCAGTAAGCATTACTAAAACAGATGTAGTTTCACTTTTTATTCCAAGGGCCATATTTGAAATAGATGCTTGAGCCACAAATACCGCTTTTGTATTTTGCTTGGAGATCGAATATAAATTAATGAATCTATCATCGACGGCGCTCGTAAGGAACAAATCATTATTATTTGGAATTGGATAAATTGTTTCTATTGGCTGAACATGACCAGGAAAAGTTTTGAGAATTTGTCTCCCTTGAATCTCGATAAGATAAACAGAATGAGAACCTACCAATAAATGGGCTTCTTCTTCATAAAGCACAGATGAGATTCTAGAAATGGTTTCCGATGACTCTAACAAATCATTAATCGCAAATGTTTGTAACAACTTAAAACTTGTTAAATCCCATTCATGAATGTTTCCGCCGATATCACAAGACCAACCACTCTGAGTTAATTTAGAATAATGGAAATCTTGAATCGACAAATTTGTTGGTGTGACTAATTCAGATATTATTTCATTGGTTAAGGGGGAGTATATAAGAATTGATCCTTTGCTTAACCCTATGGCGATTAGCTGGTTCTCATTATATGAAATCCATGACAAGGTTGTCAATCTTGACGATTTGTCTAAACTGAAGGTCGAATTTAACGATGATTGTGACGGATTTACAGATTGTACTCTAACCTGATGTGTGTCTAATGCAATAGCTCCTGATGCTAAATAAGTATTAGTTGGATCAAATTTAGCATTTATTAAAGGCCCCGTTGATGCCATGTCTCCGTCTTATATGAAATACGTTTCTAATGTATGATACAGGATAAGAAATGTTTAATATTAAAGGATTGAATATCTTCACTTATTGCTATTTGTTTATAACGAGACACTTCAATATATGACAAGGCAGTATTCTTTCAAATATTCAACTGATAACTAGATGAGCTCGGTAGACAAAAATTTTTGAAAATATTTTTTGGAAGCATATAACGATTATATAATCAGATTTTAACAGCCAAAACAACTCCCTACATCGTTGACATAGAGGTTCAAGTTACATCCAAATGAATCCTAATCCCTAAGTATTCTGGACTTTTTGGAAGGTTTTAACTCATTCTGTGTTATCGAGAAGAATGTGATGTCCAATTCAATTCATAGATTTCATTGTTTACTCATCCCGTGTCCCTCATCCCCTTTTGATCTATAGCAAAACCAAACTTGATTAAGAATATGTATATGCCGAACATGTAAATCTTCTAGTTAGAAATGTTCGATTTTCTGTGAATAGTTATGTATCAGTGTTGGTGGTATTTCTTGACCGCTCAAGCAAACTCAAGCAAAGTTATACAGCCTTCCTTTCAATCACTACTGCCTTGAGAAACGAAAGACCGATTAACTGCCAATGCTTAATTCGTCTTCATTCTTTAAAGTAGGATAACATCTATACGTAGTTGTGTTATAAACATGAAGCCTTCCATGGTTGTATGTTAAAAGCTGACAACCTCTACTTCCTGATACACGCAAGATTCTTAAATACCTTCCCCAAGTTAGAGTAGCTGAGGGATGGTATTTGATCCTTCTAACAGGGAAAAGATTCTATTATCATGATACGTAGAAAGAGTGTCGTTACTGTTATGTTCCAGAGTTGCTGCAAATTAATGTTATATA
Source organism: Debaryomyces prosopidis (assembly GCA_030578795.1). Taxonomy (NCBI): domain Eukaryota; kingdom Fungi; phylum Ascomycota; class Pichiomycetes; order Serinales; family Debaryomycetaceae; genus Debaryomyces; species Debaryomyces prosopidis. Next base: position 350,103 of record JAKTZG010000002.1, on the reverse strand, counting down.
AACTGCTTACGTAAGAGGGCAAAGAATATATAAGGCCCCCAAAATCCCATGCTGAGAAACAAAATAAATGGCGCATTAAACATCAAAATGTCGGATTATCCAAGCAGCAGCGGAGAAGATTTATCCCTCCCTAAGGCTACGGCGCAGAAGATCATAGGAGAGATATTGCCTAAAGATATTGCAATTTCTAAAGAAGCCAGGGAAGCGATAACAGAATGCAGTATAGAATTTATAATGATTTTATCTACACAACTGAATGATATAGCAGAAAAGGAAGCCAAGAAGACCATAGCGTCAGATCATGTTGTGAAAGCATTGGAAGAATTGGGTTTCCATAATTACCTTGAGATTATTAACAGAATCTTGGACGAACATAAAGAACTCTTGAAAGGTAAAGAAAAGAAGAACAACAAATTCCAAAACTCTGGCTTGACTGAGGAGGAATTGTTGAAACAACAAGAAGAATTGTTCAAAAAATCAAGGGATAGGTTACACAGCACCAGTGCAGAGGTGAAAAACGAGTCCTAAGCACCACGAGATACTTAAACCGCGCGCCTGATACATATTCGTTGTGCGATCCCATCTTATGTTGATTGGCGTATGTATCCGAAGACCAAATGTACAGTAGTCAATAAATAGATTTATAACGTAAATTGAACCGTAATTAATAATATACAAGAGTGGAACGGCCACTCTGATTTGCTAGCCTAACCCAATATTAATTCGTATAAGATGATCACCACATTAATGAAAATCAATGGCAATCTCATAAGTGTTCTAACAGCACTGATAAGATTAATCAACCTTGTTTTGACCGATGTTCCTTCACTTTGTACGCTAGTAGAGAATTGCAGGTATGGTTGTGATGGATTGTTAACAGTAGTAGACCCCCATCCTATTCTATTCAAAAATCTATCCTCGCTAAGAACTGCTATACCATTAACTGTTAATATAATCACGTACAACAACTTCCCGAGCCCAAACATTTGCCACTTCTTATTTTTCACTTGCTTTATATGAGAGGAATGAAGTCTTATTCTTATTTTGACAAAGTTGACGTTCATAGTTAACTTGTAAACTGATATAAAGTGTAAATTATGAGCGTTGGGATGTTATGTTTATATTAAACCTATGCTAGTCAAAGCATACTAAGAATGAAAGGTGTAACCTAGTACAATGAATGCACCTAATACTATGCAAATGAAAGGAAGAAAGAAGGACTCAATAGAGCAATTTATCAGTTCCCCTCAACTTTTCCTTGAAAATGGTTTATCTCAGTTGAGATACATGATCCTCATTGAAGGTTTGTCCACCCCACCGGGATATGATCTGTGTCCATATAGATGGTATGTATGGTCAATTCTTTGTCGTGTACCAGCATTTTCAACAGACATGTATATAGAGGTTTTGGATGATACTGTGGACAATTTGTCGCCTGAGTTGTACCAAAAAATCAAGAATGACACATTCAGGACATTGATGAATGATAAGAATTTTCATCAAAAAGTGCTGGAACAATCACTAGTGAGGATATTATCAGCGATAGCCATCACTGTTGATAATAAAGTGGGATATGTGCAAGGAATGAATGTTTTGCTAGCTCCCATTGCCTATGCATGCCAGAAGAGTGAACCTCAAGGCTTTGCAATCTTGCATCATTTGATTACGAAGCAGATACCGCAATATATAACCCCAAACTTAGATGGTGTTCATACTGGTCTTAGCCTTGTGGACGTTGTTCTTAAGATCATTGACCCCGTATTAAGTGAATATCTCGATTCAAAGTTTTTGAAGGCTGAAATCTATGCATTCCCGTCTGTACTAACGTTATGCGCATGTACACCGCCGTTACAGTCTGTACTTAAGCTATGGGATTTTCTCTTTGCATACGGAACTCATATGAATATTTTGTTTATAGTAGCACAGTTGATAAGTCATAGATCGGCATTGTTGAAGTCTCAACAGCCGATGAAAATATTAAGAAATTTCCCACTATTAGAAGAAAGTGAGATTATAAAATTAAGTTTGAGTTTCATTCCTGAGCTACCAAAACCACTATATGATTTAATTACAAGACATGGATTTGATCCCAATGTCCCTAATGAACTAAAATTATTTTTAATTGAGAATAAGTATAATTAATGCTATTTAAAGTAATCCGTTTTTGAAATCATTATAATCATAAAATGAACAAAGTACGGTTCTATCATTATACATTCTTCCAGCTAGGCCCATGATAGCTTTTAATGCGGTTTCCTCATCATCAAATTCAATATATATTTTTCCTAATCCTGGTTGTGAAAACTGTGATATTCCTGGAGTATAGTCATTTGCTGGTCTCGGGATCTTGATTGCTCTTAAATTGCCAAATTTCGAAACCTCTTGCTGAATGTCTTTTTGAATAAATGTGAAATTCGCATCATCCATCAAATCTTTAGCAGTTACGATATTGATTAATTGAATAACCCGCAGTCTTGGGTGCGTTGTGACGTGTTCATTCTTCACTAATTTCTTTAATGTGTTCAAATCAATTGGACAATCTTGAATACTTGTATTATCAGGAATAATACAAGAAAAAAAGGCGTCCTCTATAGACAGGCTTTCTTTCAATTGCTCAATCAATATCTGCAAAACTGGAATGGCGTTCATAATCTTCTGATATTTAGTTGGATCAATATAAAATTCTAGGAAAGCTATTCCTAATGAATGTTTCGTACCTATTTCTCTTAACAACTGAAATCCTTTAATAGGGCCCATTTCCTTTATGTTGGTAATTATTTCTGTTTCACTAAGCTTGGGAGATACCAAAAGTGTAATTTTTCTTGGGCTATCAATTACAGTCTCTTCGATTTCATCCCCTTTGATTTCATTATAAGGTGGTAGGCATTGGACTACGTATTCTCCAGGTCTAGAAATATCAAGTACGATATCATCACCTATTTCTTGTCCTCCTTGATGAATCGGGTTTCCTTCATCATCATTTTTTATTAATTTCATATCATTGAATGGCAATTTTCTAGAATTTAATGCCATTGCAATTGTTGCACATGTATTGTTCTTGAATTCAATGATCAAATTTTGATCATCCTTTGTTTTCCTTTTTGATTCCACGTTATTTAACGTGGTCTCTGGAATATCTATTTGACTCAAAAATTTATTGAAATATTCAGTGACTTTCAAATAGTCAATGATACCAAAATTGATATTTTTGATGAACAAGATGCTAGAGTTTCTTGAATCGATAGGATCAATCTTCGACGAACCATTCAAAATATCATTCGAGTTCAATAATCTGTCTCTAGCCACCCCTTCTAGTTTTGTAAAATCGACAGGTCTTGGATAACCTGGCAAAGGAAACAATCCTGATAACTTAGCTCTCTGAGCTGTTACATTCTCAAACCCTTTTGGTTTTACGCTCCATTTCGAATCGATAATAGTAACATCCTCGATATTTGGGACCTTTTGCAAACTCGCTAATTTCTTCTCGCATCTCTCAATTTCTTCTTCTTTGGTCAACTTGGGTTTCGACTCTTGCGCGGGGACTTTTTGTCTTCCTTTCAGTTGTCGATCATCATATCTCGGTCTATACGAGAACAGCGGATCCCCTCTATCAGAACGATCTCCTTTATCTCTATAATATCTGTTATTATTATATCTATCGTTCCTCGTGTCATGGGATGGACGTGATGGTCTATAATTTCCATTTCTTCTGTCATCATACCTTTCATTCCCATTTCTTCTCTCAAATTCCGGTATACTTCTTTCTCTATAAGGGCTATCACGGACCCTTTCTCTCGCCCTGTCTTGATACTCATATCCTCCATTATTTTCTCTTCTTGGTGCCCTATATGAGTCTCTTCCCAGGTAAGTTCCAGACGATGAGGAACGATCTGTTGCGAATGTTAGTACCCTTTCTCTCATTAAATCGCTCCTATTATTTAATAGTAAAGTAAATATAGTTGCATGGAAGTCTATATTATGATTCATACATACTATTATCGTAATTCATATTGAAGTATAATTATCTTAGCCTCGAATTAATTAGTATCTATACTGTTGATATTTTAATTCATCTCGCATCTAGCTTTTTCGATACATTACACAAACGACTCTAGCAAAATCAATTATTAAGATTAATGGGGTATATTAATGGGGTATTTTATATAATTGCCAATATATAAGTATGTACGTCGTGGGAGGATAAATCACAATTCATCGTGGATATTCTCCATGGGTTCAGCTTCATTGTTAGCTGTAGGTTCGGTTTCATTTTCTGATTCAATTGGTTCAGGAGCAACTTCCTCTTCAACAAAGCCATTCTCTATGTCATCATCTTCAATAAAGCCATTTTCACTTATTTCTTCCTCTTTTTCCTTATTTGCTTCTTTTTCTGACTCCTTTTCTTGCTTTAATTTATCTCTCAATTCTTTTTTATGCTTTCTTTCCAATAACTTCTCAAATTTATCATTAAATGTTTCAATTCTTGACTTATGTGATCCCTGAATTAAAATAATATCGGCCAACATCTCGACAATTTTAGCCGTAGCTGCTTCGTATTTTTCGTAGACTTCTCTCCTTGGTATTTTGCTGAACTGAGATTCGCTCAATGAAGTCAATTCACCAATCTTGGATAAATGTTCTTTATATTTGGCCAAATCCTTGTCTAGAGTCATAATCTTATCACCGCCTTCTCTCAAAAGTTTTACTTTAATACGGTCATTTTCCTTATCAAAATCGAAGTTCTCTTTTTCATACTTTTGTCTAATTTCACTAATTTGGGTACCAGATTCAAGCATATAACTTTGAACTTGCATAGCAATGGCAGTTCCATCTTCATACAATTTTTTCATACCAGCTAAAGAAATATCAACCTTCGACATCTCGATAACGGAATCTAAATCTTTCTTTTTGGAAGCTACTTCGCTTAATTTATTAATAAAGTCGTCGATAGAAGATCCATCACTTTCAAACTCAAACCATTCTATGGTGTCACTAACAAACGTGCTGTAAGCTGATAATTCATCTTCGGTCATCTCTTTTAATAATTCGTGTTGATGATCGTCAATATACGCACGTAGTTCATAACATCCACTCTCTAATTTGTTCTTAACGTTTTCCAATTCTGCCCGAGATTCATCTTTACTATTTAAATAAGCCAATTTATTAAACGTACGTTCTTTTGTAGTTCTCGACATAGGTTTAATATGAGGATAAATCGGCTTAGGGATGCTAATAGAAACAGATTTTGTCTTTCTCGTGGATGATTTTGGCGTAGATGATTGGGTTGAATTTGTGTCATTCTTATCAGTTGTGTCGTCGTTGTCAGCAACCTCTTCATCGGTTTCTTCATTTGTATCTCCTTCTTTCTTTAATAACTTTTGCAAAAATCCACCTTTTTCTTCGTTTGCAAGACATTCAATCTCTACGTTGGATAAATCAAACATTTTATTGTGATCCAATGTAAAAGTACCAAAAATTTGCTTATTGTCTTTTGAAGAACAGCTTACATCATTGACTTTTTTCAGAAAATCTTCAAAATTATATGATTTGAATAAACGACCGTCTTCATATAATCCAATATTCATACTTTTTTTATGACTACCGAGATTCAACCTGGAGCTGTTATTTATCTGGCAGCCTTTAGCGAACACTAATTTATCATCATCGCTATCATCAATCTTGATTTCAAAATTATGATAAGACTTTTCAATAACTTTAATATCCTTTTCCTTTTCCAATTTAGTTTTCAATTTAAGACCTTGCAACGTGGTACCCAATGCACAACTTTCATCTGCATTAACAGACTTAGATATCCTTTTATCACCTAATAATGCTGCTAAATGCTTTTGGACAAAAGGAATTCTCATGGATCCACCATTCAAAATGACAGATTTGATATCTTCAATCGTCTTTTCTGGATTTGAAGATTTCAATGCATCCTTGATAGGCTTAGTAATATGGTCCATTAAATCAGAGTTAATTTCTTCAAATTCGTCCTTTGTGACAGTTGTCTTGAAATCTTTTCCATCGTAGAGATTTTCCAAAGAAACATGATAGTCATAATTAATGGAGAGGACAATCTTTGCCTTTTCAGCGGCTTCTAAGATACGGGCCAAAACCTTTGGTGGAAGCTTAGTTGAATCATTCAAGCTAAATGCACTCAAAAACTTTTCTAAAATAATAGTGTGAACAGATTGAGTAAATAACTGACCGCCAAACCTTTCGTCATATCCAATACTTTCAAGCTCTAAAACAATTGAACCATTAGAGAATGGAGTAAATGAAAACAACGTAGCAGTGGTCGATCCAGCACCCATATCATAAATAATATGATATTCCTTTTCATCTGTCAAGTCATCTTTATTAAACTTTTTACTCGAAACATAGTTCAATGCAACCGCCGTCCCTTCATCGACTAATCCTAAAACATTGGAGAAATTGCCCAATTTCAATCCATCCAAATACGCTTGCTTCGTTTCATGTGATGCAAATGGTGCAACAGAGACAACCACATCTTCAACAATAGGCTTTGCCAATGCGTTATCCTCCAAATCATTCAACGCTCTGCCTTTGAGTTCATGCAAGTTCATGGCAAGAACTTCTTCAATTGCAAACTTATAAGAATCATTGGAAAGTCCCAAGTCAACCTTGATAGCCCCCGATCTGGACTCATCTCCATCTAACTTCACGCCAAAATTACGTCCCAAAAACAGTTGTGTTTCGGCACTCTTGGCGGATTTCCCTAAAAGTGGCTTCAATCCCATGACACACGACTGAGGAAATCTAGTACATAACGATCCAGTAGCAGATCCAAAGACCCTTTCTAATCCTCCATCATTCTCTCTAATCGACATCCCCGATAAATCCTTTCTCTTGCCTTCATCAGTGAGAACAATTTCGAATGAAATTCCTGGTGCCAATAAGACAGCTTTGGTGAATTGCTGGCCATAGTCTATCCCTAATATCGCGGCACTACTTGTAGCAACCAAACAAATAAAAAATAATAAGAGTTTCATAATTGTTTATCAATGCCGTCTCTTTGTTTTCACTATTTGCTGATATACCTTTGGAAACACTTGTATTCATTTAGTACTGAAAAATCTCTACGTGTTTAGAACCGTCTAAGAATGCGAAAGGAGGGGTGAGAATCATTTATCACGTGCCAGAATACTCAATGATTCGGCTTAAGCCTAATGGATGCAAACAATGTTGTCCTCCCTTGGACGATAGAGACTGAATAAGCTGGAATGGATATGTTAAGAAGATGGTCTTGGCATTGTAATTGTCACGCTTTGTATGACTCATTTGATACCAGGCCGAACGTGATATGGGCACCCAACAATTTTCAGGCGAGCTCATTCAGTCAAATACAATTCAGATCTCAAAAAGTAGCTTTTGAAGCAAAACAGCACGATCGGTGTATGGATTAATTTCGGTTATTAACCCTCTAAAATCTCTTTAGGCACACCTGACAATGTAGTCAGAACCTGTCAACATGTAAACAATCCTTACCTGCTGGGGTCATATATTCAACTGGACTGTTCCCACAGGTATGGGACCCATGTGATTTCACGTAGAGTGTACAGGGAAACGCTTATTTACTTCTTGAATTTCTCGTTGCACAGCGAGCCATCACACAATAAATAGACCATCAGATATGCATATTATCCTCCTATACAGTAGCCCAGACGATTTCTTGACGTGAGCCGGGAAAGCTGAAACTTTAGCTACGAGAGCAGCACTATTTACAAGTGATTGCAACCTATATTGGTAATACCAGACTATCTATATGTCGGAATCTGTTCGATATGGTGTAGGGATGGTGTATACATGTATGGATTTACTTGGTGCATGGAACGATTGATGAATACCGTTCCGCGGAGCTAACGCGGGTACTGATTGCACTAGCTACAGAAATAGGATACTGGAGATAAGATATGTCTAGAGAAAGGTTGATAGGCCGCTATGTGCTATCAATTCTCAAATTGTGACAATAGACTCGCTTTATTGGAACGAAGAAGGGAGATACCACGACTAAATATAAAGTAGCCGGTACATCGCCGTAAGGACATCATCTGGACATTTTTTAAATTTTTTTTTCCCATTGCGCAGCATCAGTGTATAAGGATTAAAATTCCTATTTTTTTACTTCTTCTTGTACTTGGGTAAACGATTGCCCCCCGGTTCGTGATCTGGCGATATTTCAAGCTAACATAGATACAAGTAAACAGCAATGAGTTCGGACGAAGTTCAAGACAAAATGTACATTTCGTACAATAATGTCCATCAATTATGTCAAGAAGCAGCAGACAAAATTAAAGCATTCAACCCAGACTTAATCATAGCTATTGGTGGTGGTGGTTTTATTCCAGCCCGTATGTTACGTTCATTTTTGAAAGAACCAGGTCAACCAAACGTCAGAGTCATGGCTATCATTTTGTCGCTTTATGAATCCGTTGATGGTGCTTGCGAAGACCAAATCGGTACCGAAGTGGTTAGAACTCAGTGGATCGACTATCACCAATCCAAGATTGACTTGGTTGGTAAGAAGATCTTAATTATCGACGAAGTTGATGACACCAGAACTACTTTGCACTATGCCATCTCTGAATTGAAAAAGGATATTGCAGAACAATCTGCTGCTCAGAATGCCGATCCAACTGATACCAAGTTTGGTATTTTCGTCTTGCATGACAAGCAAAAGCCAAAGAGAGCTGAATTACCCGCCGAGATCATGATCGGTAACTACTTCGCTGCTAGAACTGTTCCAGACTGTTGGATCGCTTATCCATGGGAAGCCACTGACATTGTTGAACACACTAAAAGAGCTGTTGAACAAGGAAACGATTGTTTCTTGCCTTAATTGATAGTCTTTGTATATTATTTATTTGTGGCGTATGTATTAATTATATTTATGCATTAATGGAAGATATTTAACTACGTATTACAATATGTAAGTCGATTGAGCGTATTTAATCTATTTCAATGTAATCCGGACTTCTTGAATGATTTTTCAATGAGGGATGGTTACTAGTCTTATCCTTTCGTTTTTTACTCTGTCTTAATGATTGTCCACTCCCAGTAAATGCATTTTGTGAACTTTGGTTAGCATTCTCTTCTTCACGTTCTTCAGGTGTTGGCAATACAACTGGAAAACCGAAGAATAATTGATTACTTGGTAAGTCTAATGGTACTGGCTCCGCATCAGGATCTAAATCATCTATCGTGTGTTCTTGTTTAGTCTCTTTCCGTTCTAATGTAGGCTTTCCGGACAATGACTGTCCTGATCCTTGAAATGCTTTTGTGGAAGGATTTGAAGACTCAGCTACTAAATTGGCATAGTTCAAAGATTTGGCCATAGTTCCAGCTCCAGCACTCCTGTTAACACTAGACGGGTCTATTGCGTTAGTAGTAGGTTTCGTCGCCTGAGGCTTATATTCTGGCTCAACATAGCCAACTGGGGGAGCAAAGTCTGTCTCCAAATCTGTTTCAACAACACAAACACCATGACTTAATGATTCAGGTTTAGCTTCAAGCACCTTTATCCCATATATGGAATCATTATAGTTTATTTCAATAATATCATTCACCGTTAAAGTAGAAAACTTTCTCAACACGTTTTCTAGCACAGCTTTTGGATCTGTAATATCTAAAAAGTCAACCGATTGAGGCTCTATTTTTACAAAATTACCTAATGGTAAGTCACAGTTAGAAATCTTCAACAACAGTCCTGGAGATAATTGTAAAGTTGCCATCATCCATTGAGGCAAATAAGCTCTTCCTTCTTCCGCTACGAATTCTAAAACACCACTGTGTGTTATCATGCCACTTGCTTCATTCGATAGTTCGAATAACATAGGGTATCTTATATGTAACATTGTCAACTTGTTCAATGCTGATGATGGTAAAAAGATCTTTCCTCCATAGTTAGCATCATCTTTTCTAATATGATCGGGCATCATAGCAACTGGGTAACTTCTAAAATAATCTTCAAACTTAGAGTTCATAGGTGCAAACTGTGATGCACCGAACATCGCTGATCCAAATCCAGAAAACATCTTCTTGAATTTGTTTTATTAAATTAGTATGGGGATACTATGAACTTAACTAAATTAAATGGATCTTGCCGCTACTTGTGCAACCTTGGTTTTGTGTAACTAACATAAGTAACATAGAAGTTTTCATCGAACATAGAATCTATTATCTTTCAAAGAGTTAAACATAATGTATAATGTCTATAAACCTACTAACTTATTTATTCTATTGTTGCTGTTGTTGTTGTTGATTAATTTGTATGATTTTGGCGACAGTATCTTGTTGGCTAGAATCTAAACCTCCAAAAATACCTGAATATTTACTTGGATCCTGCTGTTGTAATGACATAACTTTGTTTGCAAAGACTTCGAAAACATTGACATTGTCAATAGGAGTTTGTTTCATAGCTTCTAATTCTGCATCATCTGCTTCGAAATCGTCATCCTCGAAATAAGCGTCGTCATATTCGTCTTCTTCTTCATCATCACCCCCTGTGTTGGTGGAATACTGTTTCATACCACGGTCTTCAGAAAGAATGTCTTGTCTCGCCTTAATGGCATGAGGTAAAACTTCTAAATTAGAAATTAACAAATCTGTTACTTCCAGAATAGTTTCTTCTTGTGGAATCAAAGACAAATCAGCATCACACAATATTGATAAGCAACATAAGATTTGAATCTTGCAACCATAAACACTTTGGAAATCACCCGAATGTTTAATCCATAATTGGAAAAATCCACCAGTAAATTGCTTTTCGCTTAAGAATTTAAAAGTAGTAGATGGGTCAATGTAAAGGCATCCGAAGAATATCTTCAAGACTGATAAATGATGTAACATATAGCCATCAAATGCATCCTGGGATTCCAAATTGGTAAATACGTTAAATATTTCAGGCAAGAATCTTGGCAAGAATGAAATAAATCTAGTGTTCATACTTAATATAGTCAACTCAATTAACTCAAATGCACAGTCTGCAAAAATAGGATCTAACGATTCACTGCTAAGAATATTGAAACAAACATTAAGCAATGATTGCACATATGGTGTCTCAATGGTGACTTCACCTTGGCTGAAACCATGATTAATGACACTTTCAAAAAATGGCTGGAAAGTATCAAAGTACTCCAATGCATAAGTATCGAAAGAATCAATACACGATTGGAATAAATTCCACAAAATAGGTGAAACATGTTGAGTACTGAACAATATGGATTCGAGAATTTCAATGGCTTCACCCAAAAATACTACCATGGCATTTTCAAGAATAAATCTAACCATGTCCTGTATAACTCCTTCCATAGAAGCTGCAACATTTGGAGAAGAATTCATAGCTATAACCAAGGTCGTTAAAGTGTTTAAAATACCAGACGCTTGATATTCTTTATCAAGGTCAATATTATTGCTGCTGCTACTAGTCTGTTGGTCTAATAACTCAGAAGCTAATCTGAGGAATTGTTCCACCAATTTTGAAGATAATTCATGAGCATATGGCTCCAAATTTTTCGCAAACTTTTCAACAAAAGAGTCCATAACGCTTGTTAAAATATCAGATTCAAATTTTTTGGACATATCCAATAATGTACCCATTAGTTGAGGAGCCTGTCCGGAAATATGTTCAGCAACTAACTCTTCATTTACTAAAGTACGCAAAGCATCAACTGCAGTAAGCTGGACTGGAAATTGTTCTTGATTTTGGAAACACTTCACAATAGCTTGGAATATGTCTTGTAGAACTTGCTGATCTTGATATTTATAGACAAACATAGCTAATGTGTCACACGCTCTTGCAGTCAACCAAGGTGTTCTAGATATTGTTTCATCTGATAACTCTGGATAAATGAATGTATGCAATAATTGATCTAATTGGCCCTGAACTGGTGATGACTTCTTATCCAATTTGTATGACAAAGTTGACAACACACGTAACGCACCTTCAGTTTCCATTGCAGTTGCAAGGTCTTGACGATTGTCATTTCTTCTACTAAAGATGCCATTAACAATTCCAAGAACTTGGTTAATAGTAGATTTAAACTTTTTAGTGGATAATCTGAAAATAAAGTTAATGGAAGCCACATCTGCAGTATTACTTTCTCTGTTAATGTCGAAAAATCTTCTGATATATTCATCTGGTTCATCCTCATATAATTCTACCGTTTCTTCATTGGCATTTAAAGTGGGTAAAATAACGTGGAGAATTATAGCGTCCAATTTGTCCGAAATTAAAGCCCAAGCAGGCGTTTCAATCAACTGCTCCAAAAATGAAATCATATGGTACAACGATCCTTCTGATAACCATACCTTTTTAACAGACCAGTTCTCGATAATTGTCCAGTAAGCATTCAAAATTTCTGGGACAAAATTCTCTAAGAATGATTTTGCGAACTCGTTATTAGCCTTGTCCTTGGTACTGTAACCACCTCCATGACGCGTCAACAATCTGTGTAGGTTACCAAAACACCACTTTACAGTCTTGATTCTAGGATTGGCACTTCTTAACTCAATGGAATCTTCATCCATAACTGAAGCAGGTAATGGTTTGTTTATAATAAGAATTTGCAAGTGACACCAATTACCTAACTTTGACTGGTCCTGAAAATAGCTTGGTAATGATGAGAATGTTGTAAACTTAAATATTTTAATGATCATATACAACATTTCATCGGTGACCTGTGAATCATTATTCAATAAATTTGTAACCAAATTCTCTAAAATTGGAAACATTTGTGTGGAAATCTCTTCTAACACTGGATTAGTTGAGTTTGAGCTTTCCAACCCCGCCCATCTGTAATTTTTCGTATACTCATATAAGCATATCAACCCCGTGTATATATGGTCAATATTATCAAAATCGCTAATCAATTTTTTAATCACAGGTATCAACTCTTCCCACTTTTCAGAGCTCAAAATGTTATGCATAGCAGTAGCTAGTTGCAATTTTAACTGGTTATTCTTGTATTTTTTAGTCAAAGTGTGGACCAATTTCTCTTTGATGATCTGTTTTTCATTATCTTGAATATTCAATGGTTTTACAGCCTTATTTTCGGAAATCAACCAATAATTAACAACTCTGTTTTTAAAGAAAATGGCAGCACTGATTTGAATTCCAAGAGGAACATCCTCTTCGCTGATCAAGTCAAGCAAATACGCAGTAAAGCCTGGTTGAACTTCGAAAACATGCAATTCTTGCTCACTTTGTTTTCTAACTTGAAAATCTGAATCTAACGTTCCCGCTAAAGATTTAAGCAAGTTATCTTTATCCATGTTCAAATTTAATTACTATATTTTACACACTGATTAGATGACTTGGCCTGGATTAACCTTTATACTATTCATATCAGATTGAAAAATTTTTGTGAGATTAACCACAAGTGACACAAAACTACTTTTTTTGATTTCTTTCTTTGTTAATATAACTGAATTTGCAATGCTTTGGTTGTAATTTTGTTCAAAAGAAAGGGATAGAACAAGTTCGAATCGTAGAGTCCATAGTTCTAATAAAGCGTAGAACGGTCAAAAATTGTGTTCTTTAAATATGGGTGAGTGTTTGTCCAGTCTTGCACTTTTATTAAAGCACAATTCTTATCTATAATCCTTTGCTTTATATTTCTCGAACCAGATATCTCAAAGCAATCTTATTAAAACTATAAACACATAAAGTTACATACGTATATACATAATGTAGTTTCTTATCTTCTTTGCAATAATTAGAAGGGTCGTTCGTTTACCGAATTTATCTCTTCCCTCACTTTTCAATAAAATTGAGGCCTTAAGCATATACTGCAGTTTGATATTATTCTTCAAACATGGCAATTACTGAGATCAAAGGCTTTCATGTATTGCCGGTGAAGTTATCTGAAGATAGTAGTCCACATTATATATATTTTAAGAAGCATGACAGCAAAAATAATGCCAACAATAATACAAACAATAATGCCAACCGTTCAATTTTCTTCTTCAATTTACCTATAAACACATCTACAGTAACATTAAGAAAATATTTCCAGGCAGTCGCTATTGGATCTACCATAGAATCATATACTTCGAGTTTATTGAGTGATTATGCTGAAGATATATGGGTTGATTTGACTAAGTTGACATCGGATTTAGAATTAAACCAGAGTGAAGAGATTGAAGCCAGAAGTAAATTACCGAAGAATTGTGGAATAGCGACTTTTGTTGATAAAGCAGCTTTCCAGTTAGCATTTAATGCGTTAAAGAAACTTGCATCAACATCTACGGAGTCAAATTGGCCTATTAATGCATCATCTTCATTTGGATCTTCATACTTCTTGTCCAAATACCAAGCACAAGTTTTAGAGCCAGAAACAATATCTAATACTGTATCTCAAGCACTTATTGATTTTGACAGGGCAGAGAAAGAATCTATGGAGAATCTTCAACAACAAACACAGCTCGTAGATGAGGATGGCTTCACATTAGTCGTTGGCTCACATAGAAAGACCAAAGCAGGTATAATGGGAAAACAGAAATTAGCTGCTACTGTTGAAGTTGATAAAGCCAGATCTAATATGAAAAAGAAAGAGAAAGAAGATTTTTATAGATTCCAATTGAGACAACGTAAAAAAGATGAGATGAATGATTTATTGAAAAAATTTAAATTAGATCAAGAGAAGGTCAGGCTCATGAAAGAAAAGAAACGGTTTAGACCTTATTGAAGCTCTGTAATGTATTTATAATTAGGCTTAGTTTATTAATAAAAATTGTAAATATCGTATTATGTACACCCTCGATCACACACACTTGAGACTTTTTATATGTTCCAAATACTACATTCTTCACTTATTATAGTCAATTCTTTAAAATGGACGATAATTTTCCAAACAATGGACAATCATACAGTGTAATAGCAAATGAAATTCATGGAAAATATTTATCAAATCTTTACAATCCAGAAAATACCGATTTTCAAGTCCTTTCTACCATACGCTATGATCCCAAATTAACTGTCATACCTCCGATTATGGCTTCAGATATTACCAAAGACAATTTTTTTTTATTTGATGAACATTATCATAGATTGGTGTTCACTTTGAAATACTTTCGTGTTCAAACTCATGATCTGGATGAATTAGAATTTGAAATTCCACAGGACTTTTTATTATCAAAGCTCATTGAAGCGATAACCTTATCTGACAGATTAGTATTTGAACCAATGAAAATAAGGTTGTTAGTCTCACTAGATGGTGATGTTAAAATTGAACTACACGATACTGGTTATAGAGATAACTTGCTTGATGGAATTCAAAACCCTTTGTCTTCGTCAGAAGATACGTGGGACGTTTATATTGATAAAGAGCTGACACTTATGTCACCTTTTACATCATTCAAAACGACAAATAGAAATGTATATACGGCTGCGCGAGAGAGATCATTGCCAGGTCGAAAACCTGGTAAGGAAGAAGTTTTGTTAATTAATGGGCTGGGACATTTGATGGAAGGATCTATTACAAACGTAGCTATAAGAAGAAAAAAGGATGGGAAATGGATTACACCACAATTGAGCAGTGGTTGCTTATGTGGAGTGATGAGACATTTTTTATTGAGAAAGGATTTTATTGAAGAAGAAACTATCTCATTGAGATCACTAGACAAAGGTACGGAAATTCTATTGTTCAATGGGATTATGGGTGTAGTAAAAGGTAAAATAGTCGGATAGGTTTGATTTAGTCTATTATATATCTAATTAATTAACTGTATAATTTCTTCGTCACTGTATCCCATGATATATAATATGTCTTGTAACGAATCAGTATTCAAGCAGCAAGGAGCCATTTTTTGAACATTTGGCTTAGCATTCCATGCAATACCAAAACCGGCTACACTCATCATTTTTAAATCATTGGCACCATCCCCCACCGCAACTGCGCTACAAGGATTGATTTGATGATTTTTAGCAATTTCAAGCAATAGTTCTGCTTTCTTTTCACCATTAACAATAAAACCTTTCGTCGTACCATCCAAAATACTATTTGAATCTGTTCCCAATTGATTTGCATAAGCATAATCCAATCCTAATTGCTGCTTAACAAATTCAGCTAACGGTATAAATCCACCAGAACAAACACCCATAACGCATCCTAGTTTTTTTAATGCTTTACATAACTCCTTAGCCCCTTTTGTTATTTTAATTTTGGTTTCCAACTCGCTCCAGATCGACGTAGAGTCAATGCCCTTCAACAATAAAACTCTTTCTAAAAGCGACTGTGTAAAATCCAACTCACCATTCATTGCTCTCTCGGTAATTTCTGCAACTTTATCCTCGATATTTGCATATGCTGCAATCAATTCGATGACTTCCTGGTAAATCAATGTGGAATCCATATCAAAAATAAATAATTTCTTATCTTTACGCTCACTTGTTTTTTGAAAGATAATATCAAAGCCTGATGGGTTCCCCAATAACTCATCTTTTATCAAGTCCAAGACTTTCTCGGCTTCTTGTTCTTCCAAATTCACAGCATAGTCAAACACTCTGTTATTTGTTGATAACACCTTTTTTTCACTTACTGTTAAGTGCAACTTCTCGCTAATAAATTTTTCTACATAAGCTATTTTTTCCTCTGGGACTCCAGATGAGTGTGAAATAATAGTAATTGAATACCCCTCTATATTAGACATTTTTATATATCTAATCGAATCGATATGTGTGCATCAAGCCCATCAAAGTCTAGAGTGAACGTTTCCAAATGACTCAAACCATTTTTTTTTACAATATGCAGTGCGCAACGCTTTTTCAATAGATTTTTTAGATAACGTTTTGTTCCTAATGCAATGTAGTTTTGATAGCTATATAATATAGAATACAAATATCGTGTGATAGTATGTTTATTGATAATCAGAATAAAAACTAGCTATTTCATTATTTGTATGGTGTATGCATCGTTTTACGTATTTTTGTAATTGTTGTTTTTCGCAGTCGTAATTAACAATTTTTGTAAATCATGTTTGTATTATGAAATAGTTCGAATATATATATGTACGTATTAAAGTAAGAATAAATAGGAAAGTTTATATTAATTTAGTATGTCTACCTTACTGAGAATCAGTATCATGAATTAGCCTTAAGTCGTATTCACTCAAACCAACTTTTGCACCTAATTGATGAAAGTTCCTGATGTAATTCTCATGCTTCTTTTCAGCCATCGTATTCATCTCCTTCCAGTAAACATCGTGGATATACTCAAAATCCAAGTTTCCATTAAACTCTTTGTCCAATTGTTCTTTAGGAACAAAATTTTCAAATGGTTGATCATAAATAGTTTTCAGTCTTGTATATGGATCTATGAATGGTCCCACAACCTTGAAAAAAGTATAACCAATCCAAGGGATATTGGTAAATAAACCTCTACCTAATCTTTCCGGATAGTGGCCTTGCAATATATTCAATACCTGTTTTGATATGGATAATGATGGGAATTTAGACGAAAGATTCAAATGTGCTGGTGCAGCCTTGAAATCAATCAATAGAGCTAACGTATCTTGCCCCGGAGGCATAAATTGAATAACTCTTTCTAACATGAACACCAAATGCTGAACCTGCTTTATGGACGCAGGCGTATTTTGATAGCCATTTCTAAGATAGAGACAAGGCCTATTATCATTATCATAACCCACTATAAGGTTTTTGCCAGTGACATTTTCCTCTTCTACCAATTCCGGCCTAATGAGTATTTTCGGATCGGTATGCTGAGGAATATTTACAACTCCGAAAGTTCTACGCCAAATAAGTGTTTCTTCAATACGTTTGATAGCAGTTTCTAATTTCCACTTAGAAGCACGTAAATATCTTAAGAAACACTCCTTGGTCAACCATGCTACCTCCTCATCGAGTACAGCATGCTTTGCAGCTCCAGCTTGATCATTGACTGGCAACTCCTTTTTGACATGTTCTTGAAAATGCTTCAAAACTTGATCGTATTTCTTCTGCTCCTCCTCTGATAAATCGAATACTGGCGGCTTGATAGGATTCACTGGTTTATCAAAAGGGGTGTGGCATTTTATCAACTTTGCACCTTTCTTTGAAGTTGTTGTACTAGTAGTACTTGATTTGGAAGAAACAGATGCTGCTTCGCTATTTGCGGTAGAAAGACTCGACGTGCTAGGATCTTTCCTTCTAAATATGTTCATTATACTTTTATGAAACCTAAAAAGTGTAAAGAAAATATAGACGAATTTGTTTACTGAAAAAAAGAACAATCTCGCGTATTCAGGGAAAAAAGCGCTGGGAGTTATATTTGGAACAGTTCAAGCTGATTACAACGTCAATAATGAGTATTCCAATTGTTTCTATAACATCGTCTTCAACGTCTAAGGAATCTCCAATAACATCGGACTATTTAATTGAATTGATAAATAAGGATACAAATAAATTAGCAAGAACCAATGAATTGATTGGGTCCTTACTTGAAAAGCTACAAAAGAAATCATCCAAGCACAAATTCTTGATCCAAGCAACGAGATTGAAATCAATATCCGCAATTGAAACTGATTTGAACATTCTGGCAAGCTTCGGAGCTGTCTGGGATTCTGATAAGGATGGATATATCAGTGTTAAAATTGAACTTAAGGGAAACGAAGATAAGGAATTCGAGAAAAACGGTGATTCAACAGAGATACCCAGAGAGAAAAAGATAGAGAAGGAAATCAATGAAAGTCTGAATAGCGAAGAAAATGATACTGAAAAAATTGAGGAAAACGCATTAGAACATGGTGCCGATGATAACATCAATAGTGAAGAGACTAAGCAGGAGGAACTGGATGATACCGGCATGACAGATGGAAACGATATCCTAGAAATAGAGAAATTGGATGATGATAAATTGAATGATGACAAATTGAATGATGACAAATTGAATGATGACAAACTGAATGAACCATTAGAGAAGATTAACATTGATGATAGCACAGAGGACGTAGACCAAAATGTAGAATCAGAAAATAGTCAAGATTTGAAAGAGGCTTTAGGTACCACAGAAAACGAAGATGGCAGCAATCCACATGCACATGCAGTAGATATTGAAGAGCCATATAACGCGGAAAAACATGGACGTGATAGCACAACTGATAGTAAAGATGAGGGTTTGTTAGCCTCCAAGGAAGATGTCGACTCAAGAACTGACTCTATATTAGTCTCTGTATATTGGGTTTTTGTCGACTAACTATATAGTCAGCATTTATTAAGAAAATTATACAAGGTTTCCAATTTTTCATTAAGATGCGTAAGACTGGTGGTATTAGAAGAAAGACTTTGTAATTGTTTGTCTATCAACTGTAATACTTCTTGGATATCTTTATCAGTATTGGGATCGAAGCTGGAATTGATTAGCCCTGCATTATCGGCTATTCTGATACTTGCTTGATCAGACTCAATATTATCTAGACCTAATTTCTCTCGTTTATTTATCGTTTCTTTAACCATTTTTGACTTATTTATATCTGTTGTTTTCCTAAATTCATTCAAATAATTCAAATCCAGGTTATAAATTATTTCTAAATCAGAAAAATATGTCTCTAGATCTGACAACTGCTTTAGTTCTGCCAGTAGATACGTTTCCAAAAATTGTATGCGTCTGGTCAAGTGGTCATAATTCAAAATATCAAGGCTGCCGTCGTTTGATCTAGACGAGCTTTGCATAGATGAAGGTAGTGGGACGTTTGTAACATTAAGTCTCGATCTAAAAGACTTTCGATTCATTTCATTAAGCCAATTTTTAGATATTATATGCTGGGCTTCGATCATTTTCTTAGATATTTTTGTCCCTCCTTTATACTTTTCGATGGTTTTATTAAGACACATATTCAATATTTTTTCCAAAGAGTTAGTAGTCTGTGCATCCAAAGGCTCCCAGAATTTTTCAATAAATTTCCCTGTTATTCTCTTTTTATTTTTTTCTGGTTGGAATGAAGAAGGATCAATAGGCTCATAGCTCGTAAAATTATCATCATATTTCCGCTTCATGGGTTTGTTTATGCTTATGTAGTCATTTATTTCAGGAACGGTACTTGCTTCTTGAGAAGTATTGTTTGATTTATTGTTTGTCAGAAGTAAGCCATCCTCGTTCAAGTTATCTGAAGTATCAGATTTCTCCGACTCTTTATTCGACGTATCTTTTTCCATTAAGTATCCAGAGTCTCGTGTGTCCTTTAAACCTTCGTTAGAATCTTCGTTCTCAATTTTGTCATCGCTTTCCACATAAGTCAAAGATTGAGATGACTCTTTACCATTATCTTTAATTATATCAGCCTCTGTATCTACTTGGGTTTCTATATGTGATTGTTGCTGGACACTATCTTTTTGACTTAAACTAGAATCTGATTCAACAGAAGACAATTTCTCATTTTCTGCAGATCCAATTATCCTTTCGTTGTCTATCTTTGATGTGCTTTCTCCAGACTCCATCATATTCTCTGTTATTACACTAAGGAGTTCTTTATCTTTACTAGCGCTTTCTGTATCTTCTACATCTTCTGAATCAGTTGCACCTTCTGACTCATCTGCATTTTCTGAACCTTGCAGGATTTCTTCCTCCTGATAAATAGTTTCCATACCAGCGTGTACATTAACTGTGTTTATATTGTCAACTTCATCATTTTGACTTAAACTTCCATTACTTGAAGAATCGTGACTCGTAGAATTTTCTACTTCCCTATTTTCTGTAGTTGTCATCTTATAAGTACTATCCCCATTAGGTTCGCCTATTGTAGATCTAACCATAGTTAATAGGAATCTTAATTTGAATAAAATTATTACGAGGAGCGCGATCAACAGTTGCAACACAAAGTAATTCTATTATCGTTGATTAATATTAATGCTATAGACTATAAATACAAATAATATACAAATTTACTTAATTAATTTTTGTTTAATTTCAAGTTCAGCTGAATCGTAGCAGCTTGCCAATAGTTTTTTGGATATACCAAATGCATTTGTAAATTTTTCAAATAATTTATTCTCTATTACTCGCAAATCAGCAGCCTTGATTTTTGAGCCTGCATTATTCGACGCTACATCTTCAAGGTATTGGCTAAGAGGAATAAATGTAGGATCATTGTCTTGCTCATTATCTAGCTTTCTTTTCGTACCTGTAGAACTTAAAGATTCATCAAGGTTAAAAATTTGATACAATCTCTTGTCCATGACCGATAAATCTTCTTCACTTTTCTCAGATACAACATTATCGTAAAGCCATTGACAGTACTTATCTATTTTAAAGTCAGACCAGTTAAGCAACTCATCATCATCGACTTGTTTATTGGCGAAATGGAATTCTGTATTAAGTTCATACTTTGTCAAGATTTCAAGCCATTTACCGTAATCTATTCCATTGTAGTAAATAAAGTATATCTTGACGGTCATGATGACATAGGAGATGGCTTGAAGTTCGGGAAATTTGTCTGCTTTATGACTAAATGAAATTTGAAATTTATGGTCTAGCTTGTTTACGAGATTATTGCAAATGTGAAAAAGGCTGGGTGCATTGGGAAAGACAAGCAATTCTGAAAAAACTTTGAATATCAATGGGTAATAGTAGTTGAATGGAACATCTAAGACATTTTCATCCCCACCTATTTTCAGTCCATTCTCGATTATGGCGTCGTAAAGTTCATTTGTCAATGGCAACTTATAAGGTTCCAAGCACTTCAAAAAGTACGACGGAAGTTGCTCTAAATACGACTTCGGTACTAAATGAAGGCATTTCATGTATGGGATCGTATTTTCTTTAAGAGCATGGATAATATCGCACACATATAAGGGATATCCTCGCAACTTGAATATAGCTAAATATATGATTGAAATTAAATCAAGAGCAGTGGGAACCTTAGCATGCGGGTCATCACTGATTCTGACAGTCATATACTTTAGCCAGTAAAGTTTAACCACCAGTACTAACTCTCCTGAATCATACGGCACTAACGTCTGAAAAATCTCTACCTGCTTCTTCAAGAGCACCTGCAAGCACTTCCAGTACAACATTTTTCCATTTGTCCCATACACTTTCTTCGAGGACTCTTGCCACTTCGCGACATTCTGCAGCGCGATTGAAAACCCTCCATTATCCAACTGGAGATTCAACCTCCTTGTGGAAACGAAGTTCTCATCCTGATCATCATTGATTTCGACATTACCTTCCATAACATGCCCGTACTGACATATCTTCATCCCATCCGTCGACCGATAAAGCCTACTTTGGCAGTTATCCACACCACATATTGGGCCTCGAATCCACTGCGACATCCTAGCTCATATGCTCGTGTTCAGTCCATAAATCAAACCTATCTCTGGTTACAGCTCATCTGTATAAATTTCAAAAAATCGCTGCATGTCATATACTTACGTAATCAATGTATAAAACTATCCTTCTTATGACATTCTCCACTAAACCAACGACATTGACTCTTCGCAGCACGACGACATCACGACATTCAGACCCCGATTTACATCTGTTCTCTTAACGGCGTGGAGGCATAAAAGGGCTTTAGAAACTTATCGCCGCGGCTCCATCTCCTTCTATCAATTCAGAATGCCTCCGGTGTTAAAAAACATCAAGGGCGTTCGTGTTTGTAAAGTCGTTAGGATATGTTTCATCTCTAATGCCACAACGCTTGCTTGTATTGCCGTTTATTACTAAGAAATATTAGTAAGATGCGCCCCCCGCTTCAGTTGCAAAAGAGTTATTTAATCACTTATTTTCTCTACGAGGGAGTTAAATCCCGAAAATAGCCGCCAATAAGCTTTTGTTGCCGTAGGTGTCTTTACGTTGTGGTACATGCTATGTACTGTAAACCTAATCAGTTTTATCTCCTATATTAGTTATGTGTTTTTGAAGCATCTATGTCTTTCATTTTGCACCAACTGAAAGTGACTTCGGGACTATAATTTACCCGACGGAGTCTGTCGCACATGAAGTATTCCATCGTCTCGACGTCGATGTGCGAACTTTAACCCGGGATAGTTCTTTCGGATATTGATGGTGGTAATCGCCGAAGTGCTTAAGCCCGCGACAAACTTCTTTTGACAGTGACGAAATAGATACAAAGTGAAGAGGGGTCATTATTATAGATGGTTTAACACCATACTCGGGCTAAACCCCACTATTGTAAAAACTATAAATATGGGGAACTTTTTAACATTATATATACTGGGATAAATCAGCTGTAAAGTCAATTCATTCCATCATGTTCAAGAATTCAATTGCAAAACAAGCAAAGACTAAAGTAGCATATGCAAAGTCATTTATAAGAATGTCTTCCAGTTTACCATTAAAAGTTTCGATTAATTTGCCTAACGGCACCACATATGAGCAACCAACCGGTATGTTCATCAATAACGAGTATGTTTATCCAAAACAAAAAAAGACATTTGATGTAGTTTCTCCATCTACGGAAGAACATATCACCGATGTCTACGAAGCATTGGAAGAAGATGTCGATACTGCTGTTGAAGCAGCTACCGCAGCTTTCCACAGCTCGTGGTCGACTAGCGATCCATCTGTGAGAGCCAATGTGTTACTCAAGTTGGCTGATTTGGTTGAAGCCAATGCTGAAACCCTCGCCCACATCGAAGCCTTAGACAACGGTAAGTCTTTGATGTGTTCTAGAGGTGATGTTGCCTTGACTGCGCTGTACTTCAGATCATGCGCTGGTTGGGCCGACAAGATCTTAGGTACCGTCCCAGAAACCGGGTCCACCCATTTCAACTACACTAGAAGAGAGCCAATTGGTGTTTGCGGGCAAATTATCCCATGGAATTTCCCATTGTTGATGTTGGCATGGAAACTCGGTCCAGCTGCTGCCACTGGTAACACGATTGTTTTGAAGACTGCTGAATCCACCCCATTATCGGGTTTATTTATCACTGGTTTGATCAAGGAAGCAGGTTTCCCACCTGGTGTGGTTAACATTCTTACTGGTTTCGGTAAGACTGCTGGTAACGCCATTGCCTCCCACCCTAAGATTAAAAAGGTTGCCTTTACTGGTTCTACCGCTACCGGAAGACACATTATGAAGGCCGCTGCTGAATCCAACTTGAAGAAGGTTACCTTAGAATTAGGTGGTAAGTCTCCAAATATTGTTTTCGACGATGCTGATGTCCAAAAGTCTGTTCAATCCTTGATCACTGGTATTTTCTACAACACCGGTGAAGTCTGTTGTGCTGGTTCCAGAATTTACGTTCAAGAAAAAATCTATGACAGCGTCCTCGAAGAATTAAAGAACGCCGCTGCTAAGATTAAGATTGGTAATCCATTCGAAGAAGATACCTTCATGGGTGCTCAAGCCTCTTCCCAGCAATTGGACAAGATCTTAAAGTACATTGAAACAGGTAAGAATGAAGGTGCCAAGTTGATCGCTGGTGGTGAAAGAGCCGAAGGTAAGGGTTACTTTGTTAAACCAACCATCTTTGGTGATGTCACTGAAAGTATGAAAATTGTTAAGGAAGAAATTTTCGGTCCTGTTGTCACTATTACCAAGTTCAAGACTATCGATGAAGTTGTCGAATTAGCCAACGATTCCGAATACGGTTTAGCTGCTGGTATCCACACCGAAAACGTCAACACTGCAATTGGTGTTGCTAACAGACTTGCTGCAGGTACCGTTTGGGTTAACACCTACAACGATTTCCACCCAATGATCCCATTCGGTGGTTACGGTCAATCTGGTTTCGGTAGAGAAATGGGTGCTGAAGCACTTGACAACTACACTCAAGTCAAGGCTGTCAGAATTGGTCTTACTGAAAAGCATTAGTTTACCTTATATATACAATGAATGCCATTATTTAAGTTCTAGTTTCACCAATGTATGCCATTATTTAAGTTCTGATTTCACCAGTGTATGCCGTTCTTTAAGTTCCTAGTACTTTGCACAATGTATTAGGTTGCGAAATGCGACTAATTATTGATCGCATCTAGTAGAACACATTGGCATTTGTACATAGACAACATGGATGACATTATGGCAGCATTTACACAATCAAGAAGTTTAGTTTAGATCCACAATACCAAAGATGCATAACCATCCATTTGGCACTCGCGTGCACAGTGATCCAAACGGCCGCGTCTGGAATGCTCCTCGAACCTAAATGCCGAGGAACGAAGTCCTTGTTATCACATGATATGTGACTGCTTTTTCTCAATTTTCTCACAGATGTTTTGTGTAATTAATAGCATAATCATTGGCGGACGCATTATGTAATATAATTACACCAGAAAATTTTCAGTTTCTCACTGCACTGGAGTACCAATTTACATAAAAGTTTTTCAAACATATTAATATTGGTCTTGAATATTTAGTTAAACCATAATAGAAATATCATCAAAATGGTATGTTTAGAAGTGAGATACAATGAATAATTGTGATATGAGACTGTTACCATATTATTAGATATTGAATTCGTGACAGTAGAGGATAATGGTGGATTGATTCGAAGTGGGACATAAATATTGGAAATTGAGATAAAACAGAATCAGAGAATGTAGGAGGATTCTAAAGAGAGTGTGGAGTCATGCAATGAAACTATGGGATAGAAAAGGGGATTAAGGAGTGAAGGATTTTATTGCAGTCGAATATTCACAATTTTTCTGAGCGACCAAGATTGTCGAAACAATATACTAACAGATTTTAGAGTGACTCCGTTACTATTAGAACTCGTAAGGTTATTTCCAACCCATTATTAGCTAGAAGACAATTCGTTATTGATGTCTTACACCCAAACAGACCAAACGTTTCTAAGGACGAATTACGTGAAAAATTGTCTGAAATCTACAAGACTGAAAAGGACGCTGTCTCTGTTTTCGGTTTCAGAACCCAATTCGGTGGTGGTAAGTCTACTGGTTTCGGTTTAATCTACCAATCTGTTGCTGACGCCAAGAAGTTCGAACCATCTTACAGATTAGTTAGATACGGTTTAGCTGAAAAGGTTGAGAAGCCATCCAGACAACAAAGAAAACAAAAGAAGAACAGAGAAAAGAAAATCTTCGGTACTCAACGTCGTGCTGCTAAGAGAGCTGCCAGAAGAAACGCTGATTAGATTAAACGTTATATTATTAATTTTATTGAAGAGTTTTCAGAAAAATTTTGTTAAATAGAATAGTATAATGTTTATTTTGGTTTAGTTTAAGTTGTTGGGATGCATCTTTTTTAATAAAAAAAAACGTTTATGTGTATTATAATCAACCCAATGTATGTTTTAATATAACTATTCTTGTAGTGAATCAAAAAAGCACATTATAACTGATGTTATTTTTGTGTCATCTCTTATATTTTAGGAATAAACCTTATCAAAGTCTATTTTATAGGAACTTTGTTCATAAAACCACAGGTAACATGTCAGAAAGAAAGGGTATAAATAAATACTATCCTCCGGATTGGGATCCTTCTAAGATCCCTAAGAAGAAGAAGCCTGCCAACCAGATTATAAAGGTTCGTCTTATGGCTCCGTATTCGATGAGATGCACTAAATGTAACGAATATATATCAGAAAGGCGTAAATTTAATGCTAAAAAAGAAGTCACTAATGAAAAGTATATGAGTGTCAAAATCATAAGGTTTCATATAAGCTGCCCCAAATGTAATAATAATATTACTTATAAAACGAATCCTCAGACAGCTGGTTATGTTCCAGAATCTGGAGCAGTGAGAAACTACGAGCCAGAATCTAATAAAAATGCAAATAAAATAAAAGTTGAGACTGAGGAGGAGATATTAGAAAGGTTAGAAAGGGAAGAAAAAGAAAACAAATCATTTCAATTATTGAAAGAAAGGCGGAAGAAAAATCCTTTTTGGCAGCAAAATGAAAGTTTGAAAGGTCAGAATGGTGATCTCATGGAAAATCTTGAGAAAAGATTACAGGATCAGCAAAGACAGCAAGAGATAACAGATCATTTGGAATATCTACAAACAAAGAATTCGCTGCTACAAGCGAAAGGTGGTAAAGATCAAGCCTTAAATGTAGCCAGAGAAAAGTTGGAGAAAGAAATCGAACTGATAAAATCATTACGCGAAGACTTGGCAAGCAAAGCAGACGAAGAATTAGCCAAGAATATGTTTAAAAAGTTCAGACTGAGTGGTATAAGTGGTGTAAAGGAGCTTAATGACATGAATAAAGAAGTTACCGAAGAAGAAACCTCTTCTTTAAAGAGATCTTACAAAGATGCTTTGCAAGATGGACACCTGGATCTTGTTTCAGCTCCTGCCCAGAAGCAAGCTAAAACCATAGTTTTGAAAAAGAAAGGGCTGTTGGAAAAATCCAAATTAAAGGTACCTATTGTAGATTCTAAAGCTAACGATACCGAGTCACTGTTTGGTGCCCTTGGCGATTATTATTTTTCTTCTGATGAAGAGTAGTCTATATAATTTGCATAACGATATATATATATATCATCTCTACATAAGCATTAACGCAACATTCAATATTCATTAATAATGTACATAATCTAACTGTAGAAAAATTCATTCAAAGTACCTGTTAATTGATTTGGTACAGGAACATTTTCATGATAATCCCTTTTGATATCTTCTAATTGCTTTACTAATGTATTGACTTGGTTCTTATCCATATCCTTACGGCATAAGCAGACTCCCCTAATGTATTCAACAGAACAGAAATAGAATGAACCTAAAATTTCATTCTCCCACATTTGAGGAATAAAATTCATTGGATCTTCACATGTAGCCAAATCACCCAAAAATTCTATTGCTCGCAAACTATTCAATAAATAGGCAGAATCCTTTCTGGTAAACAAATGCTCTAATCCCCCATAAAATATAGTGACATCTCTTCCAACACCTTCACTGAAAGACTTGAACTTCTTTGTCGCTGTTGGATCAATTTTCTTACCATCTCCGTGCAAGATATTTTCGTAACCAATACGAATATAAGCAGATATAAATGAGTCTAAGAAAAGGGCAAATGTACACAGGTAAATGTCGTATGATGCATAACTTCTAAGCTCTTGCATATATTCACTTATCGTCTCAAGAATTCTTTCAGCCATATTAGGTTCATCAGATGTTTGATTCTTGTCCCCATACCAGCTCTTGGTAAACACAGTTGATAAAGCTGGATATAAATCATTAAGTATTATATCAATGATTGCTCTAATTACTTGAGCATTTAATTCTGTACTTGGAGATACAGTATCTTCAAATGCAACTTGAATCCTACTTTGATAATTAGTATGAACCTTAGACTTATAATTTGGTAGAAATTTATCTTGTAAACGATCAGTATTAATTTCATATGTGTTTCCTAATGCACACAAATACTCGATTAAACCAGGCTTCGAAACATTTGCTAATTCCTGTGGAGTCATGTTTTCAATGTCAAATGTTGGTTGAGGCGTATGACGTCTGAATAGCCTTTTTGTCTTACTTTCTTTAATTAAGAATCGTTCGTTATTATAAACTGACATATACTTGTCAAATTCTTCTTCTATGATTTCTTTATAATTAAGGACTCTTCTAATATAGCAACTAGACCAGTTTTCAATCACACCCACTAAGATACTTCCATACCCTGAGTCAACAGCTACATCCGCTTGTTCCTTGAGCATAGTCAACGGTGTCTTAAAGTCAGGTAATACGAACACCTCACCATGAATTTCCAATGTTATTGGCTGATCTTGTATGTCTTCATCTTCAATAGTTTGATAATATGTGTAAATATCTGGTGGTGCTTCTCTTTGAACGAATGATGTTGACTCCAGTTTCATTAAAGTGTCAGTCCATTCATTCATTTTGCCAACAATAACCTTTAAGTAATCATCTAAGACCACCTTCTTCAATTCTTCACCCATAATAGATTTTTGTTCTTTCTTCTGAGTAGATTTTCGTTTTCCATCACCTTCAATATCAGGAGAAGTATGTAATGCAACAATAAACTTACCATAATGGGAATCATATGCCAAAATCTTCAATAAATCTTCAGCTGGGGGATCTGTCTTGATCAAATCCATTGTAAAATTATGTAACTTATTGTAATACGCATTTTGAATGAAATTGTCAATATCCCAGTTAGAAGGAAACATAGGAGACAAAGTATCAGTAACAAAAACAAGTTCATCTTCAAGCCAGTTTAAATTATCATAGACCAAAATTTTATCGTAGCTGAAATGTTCTACACATTTATCAAATGTTTCCACAAGACTTTCTTCTAGTTTTTTATAAAACATTTTTTTATAGTTTCTTTTAGAACCTCTAAAGTTTGCATAGTCAATGCTGGATATATTCCTATTTTCCGTTAACTTCAAATTAGACATGAGTGCAAACTTCAAGTCTTCATTAGATTCAAACTCAATAATTTTAATTAATTTGAATACTAATTCTACGTTTCCCTCCTTTAATGCTTCCGTCAAACTGATTATAATCTCCCCTAGTAAATCATCAAATTTTTTAATTGTCTTTTTCACTGGCAAGACAACTTTGAATACAATTGACTTCAAATCGTCAGACAAAGTATCAGAAATAGTCTCCAAGTAATCCTGAAAGTTTCTAGCTTGCGTCAAATTATAATGAATCCTGAAAATATTCAATAACGGATATGATATATCCTCGCTGATTATTGCAAACTCTTCATCTATTAATTTGTTTATAGAATCCAAATATTGTTTATATTTAGATATATCGTGGTATAAGTGCTGTACTTGAGTTAGGAATTGGTTTACACTTGTCATTTGTCTAATAGTATTATATTCAACTACCCGTGTTACTGACTCATCGTGTATTTGATTTAATCTATTCAAACTAGATTTTATTGTATTCAACTTATTAGCTGAATTATTTAATTTCTTCAAATTATTCATGATTGATTCAATTTGTGTTTGAGTAGCAGCATTCAACTTAATGTCAACTAAAGTCTTTTCCTTGGTGAATTGTTGTCGCAATGATTGAATTTTCACCAAATCATCTTCCAACTTAATCAAATGTGCAACTCGAGACAATGCAGCACCACTCATTGTGTATTTATAGCCTGTACAATTCTTTGCTAGAGAGTTTAACGGTTCTAATACTCGATCTCTTAAACCGAATCAAAATAGTCCATAGTTGTCCTGCATGTAATATATATAATGAAATTGTTATTCTCTACACTAAATATTTACAAACCAAGACAGGATTAGAAGTGGAGACGATTATCATCAAGAGTATCGAAATGCTACGCTTATTACGCCTGAAGAAAGAGTTTTAAAACTAATAATTTGATATAGCTAAGGCTACAAATATAACTTTGGGTTAATATATGTAAGATGAAAGTAGAAACTATTTAAGGCTATCTAAAAGATAAAGCGTCAGGATTGTGATTGTACAGGGTTTATTCAGTTCAATTTTTGGTAATGCAAAGCGAAGTCAAGGATATATAAACAATTCAACGTGATCTGAACCAGCAAACCAAATCAAGCAAGTTCAATGACCGCATCCTCATCATCAAGTTAAGCATTACTTCCTCTTTTATGACCATGTTGGGAACTCTGATTGTGATGGTGATTATTATATCTCCTATTCCCACTACCACCACCTTGGTGATGATTGTTGTAACTGGGATTCATTTGGTTTCCACTAACATTGTTGTATGGGCTTCCGCTCATCATGACATTACCGTTAACTGGGCTACCGCCAGTATTGAAGTTACCTGGTGGCATCATGAATCCACCAGGAGGAAGGAAAGGAGGTTCACCTCCTGGTCCGTACATCGGCATTGGTGGTTGCCCAGGGGGAACACCAGAAAACTGCTGTTGTTGATACATCATAGCTGCGTGAAATTGCTGTTGTTGAAAATGCGCAGCCATTGCAGCCGCAGCTTGTTGTTGTTGCTGTTGAGGCGAGAGAGGGAATTTATTACCATTTGGAGTACCTGGCATACCGGAAAACCCACCAGGTATGACAGGTGATGGGGCGCCCATCATAGGGCTTGGGATAAAAGGCATGCTGGTAGATGTAGGTAAGCCCATGCCAGGTCCTCTGATAGTGTTTGGTGATGGGAATAACTTATCATATGTATCATCGATAGTAGAGTTCCATGTTGGAGGCGTGTAAAAAGTTTTTTCAAAGTTCACTGGGGTATGATCTTCTGCCGCTTTTTTCTTAGTCGTTATGAATAAATTAAAAGCGAATTTAAAATCCTTGGTCTTTTGTTCTTGTCCCTCTTTTGTTGGAATTCTATCAGCACTACCAAAGAAGTCCGCCGGAGAAATTTGATAATGACGTTTTGTAGTAGTATTAGATCCAACACTCGATCCACTACCACTAGTAAATGGTCTTTGATTGCCCATTCTTGGAGACAGATTATTTTGTGCTTTATGAAAATTGGCCTTGGGTGGATTTGGTGATAATTGTGTGTGCTTACTTGAAGGAGTAAAAGCTGCGGCTTTTGGATTCAATTTGAAAGCAGGTCTCGTTGGATCCATTTTCTTTCTTTGTTGCGGTTGACTCTGTACCTGAGCTGGCGATTCAGTCAGAGGACTTGTTGATTTTGCCAATTCCCCTTGCTTTTGTTCCTTTCTTTGAGCTTTTAATAGTTGTTGCTCCTTTTGCTTTTTTAATATTTCGTCTTGCTTTAATTTATCCTTAGATAATATAGGCAATAAATCTGTTGGCATTTGATGTGGAATTTTAAAATTAGCACTAAATTCCCGAAGCGAATTAATCTCACTTTGAGCATTAAGTCTAAATGACTCATTGTGTTGGTTCGAAACCTGTGGCTTAGGAGGTATTGAATCTGGCTTGCTGGACATGTTATTTACTTTAGAATTAGTTGAAGGTTCAGATACTTTTTGTTGAGAATCAGCAGGCTTTTTGCCAGGTTGCGCTGCGGAACTAGATATAATTGCTGGATCATCATGATACTGTGCCGCTCTCTGTCTTGGTGGAACATACTTACCAGGTGTATTCAGAATGTTACTAGAAGTTGATTCGGTGGAAATATTAGCATTTTTTAAAGCAGCCATTAATTCATCGCCTCTTCTATCAACACCAGAATATTTATCTTCCTCATCTATTCCACTATCATCAATTTGAATGCCTCTTTCTTCCAAGACGTGGCGGTTACCTGTGGATTGACCTTCAATTTCTTTAGCGATCTTTTCCGCTTTTCGTAACCTCGCATGATAATCAGGAGCAGCAGTGTTAATTCTCGTTGTGTATAAATGTTCATCATAGCTAGATTCAACACCGAATTTCTCTTCGTTTACTTTGAACTGATCCCATGTCGTATTTGAATTATTAAAAGTATCATCCTCTAAGGCGAATGCAGTCGAGTCTTCTTCTGGAACCCATCTTTGAAGTTCCCTTTCTTTAATCTGTAGACGACCACTTATATCTGTATCAGTTTTAAATTTACTTTCGCTTGGAGCAGGGACTGATGCTGTATTAGCGTTTGACGCTGGCGATACGGAACGAGAATTCAGCTCTTTTTTAGCTGATTCATTCACATCCACATTCGAAACTTCCAAGTCCATCAAGTCTTTCGCTTGAATAATCAACTTTTCTGGGATTTCACTCGCCTTGTCCGCATTGCTCTTCTCATCAATTAATGGCTTTGAAAAAATCTGCGCAGATTGTAAGACGATCGATAACGGAGAAGAAACATCCTGTCCTTGCTGCGGTGATAAATCGGCACTTACCAACAAACCTTGATAACGTGCACCCGAGCTAACAGTCGCAATACACTTCTTACCAATAGATTTGGCTACTAAGTGTAACATTTCGGCGCTATTAATAGACTCCTCATTATTACTCTGTTGCCCTTGGGAACTATTTCCATAATTTCCAGTGTTATAACGGGAATTTGAACGGCGATGTCCATTCGCACCTGTCCTTGCATTGCTGTTACCACGGTTGTTTTGATTCTGACCCTTCATTGTCAAATTAAATTATCTATAGATTTTTGATGTGTACTCTCTATTGATGTACTCCTTTTTTTTTTTTTTCTTTGATATCCTCTATTTTTTATCACTAATAGTATCTTTCACTTTCATAGAATTAACCAATACCTATATGTGAAAGAAAGTTGGTGAATCTTAAGGGGGGACACGTCCAAACTTGTTCAAAATACTATAGAGGTAATATAGAATTCAACTGAATTGACAATAGACAAGTGTATTGGAAAGGAAAGGGACAAATTAGCTCAATTGAAAGCCAATTGCTGAGGGATGGTTATATATAGATTTTACTTAATCTAATAAGTTGATTTCAGTAAATCTAAACACTGAATGATTAATCAATTTGTTGATTATCAGCTAAATTTTTTACACGCCACGACAAAATTTTCCGGGTAACAATACACTGTAAAGTCTTACGAATGTCTTATTAGTTATGTAAAAGGTTATAAAGAAGCTAGCAGCAAATACCACTTAGTCCGATGCCAATCTCTACATTTGTAACTAGTGATCCCCAGTAAAGTAATACAAAGTCTTTGACGAATTGTAAATCTTGCTCCGAGTACGGATCTAATTCCATATCAATAATATCTTGGTAGGTCAATTCAACATTTATTTTGGAAATTTCGTCATTATTCGCCAATAACGGCCCATTAGGGTCAGATTGTGTAAATGTAGATTCACCTTGCGATTGTTCATCTAATTCTTCTCGGATAATTTCGTTGATTAAATAGAACCATTTCTTGGAGAGCATATGGAAACGACTAATAATCTCCACTAGTTGGATCAATTTGCGTCTAGAATCTTCTTCATTAAGGGCCGGTTCATCACTGCTTAGTGGTCTGGAAGGATGGTCATCATTAGTCTCTAACGTATTTGAGTCTTCGCTAACTGTACCCGCAGATGCAAACCACGAAAATGCTGACCATACATATTCTCTCCAGGAAATAGGGCAAGTAGCAGAATCCAACCACCATGTCGGCTCTGCTTCCAAATATGTTTCATCTTTTTGGAAGTTTAGACCCCAGCCTCTAGATGAAACGTTTGAATTAGATGTCTTGATAGAGGCTAAGTCATCAGTTGAGGCATTTGTGTGGCTGCGAGTTCTTGTTAACAATTGCTTATAGATCAACTTGAATTTATGGTAATCTTTGAAAGTAGCCTTAACTCTTTGGTTGAGGAAGTCTAAGGGAATTTTCGTACTGTTCACTATCGTATCCGATTTCAAGATATATGAATTCTCATACTCTTCGTTAGGCAAGAATAACGCGTAGTCATAGAGGTCTTTCTGGTACATCAAAATATCATCATTCGTAGTGGCTATAGTGGCTGGCAATCTAAGCAATGAGTTATTCAAGTCATTTAATCCAATATTATATAACGGCTGCGAATATGTTAATGCATCACTGTATATCTTTATATCAGCCGGAATGGATGACAGTAAGGACAATAAGTATGCAAAGGCACCCAGGCTGAAATTATCAATTTTGCTATGGTTTTGATGGAATATTAATATCTTCTTACGCAATAAACATTGCTTAAATAATGAAAACACCAATGGACCCAATGATTGGAACATTAAAGGCAATTTGCTTAGGAGGTGATTGTTGATGTTGATACTTGGTTTTCCTACTTTCAAATGGCTGTTTGTCACATTATCGAAAATTTCGTCAAGCACGGTAAAGTCGTCATAATCATTTCCATTGAGAAATTTTTCAAGGCCATTATCTAATATATCAATGTATTCCCAGCCATTATTTATAAATTCATTAGCCTTCCACATGGTATTAGGTGACGAGTCACAAAGAACTCCCAATGAGTACATTTTAACATCATCTCGGTTAATTTGACTTGACTCATGATTAGCATCCACTATCTTCTGACGAAATCTTCCTAACCCATAGTAAACTACATTATCGTAAGAATGGCTTGTGAGAACCGTACTATTATCATGTTCCTGTATTCCTGATGGTAGGACTTTATAATCTAAACCGTTCAAATCTATGGGTGTTCGACCTCTGACTTGCTTGGACCATACTAATTGATAACCACGCCTCACATCAAAATTTATTAGGAAAAGAGCAATCACTTTCGAAGGTTTGTACTCGAAGTTATCCGATGTGATACTATTAAATTTAGAAAGGGGCTCAGACGCTGTCATTTTATCGTTATAAACAACCTTCAAGATAACAGACAATATAATTGTTGATTCTCAAAATGCGATAATGCGAGCTTAAAGCACATCAGCCGTAAATTGTATTTCAGCTAACTTAAAATTTCTAGATGAATCGTCAAGTTCGCCAACTATATAAATGTCTTATTTACATGGGCAAAGATTACCTGTTGGTCTGGGTGGGTACCAAAAGTTTCGCCGTCAGTTGAAGGCTCAATTCGTTAACACTCAGGTGCACACTCAAAACGACCTAACAACTGCATTGCAAAAGAGAGAATACATAATTAAAGGTATGTATTATTAGGCTTTCTTTAACTGTGTTTTAGTATATTAACTGCTTAAGAGTTGGAATCTTTGTACTTTCTAACCAAATACCGGGACATAAAACGAAAATACTATCGCGAATGATGTCTGGCAGCTGATCCTTTTGGCTTCGTAATTATTCCATACGATTATTGACTACTATCATTGCTGCATCGCTTATTCAAAAACTCTATTATTTGGCAGTAGCTACACATAATTTGACATCTACTATCGCTTTAATTCCGCTGATATGACAATGCTAAATATACATTAAACAGGACAAATATACGCCCAATATACTAAATTAAATACACCTCTGCTCAACATGTGCTTCTTTAGGACACGCAATGTGGTAGTTTAAAACGGGAACACTTTTTATGCTCTGATTCTTAATACGAAATTGATAACAACTGCAACCAACAAGACAATACACAACATCGTAGGTCCGAATCTATCGTCATATGGACCTGAACCTCTCATCCTGATAGCCTTAGCTCTCCAGTGGTATGTAACCAACGCATAGATCATAGTAAGCATGGCAATGAAGGTGAATAAACCGGCTGAGATCCTACCAACTGAATCACCGAAGTTAAGCAAACCGACACCTAAGGACCCCAATATAACTGTGAAATTCAACCATGACAAGAAAGTTCTTTCATTAGCAAAGAACACCTTTGGTTCTACTCGAGCTGGTAAAGCAATTCTCTTATTTTGTGATGACATTGACTAAGAAATGATGAAAAATTGATGGGCAGGTACTATATCTTTCGAAAAATTACTACTAGTATATATGGATAACGATTATGACTTGATAGATGCGCACGTGGGACCAATTTAGCTAGACGGTATCCTGTATGTAAATAAGGACTGGTTTGTTTTATGAGCAGTATGCTATATCCCCCAATGCCACCAGAACGTTGTGTAGTGATTGGGCAGACTTACAAAAGGAGGCCAGACTGGTTATCTTTGATGTATTAGGGCAGTTCAATAGAGAATAGGCATATAAGTGGCGAGGACATACATCGAGAATTTGGCTATAGTGGAGATTATGGCTCCGTCCATAGTCAGGTTCAACTAACATTAGAATAAATCATTAATAAATCATTATATATTATCGTTAAACATAATAAATAGAAGTATAAATAATTAGTCTTCGACACTTGTGTCTGTAAACAAAACCGTTGTACTGCTAGTTTGCCTCGTGCACCACTGATATCAGGTACGTTGTGCATACAGGGCATCAAAATTCCAGCCGTGTTTAGCTTTTAGTCAATGGAAGTGGGTACGCAGTGATGTACGAATTCTGTTTATTGGCAGTACCAGCGAATGCATTGTAGAATCCAAGGAAAGCAGTAATGACTCCAGTGACACCTCCAGCTCTAGATACATTAACAGTTTGCGTCAAATCACCCGCACCCAACAAGATGAAAGTAATAGTCAAAAAGGCAAATAATGCACAGAATGCGGCGGTCGATTTCATAGTGGCCAAGGTCAACATGAACGTGAACAAAGCCCACGCTATAAGGAAGAAACCCACTGCATTCTTGAACATAATTTCGTCCTCTTCATAGGCAGCGGCGACACCAAACGATTTAATGTTAATGGCCGCATATGACAACCAGAAAGCCCCATAAGATGTTAATGCGGTGGCACCAAAAGTGTTACCAACGAGCATTTCCCAGCATCCGGCAAAAAATTGTATAGCACCTCCGTAGAAGCATGCTAACCCGACCACGACGTTAGGAGTCTTGATACCCATTCCTTGTGCATTGTACATCGAAAGGACGAACGTTGTCATCGCGAAAGCAGACAATCCTAATGGCGCTGGATTAGCAAACAAATTGACCGGTGGTGGTGCTAAACCAGGGTTAAGCGTACCACCGAAAGCGGTCATTAATTCGTGTTTATAATACTTCTTACCACCAATGATGAGAAATTCATTTCCATTCCCTGCCTCTTGGACCCTAGAGACTGGTTCCTCTACACTAGGACTCGATTCTACTTGCTCGTTCTTAAAGCTGTGAGCTGATTCTGTTGAAGCTGGCATAGTGAAAATTTATTTGTGGACTAGTCTTTGTTTATTCTAAAGTAGTTTTAAAAACCAATAAATTCAAATTGAATAAATAATAGGATGCAATATAATAAATTTAATATAACAGTCAACAATGGGTGTGAATAATGTTTGAAAAATGTATGAACTATATCTCTGCTGATTTTCGTGGACTTATATATAAATATTTTTTCGGTGTGGGGCCCCACAATTCGAATTACATCTCATAATTTTATTGGCACTGTAGCGAATTTCTTGCACATATGTATACGAGATTTATATTTTTCTGGGTATTGGTTCCACCCGCTTGCATAATTGCTACATTGGGGACTTCACCCGGAGTTGTTGAACAATGTTATTTCTATTACGATTCTTTAGACGGCTTATAGTATATACTACGATTGGACCACTGCATCATTGGCTCTCTAGAGGGTCCGTAGAAATTGTTTCACTTATACATGGCAGGATTTTTAAAAAAAAATCTGCTGGGTAAGATTCTGAATACCAAAAATAAAGTGGTATAATAAGTGGTGCGGACAGGTTTTAGCAGATAAAAGTGGTGTGAAAAGTTTATACTCCCGGGTCCGATTCTTGTTTCTTATTTCTTGTACAATAGGGTGAAAAAAATATCACCAAATCTGGGGACAAAAGTAGGCCACGCCACGAACGTTTGCAACCCCACGCGAATATGGTCTATTATATCTCGTAGAATCCGAGCCGAGTGACGCTGCCTAGAAATTCACATATCTGCGGGTTTATTGACAAAGGAAGTGGTAATATTCAAAAAGACCAACATTATTGGCAAATCCAATGTATACTAACCGTCACTTACTAAAAATGTTTACAAATAAGTGCAATAATCGTTGTGAGTACAATATAACTACAAAATAAATGAACAGCACCACTTTTCGGAGTGGGACAAACAATAGCACCGAAATTCAGGTAAAAAAATATCTGATTATGTGTGTACATAAGACTATACAGTCTGTAAGGCATCTTCTGCTTGCAAATTCTTGAATGTCTTACTACTACGTTCTAGCTTGTACCTTTGAAATGTTCTCTTGTAGATCGATGCCAATAATTTGAACCAGTAATGCTCGCCCATCCACATTATACCTAAGTTTAATGCTGCTGACACCAAAATCAAGCCATAGAATGAGAACGAGAGGTTCGTAAGTTGCATGACTTCCCCCCACCATGACTGTTGGTCAATGGTGAATATCAACATGGAAACTAAGGTGCAAACGGCTAAGTTGATCAAGAATGGATAGTTGGATGTAAAGGACTGTCTGTATGGAGGACCGATATTCAAAACAACAGCAATTAAGATGTATTGAAAGTTTGCGAATAAGAAAAGTGTGGTGTTATCGGAAGACATGACATCATCATCTCCTGCTGGAATGGGCTTCATGTACCACGGTTGAGTCTGGACAAACAACCATAAAATAACTTGGAAAAACATTAACACTAAAATGTTGCAGCATAATGGAACCAAAACCTTAGGTGACACAAGATTGGCAGTAGGTCTCTTGACTACTATCTTATCAAATGGCTTAGACCATGACATGAATATTGCCAATGGCAATATCAAGAATAAATCAATATAAAGAAATTGGAAATCACCCAAGTTCGTACCTCTTTTATAAAGGATACTCACGGTAATAAACTGGATGGCGGAGTATAAAGACATGTACTTAAAGCATGAAAAACTAGTGACCAAACTGGCCCTACCTTCTTTGATGATATCCAACACACACGAAATCTCAAATATTCTGGACGTAAAAGGAGCTGCGACTGATGCTTCCGCTTCTGATAACGAAATACCCACGTCTGCTGCCTTTAACGCACCACAATCATTCGCCCCATCACCACAGAAACCTACTGTGTAGTCAATCTTTTGAAGTTGCTCAACCAATTCATGCTTTTCATCGGGTGACATACGAGCAAATATGTCACACTTCATTAACATCCTCTGGATAATTGCTGGATTTTTAATATCAACCAATAAGTATCTGAATACATCACCAGTGATGGCCAACTTATAAGTATCATGTTTGCCAATACTAGTTTCAATAGCGACATTTGAGTTTAAAGGCTTCAATAAAATAGGATCCAATTTGTTTTCTGGGTTGTTAAAATCCTCCCAAACAAGATTGGTCTCATTATTTCCCTCTTGATATGTTGGAATATATATCTGTTCAATCCAAGGTTCTATTAATTCGCATTCTCTGGCAACACTTATAGCCGTCAAAACATTGTCTCCGGTACACATGACTGTTCTGATATTGGCTTCACTCAATCTATTTAATGTTGGCTTTGTTGAATCTTTTAATTTATTTTCAAAAACAATGAATCCACTGAAACTCAAGCCGGATTCAATTGAATCTCTAGGAAAGTTATTCATATTCTTTTCCATTTTGTCTAATTGTTTGTATGCTAACGCGATGACTCTAAAACCGCTATGGGTGTATTTGTATAATAATTCTTCGTAGTTTGTTGGTAAGCTTTCCTTATGACAAATATCAGACATGACTTCAGGAGCACCTTTCGTAAATACGAATCTATTATCTTTCCCATCATTGGCAATAACTGACATTCTTCTTAATGAAGAGATAAACTCATATTCCTTCGTAATTCTATAGCCATCACTTTCATACATGGGGAACACTATAGGATTTGAGCCATCTGATTGTTCTTCAAAGCTCCATCCAGTAAACTCAAACATCTTGGCGTCTAATGGATCACCTAATAATTCATCATCAATTAATCTCAAAGAATGGCAAGTTGTCATTCCACCTAACAAAAACCTACCATTATCAGTTTCGTGTTCGCCTACTCGTATTGGATCTGTGTTTAAAAACTTAATATCATGGACCATGTCTTCAAAGACTATTTCCTTTCTACCTCTAGCATTATTAGCCACATGTACACCTAAAACATCTAATCCATCTTCGGTTAATGTTCCTGTCTTATCAAAACACATGACATCTAATTTTCCTCCAATGTTCACCCTTGTAGGTGCAATACAAAAGATTTGAAATTTTTTTAACCTATTAATTGCAAATGTAGTACCAATAGTTAAGGTGGCAGGTAAAGCAGGTGGAACAACAATAGTAATTATATCCAATGCTCTTAATATCATAATTCTTTTGGGGATGCCTAATTTGATAAAATTATATGTTGAATAAGTGAATCCAATGGCCGCAATCAAAAGCATAAACCCGATGTATTTAAATGAATCTTCATAAAATTTAAATCCTGTTGGTTTAGGAAATAACATAGAGCGAACTAATGAACCTTTCGTGGTGTTAAAGCCTGTTTTAACTGTCATAGCTGTAACAGGTTCATCATTTATAGACTTCATTTTCAATAATTTAGTCCCATTGTATAAAAATGATTTGGCTAGCATTGGAACTGTGAAATTTTCAGGCAAATATTGGACTGTTTCACTCGTTGCACTTACCTTAGTGACAGGAACACTCTCACCTGTCAACATTGATTCATTAATTACACATTCACCGTTAATTAACAATGCATCACAAGGCACTACATTAAGTGAAGGGTCAACCTCAAATACATCACCAGGGACTAATTCGTTAGATTCGACTTGCTTCCAAAATCCATTTCTCCAAACCCTGACTTCACAAGAAAATTTTGAAATTTCCTGCAATCTCTTGATCGTTGTTCTAGTCTCAAGCAAAGAGTTTGCTATTGAAATGACTGAGATAAAAAAAATACATGATGCATAATAATAATAATCATCCTCTAACCAAAGGAAGATAGAAAAAATCTGGAAAACATAAAACGGGTGCAATACTTCATCCATCAATAATTGGATTATCGTCTTTTCCTCTATAGAAATTGAGTTTTCGTCAAAGATATTTAATCTCTGCTCTTGAGTTGATTGTGAAATTCCTTCCTTGGTATTTTTGATATTAAGCCAACGAACATCATACCAATTAGAATTATTCTTGTACATATCTTCCACAGGGTTGTAGAAGAATTTGATGTATCTATAAGTAAACGAATGTATATATGGAATAATCGGATCAGTTTGTTTCTGATCAAGTGATTCCATAATTCCATTTTCTTCTGTTTCTTTCTCAGATTCGCAGACGGTCAAGAAATGTGAAAGTCTCTCATTATGCTTTTGTTTAATAACATCAACTAAAGTTAATTCACCAAATTCGTTCTCAATAACACACCAATCTGCTTTTCCTAATGGAGATTGGTTTCCTTTTAGATTTACTTTATACTTAGGAAACCATCTCAAAACCAAGTATCCTAAGCCTAATGTCGTAACGCAAATAAGGTAGTATAGTACTTTTTTCCATAAGCAGTTGGTATATCCTGCAATGCCAATAACCAAATCTTCTTCTGCTAGATAGAATCTTTGATATTTTGAAACAGCTGGGTAGTCTTTGAGAATTTCTTCAGCTCTATCATAATCCATATTTTCACTAATTAATGAATCACTCTTATCAGAATCTGCAGAATCACTTCTATTACGACGCTCGAAGTGTGAAGCTGAATTCGAATTTAACGAACCGTAACTACTTTCCATATCAACATTATCATCTTGCATATATTTGCTAGAACTTCCAGGTTGAGTGTGGAAAAGTGACGGACCCTCGTTCAAGTCTATAGGTTCTTCTTCAATATATTTGTCGACTGAATAATCCCAATTAGTATTGTAATCAATAGGGTCCTCAGGGTTTTCCAACGTCGAACCACCTGGTGCCAGTTCAATTTCGTCAGGAGAAAAGAATTTAAACCCTCTTTGAGTTTCGTAAGATTCGCTACTTTCATTAGATCTAACTGACTCAAGATCTATCGCGTGGTTGTAGTCAGCTTCTAACAAAGGTGATGTCTCTCTAGATACACTGGATCCATGGCGACTTTTAATTTTTCCAAAGTGATGAGGATAATGCAACGAAGTAATAGATGACGGTATAATCTCCGAAGCAGCTCCCGAGAACATTTCATGGTTGTTGTCATCGATCAAGAAGCTGGTCGATGAATCCATGGAAGAAATCGAATTATGACGAGATCTTCGTTCTAACGACGAAGATCTTCTACTTCTGGGTGGATGATGTACATTCCTAGATGACAGTCCCATTATAACGATTCTTCAACCTCAGTTAGTCGAATAATAGAATCATCTTTTCGACTTCATCTATGACGGTTTTTATTTCGTATTAACTTGCTAATCATGTGATTTGCACTATACCAAAATTTACAACGGTTTCAAAGAAGAAGGATAACTAAATCTATGCAATATGGCATTGAAATTGAAGCTCAAAGTACCCTCTACGGGCCCACCACAATCTAATGGGAGTAATAATCAAGGTAGTTCATCAGGACTTCCGAAACTTAAAATAAAAGCACCATCTCAAAAGGACAACAAAGTTAGCAAGAAGCATCAACAAATAGGAACTAAAGAGAAGCATAAGAAGCTTAAACTTAGCTTAAAGCAAAACAATACAGAAATAGATCATATAGGTATACGAGGAAACACCCAGCCTACTAGAAGTGTTCCTAAAGTTAGAATAAAACCTACCAGAGTGCCAGGTGATGGATACGACTCTGAGGCACCAGATCTTGAACACGACCCATTGATTGAACAAGGTATAATAATACGATTTTTAAACGATGCAAATTTAGATTTTGTACATAATGCAGTCGAATCTGGTGATTTGACAGGATTAAACATTAAATGGGTGACTAAAGCAAAAGCTGTTGTTAATGTTAACGGTACATTATACTCAGCAAAACTACTCGATTTGCCAACTATTACCGAATTGTATAAAACAGTTGATAAGAAAAATATTTTTAAGACCTTTGACATTTGCCAGATATTGTTAGTGTTACATCCGGTGAATCCATCCGATTTAAACTTGGAGAGGGATTTTGAAGTACCTAACGACTTAATACATGTGCATCCTCTTTATAAGATGTCCCCCAAGCATGAATTGAAACCCACTAAGACTGTATTCAAAAATGGTCTTATATACCCATTTGAAGAAGTGCACCGAAGATTCAAACCACGTAAAGTTAATCATAGGGTGGTCGAAGATATAGAGCAAAAAATTGATGAATTGATTAGGCTCGATGACGAAGCTGAAGAGAGCCATTTTGAAATTGTGGACTTGACTAAACAACAAAGCAATCAGCATAGATTCGGTAATATTAGTGGAACACCTTCTGCTGTAGCAACTCCATCCGCAACTCAAACAGATATACAAGCTCAATTTAATAATGGAGGTGAAGACGAAGATGACCAAGAAATGCATGGTCAAAGTGATGAAGGTGACTTGGAACAAGAGTTGGCAAGAGCGCTTGAAAATGACGATACTATGGTGGGTGATATAAATATGGAGAATGAGGTTGATGGCGAAGGAATAGACGAAGAGGAAGGTCAAGAAGAAGATGACGGAGAAGATGACGAAGATGAAGACGAAGAAGAAGACGATGACGATGAGGAAGACGACGAGGATGAAAATGACGAGGATGACGAATCAAAGGCAGATAAGGAGCACATGAAGATGCTAGAAGAAGAAATTGCAGATTTGGAAAATGCGGTAGAAGTTCATAGAAAGGGCCTTGCATCTGCAACTCACAAGATGATGAAGATGAAGTTCCAAACAAGCTATAACACCTTGAAGGCTTCATTAGATACCAAGAAAAGAGAATTGGCCAAAATTGTTAGTGATCAGCAGCAATTACAACAGAAAATGGATCCAAATAGAGATACTAAAACCGAAAATTTTGAATCTAATCAATATCTTGGCGATAACGATGATCAAGAAGACGATAATGGCACACCTGATGATAACCTTGATGATATAGATGATTTATTCTAGGTACATACTTATTAATACGACATTGTCTCTTTATGTAAAATGTCTCACAAACATCGCATTGACATAATAAAAAAATCTTAACTACGATCTGTTGCACGATGGGTTTGAAGGAGAGTTTATGAGTTTAATAGAGACAAAGTCAAGTAGCTTCTCTTGTTCAAAAAAAAAGACATATAGTTTCTCCGGCTAATTTAGTTGATTGTTGACCCTTGTTTCTTCTGTTGAGTTTATCCATTTTTGTTGATCATTGTTCACCAAGAATTTTTTCATCATATTACATTTTGAAACCATATAACGATGTCTGCGAACTCCATCAAATTACTAGCCAGTGATGTTCATAGAGGCTTAGCTGAATTAGTTGCCAAAAGATTGGGTATGAGATTGACCCCCTCCGAGTTGAAAAGAGATTCAACAGGTGAAGTTCAATTTTCCATTGGAGAATCAGTTAGAGATGAAGATATCTTCATTATTTGTCAGATTGGATCAGGAGAGGTTAATGACCGAGTTATAGAGTTGTTGATCATGATAAATGCTTGTAAAACTGCCAGCGC
Source organism: Debaryomyces prosopidis (assembly GCA_030578795.1). Taxonomy (NCBI): domain Eukaryota; kingdom Fungi; phylum Ascomycota; class Pichiomycetes; order Serinales; family Debaryomycetaceae; genus Debaryomyces; species Debaryomyces prosopidis. Next base: position 305,242 of record JAKTZG010000002.1, on the reverse strand, counting down.
AAGAAGAATTTCTGTGATATTGCCTAACTTCCCCTATGCTCGACAAGATAGAAAGGACAAATCCAGGGCTCCTATTACTGCCAAGTTGATGGCAGACATGTTGACAACTTCGGGGTGTAACCACGTTATTACTATGGACTTGCATGCCTCCCAAATCCAAGGATTTTTTGATGTTCCAGTGGACAATTTATATGCAGAGCCTAGTGTGGTAAGATATATCAAGGAGTCTATTAACTACAAAGATGCAATCATCATCTCTCCTGATGCTGGTGGTGCGAAGAGAGCTGCAGGTTTAGCCGACAGGTTAGATTTGAATTTTGCGTTGATCCACAAGGAAAGAGCCAGAGCTAACGAAGTCTCCAAGATGGTGTTAGTGGGTGATGTTACTGATAAGATATCTGTCATTGTAGATGATATGGCTGATACCTGTGGAACATTAGCTAAAGCTGCTGAAGTTTTGTTGGATAACGGTGCAAAAGAAGTTATTGCTATTGTTACCCACGGAATTTTGTCCGGTAATGCAATCAAAAACATTAACAATTCTAAATTAACTAAAGTTGTCTGTACTAATACCGTTCCATTCGAAGAAAAGTTGCAACTTTGTCCTAAGCTAGACACCATTGATGTCTCCGCGGTCTTGGCAGAAGCTATCAGAAGATTGCACAATGGTGAAAGTATCTCTTATTTATTTAAAAATGCTCCATTATAGGCTCCTCTTAAGTATGAATATTCATTTCCTTTACTGCACCTTAGCTATACCCACTGTATCACTTGTATTGCAACAATAGAGAAGTATATGGCATGTAGCCAAATGTAAGACGTGATTATGTAATGTCTTAGCCGAAAAACATATCTTTTAAAGAAGTCTCCACGATCTACGTTCTTAACATATACTATTGTATCTACGACAAACGCTCACTTAAGATGAACCAGTTGTAAGTATAGTCTTTTCTATGTTCACAAGACTCTCGGAGCCGAAAACTAACATTTAGCCCTAAAAATATCAAAGCATGTCTTTTTGGTAAGTAGATGCCTTTTTTTCTCTTGTTACAATGATAACATGCACTTCCTCCTTAATTTGACCCAACATGATATTAACATTTCAGACATGGATGGTACTATTATTAATACAGAAGATATATATACGCAATGTACAACCGAGATCTTGAATGATTTTGGCAAAGGGCCATTGACATGGGACGTTAAAATTAGGCTACAGGGAAGACCCGGTCCGGAAGCAGTTAAGATTCTTCTTCAAGAGTATGATTTATCGCTAACACCTGAAGAATTCAGCAAGTTAGCAATTGAAAAGCAAAAGAACAGGTGGCAGGATGCCAAATTTTTACCAGGTGCGTTAGAATTGTTACAGTATTTGTATGATAATTCAATTCCTATTGCTCTTGGGACCAGTTCTAATACATTCAATTTCAACAGAAAGACGGCGCATTTGCAACATGGTTTTAAGCTATTTGGACCGCATGTTGTTACTGGAGATGACGAAAGAATACCTCCAGGAAGAGGAAAGCCTCATCCTGATATTTGGTTTGCATGTTTGAACAGTCTCAATAAAGAAAGAGAAGAACAAGGTTTGGAAACCATTTTAATGGAGGAATGTCTTATATTCGAAGATGGTATACCAGGTGTAAAATCCGGTATTGCTGCAAACTCGTACGTTATTTGGGTTCCAGATTCTCAAGCACTTCAAGTTTTAAATGGAGAAGAAACGACTGTTATTGGTGATAGTGGTGAAATATTAAAGAGTCTTCTTCACTTTGATAAATCAAAGTATTCTCTATAGTTATATAAAAAAGGTATAGATATAGACATTGTATGTACATTATAAACTAATATGGTAATTGTACGCACTAATGAGCATCAAGTGTGTACTACGTATTTATAGAAATCACAAAGAGATTATCTATAAAATCTTTGTTAAGGTTTGGTTCATTAGAATCAAATAATGATAAGTACTGATTCTTATCATATTGTCATTGAAATACCGGAGTCTCAGGATAACCATTCATTATTAGATTATAGATATTCTCCAATCGAAGTTACGGCTATTGATACATCAAGTGAGGACAGGTCCGACATGGCTAGAAGCGATATCGAACCCCTTAAGGCAAAGTTCTTAGGTGAAGGTAATATTCGCTTATATAGAGAGTTTGAAGAAGACGAAAATTCTCTGGAAGTTTTATCTTCAATATCATCAGCTTCTCCAGAGCCGTCTTCCGACTTCAATGCAAGAGAAGGTGATGATACAATGGTTTCAATAATTGCTGTGCCTACATACTTCACGGCGACAGACTTATTGGGTTTCATAGGTGACTCGTACATGAAGTATATTACACATTTACGAATTTTAAAAAGCGAAAAGCCTAATAGATTTTTGGTATTGATAAAATTCAATGACATCTTGAAAACAGCAGAATTTCAGTTGAAATACAACGGTAAGCCATTTAACTCCATGGAACCAGAAGCATGTCATGTTGTGTTTGTTAAGTCAGTAAGATTTGATGCAGGTAGTCAAATTGAAGATATTTCTTCGGAAGCTTCAGAGTCTTTGATACCGTTCTTGTTGAATGATCCGTTCACGTCACCACCGATATCGCTTCCTAGTAGCCCCAATTCCAAATCATCTACTATATTTAAGAAAGAGATTCATGGCACTCTAATGGAATTGCCTACATGTCCGGTATGCTTAGAAAGAATGGATTCAACCGTTACAGGATTGTTAACTATACCTTGTCAGCACACTTTCCATTGCCAATGTCTTTCCAAATGGAAAGATGATACATGCCCTATATGTCGCTATTCTAATAATGTATCGAATCAAAAAATACGGAGATCAATTAGGCGGCTACTGCAATTTAGCTCCTCTAGGTCTCAACATACGCCGCTTCTGGGCCCCTCAAACTCACTCGGTACATCAAATGATGCAACATCTAATTCTGGAAGTGAAGAATGTTGTTTTGATTGTCACGTTGATACCAATCTTTGGATTTGTCTCATTTGTGGCAACTTAGGCTGTGACAGATATGCACCAGAGCAACATTCTCTTAAGCATTTTATCAATACAGGACATTGCTTTGCTATGGAACTCAACACATCTAGAGTGTGGGATTACGCGGGTGATAATTACGTTCACAGGTTGGTGGCTAACGAATCGGACGGCAAATTGGTTGAATTACCCGAAAAGGAAACATATAACAGCATCAATAGTCAATTCAATGGATTTGGCAACACGAATATTAACTTTAAGTCAAATAACGCTAACCCCAATTTTGATAAAGTTGATGAGGTCGGGTTTGAATACTCTCAGTTACTAATCAGTCAATTGGCTAGTCAAAGGGAATATTATGAAGCTCTTCTAGGTGATACCGCGAGCGCTAGATCGCACCGTGGATCTCTTGCATCAGATACTGCCTCCAAGCAAAGCTCAATCAAGGAGCTAGAAGCAAAATTTGAGGAAATGAACATAAAATTCACTGACCTCACTACCAACGTAGTACCGTCCATGAAAAGCAAAATTTCTATGAAAGATGAGAAGATTAATGCATTATCGAGGGAGCTAAATAATTCGAATTCACTAAACGATGCTCTTTCCTCAAAAGTGGAGTACCTCTCAGATGAGAATAAGCAATTGGCAAATCAGAATAAAGACCTAACAGAGCAATTAAATGATTTGATGTTTTATTTAGAAAGTCAAGAAAAATTCAAGAATGAGCCCGATGATATTCGAGAAGGTACTGTAGTCATACAGCAAAGTCAAAGTTCTAGAAGATCTAGACCTAAGAATAAAAAGAAGAAATAATGCATTTTTAGTACTAATTTCCGTATAATAAATTATAATATATTAGGAAATACAATAATATTAAGGATTATCATAAGAATCTTGAAATGTTATCATAATGTGTAACGTCATATGTAGATTTATGTAAGTCGCCGTAAATTCGCAAAGGTCGATTGCAAAAATTATTTTGTGGTTAACTTGCCTATACAAATAAGAATTAAATAATATATTAATTTAAACAGGTACTTACTAGCAACTTCTTGTAATCATATAGTTGGTATCCCGTTAGCTTTTTCCTGCCAAATTATTGACATAAAGTATTATCATTTATGATACCTCTCAATTTGAAGAATTATTTAGTAATTTCTGTGACATAATGAGTAAGAATAAGGACGGCGACCCCACGTCACAGCATAGAAGGTACGTTTAATTTGAATATTTAGAAAAATTTGATGAGTACTAACGTCTAGGTTACCATCCTTCTCGGAATTAATTCAGTCTTTCGGTTCATACCCCAGACAGGAGAATACAAAACCGAAGGTATTGAGGTCATCGTCAGATGTACTTGCTACAACAATGGCTCAACCAGTTTCAGAAAATGATTTGACAAGTCCAAAAACAAGAATAGACCAACCAGTGGATAGTAGTAGCCGAATGTATTCTTATGGGAACCGAGATTTTAGGTATGGCAATTATAGGTTTCCTACCGAAGGGTCTGATATGATTTCTGAGGCAGGCAAACAACGACCTATACATTCAAAGAGCATATCCTTACCAAATATTGGCTATAACGATATATCTGGAGAAGCTACTCGGATAAATGATGAAGAAGACCTATTGTTGTCGTTAGGCAAAATGTTGGAAGCAAGTTCTCGTAGTAACGACATGCGAGTTATTCGAGATAAATATTTGGCATTAATTGAGCAAGCACCTGAAAGGGTTATCGAAGGAACTAAACTCTTGCATGGTTACATTACTAGCTCAAATCATCGAAAATTTATTACTCATGAATCTGTCAAACAGTTCATTTTAAATACTTCCCCACACACCATTGACAATCTAATAATAGAATATAACGATAACGTCGCAACGTTAACCAAGTTCAAAGCTATGATATTGCAATATACTAAAGAAGAAGAGTCCATTGCAAAAGAATCACTTACCAAAACATCGTCTCCCAAGCTGGAACAACTGTACTCGACAGCACTATTGTCACCTCGTAAGTCGTCTGCAGCCAATAAGGTACCAAGCAAGAGGCGTAAAGCCAGTTTAGGCACTGCTGATTCCCGTTCCAAGACAGAACCAACTGTCCTTGATGTTGGTGGTAGTATAGTTCCTCTAAAAATTAAAAAGCCAACCCTATATTCGGGTTCTTCGACCTCCCCTCTTGATCTTGGTGCTGTAAACACTGACTTAAGCGTACGACAAGAAATCCGTTGCAGCCATTGTGATTCTAAAAGTACCCCAGAGTGGAGAAGAGGCTTGGATGGAAATAGAACACTTTGCAATGCCTGTGGGTTATTTTTCTCTAAATTAGCTAAAAAGTACAACCCCGAAGAAGCAGCAAGGATCATGAAAGAAAGGAAAGAAACAGGTTCAGTAAATAATAGAAGAATTAAATAATGTACAATGCTATAACCAATATTCTCCTGAAAATTTCCCATAACAGATAATAAACATATTTATAGAGAATTTCAGTTGTTTAGATCTATGTAATTTCAATCTAACATAGTTCTAGTATATTAGGATGCAAAATATGGTTAATCATACCAACAAATGATTAACTACAAAAGTACCTTCAAATTTAAATATAATTGATATTACGTCCACAAGCATTCAGCTAAATGCACACTTGTATAATATTTCTATACTGTATGGCGATCCCAGGCATATCTATTCTCCAAGGGTTCCAACGTATAGAGATCCTAGGACCTGCGATGTTTTGGTCACATGATCATCAAAAAGTTTTCTAATAAAATACACGATGACATGGTGATGGTGAAAAAAAATTGATCGAAGACTATTACGGAGAGTTTCTTAATCCACTCCACTTTTTCTACAACTATATATTAATAGATAGGACAGCATGGCGGATCCTTCCTCATCCAAATCTGTTATAAGTAGTAGTGATGTTGCCTTTCCTAGAGGAGGTGCTACTGCTTTGTCGGCTTTAGAAATTAAGGACATCTCCAATGAAGCTACAAAGGACGTTCTCTTCGAAGCTTCTAGTGCATCCAAGAGATCGAGCTCATCCAAATCAGATCAGCCATCTAAGAAGGCTAAGAAAGGATCTAAGAAGAAGGCAACCAAGACATCCAACGAAGACGAAGAAGAGAAATCTAATGTACAAATTGAAAATTTTAGTTTTAAGAATTTAATCCCAGGCACGCAAGTATTGGGTCAAATTACCAGTATTGGCAAGTTAGACTTGACATTAAGCTTGGGAGATAACTTGGTCGGTTATATTCCAATTACGTCTATAAGTGAAGAGATCACTGAGCAAATTGAAAAGTTTGAAGAAGCGGATGACGACAGCGACGATGACGAAGAATTGCAATATGATGATGACGAGAAAGACCAAGAAATACATACAGGTACATTAAAGACCAAAAGTGCTGAATTCCCTGTCTTAAAGGGGATTTTCAAGATTGGACAATGGTTGAAAGCTAACGTTGTCAAGCCTTCAAATGATAGCAAAAAGAAAAGAATCCAATTATCTATCGAACCACATCTTGTTAATTCCACTCTAGAAGATGAAGATCTTACTTCTGGGAACTTGTTACAATGTTCTATAAAATCCATTGAAGATCATGGTGTTATTTTGAATGTTGGTAGATCAAACTTTTCAGGTTTCATATCTAATAAGGAGTTAAAGAACAGTAAAGATATCGATTTTGAAGACTTGAGGGTTGGTGATGTTTTATTGACGAGCATAGTATCAAAGCCATCATCAAGAACAATCACTTTAAGACCAGTTCAATCTAATTCCACATCCAAAAAAGCCTCAGTATCTACAATTTCATCAGTAGATGCAATTGAGCCAGGTATGTTGGTAGATGCATTAGTATCTGATATCACAAAAAACGGTATTATCACAAAAGTTTTCGGTTTAGTCGATGGTACTATTAATTTGCCGAATTTGAACGATTTTGATTTACAAACTTTAAAGCATAAGTATACGATTGGTAATAATATAAAAGCTAGAATTACTGGTATTTTATTAAAAAGTGGCACTAAAAGATTAATGTTGTCTCAATTACCTCATATAATATCTTTTTCATCCAGTCCATCAGATGAATCTAATGCTTTGGATGCTTTTCCTATAGGGCACATATTTGAAGAAGTCGACGTAAAAGGTAGTGATCCTAACTATGTATATGTTAGCTTTGGATCTTCAACTTTACATGGCCAGGTTCACAATTCTAAAGTTGATCCTCTGAAAAGTTTGGAAATTGATTATTCTATTGGGTCAAAACATAGGGCCAGAGTAATTGGTTATAATTCAATGGAAAACTTATTGGTCTTAACTATGGAACCAAAGTTAATTGATTCTAAGTATTTGACTATTGATGACATACCAGTTGGTGAATTTGTTAACGGTGGTGAAATTGTAAAGGTTTTACCAGATTCAGCTGGAATTATCGTTAAAGTTTTCAATGATTTTGAAGCTTTAGTTCCAGGAAATCATATGTCTGATGTCAAGTTAGTCTATCCGGAAAGAAAATTCAAAGTCGGTGGAAAGATCAAAGGTAGAGTTTTAAGAAAGCAAGGTAAAAAATTGTTTATTACGTTGAAAAAATCATTAGTAAATGTTGAGGATGATGAAATTTTAACTAGCTTTGATAAGGCCACTATTGGGTTTAAATCACCAGCGACCGTTGAGAAATTTGTTCATAATGGTGCAATCGTGTCATTCTTCGGTAATTTAAGAGCCTTCTTACCTAAGAATGAAATTTCCGAAACATTTGTGAATCAAGCAAATGATCATTTGAAAATTGGACAGACTGTAAATGTCAAGATATTAAATGTTAGTAAAGTTGATCAAAGATTAATGGTTACATTAAGACAATCCATTGACTTAAGTGATTCTCAAAAAGCCTCCATAACTGACTTGTATCCAGGTAAGTCTATTACCAATGCGACCGTCGTTGAGAAGGCTAAAGAATCTGTCATCGTTGAATTAGAAAAAAGCAATTTACGTGGTGTTATCTTTACCGGGCATTTATCTGATGGTAACTATGAACAGAATAGATCTATTTTCAAAAAATTACCAATTGGTGACAAAATTGAAGTCTTAGTTTTGGAAAAGGACTTGAAGTCGAGATCTGTTACTGTTTCAGCCAAGGCTTCTTTGATTGAAGCAGCAAAGCATGGCGAAGTACCAGCTTACTTCAAAGATATAAAGGTGGATAATAAGATGCTACATGGCTACATTAAGTCTGTGACCAACATGGGTTTATTCATCTCATTTGCTGGTAAATTAACTGGTTTGGTGTTGGCCAAATATGCAACTGATAAGCCTGACGAAGATTTGTCCAAAAAATTCTACAAGTATCAATCTGTCTCTTGTCGTGTAATTAGAATTGATGAAGAAAACAAAAGATTCTTATTGTCATTGAAGAAAAGTGAGAATTCAAAGGATTCATCCAACACGGAAGAAGTCATCAATCCAATTGATGTCGCTAAGTCTACTATTGGTGATTACGCTCCTGGTGTCATCACGAGTGCAGTTGTTAAATCTATCAAAGGTACTCAATTGAACGTTCAATTGGCAGACAATTTGCAAGGAAGAGTTGACATCACACAATGCTTCAATTCATGGGCTGAAATTAAAGATAAAAAACAGCCATTATCACAATTTCATAAGAATGATAAAATCGAGGTTAAAGTTATTGGATTTCATGATGCAAAAAGCCATAGATTTTTGCCAATTACTCATCGTAAAACAAATAAGCATACCATTTTAGAATTGTCCATGCTTGATAAAGAATTGAAAACCCCAGACCAACCTTATCATATGTTGAATTTATCTAATACTTCAGAAGGTTCAAAATGGGTTGCTTATATCAATAACGTTGCAAAAGGATTCGTATGGGTTTCTATTACTCCAACTATCAAAGGGCGTATTTCGTTTATGGAATTGAGCGATGACGTTTCAGTCTTTGATGATATAGAAAACAAACTTCCAATTGGTATGGCTATTGAGGCTGCTGTTAAGGATATTGATAACGATCATAATACAGTTGTTTTGAGTGCAAGAGCCGGTACCGTTGGTTCTATTAAAGAGGTAAAGGTTGGTGCTAAATTGCCTGCAAGAGTTCTCAAGATTAGAGACACATTTGTATTGGTTGAGCTAGGTAAAAATCTTGTTGCTTCTTCTTTCATCACTGATGCGTTGAACGATTATACCGAAAAATTGGATAATGTTTTCCACACTAACGACTTCTGTACAGCTACTGTATTAGCTGTTGATGAAGGCTCGAAAAAAATCGCTGTCTCATTGCGTAATGATGATGCCACTGATAAAGTTATAAACACTGTTGCTGATTTGAAACGTGGAGATATAGTAAGAGGATTCGTTAAAAACGTTGCAAATAATGGTGTCTATATTGCATTAGGTAGATCTGTGCATGCATTAGTTAGGGTCACAGACTTATCTGATTCGTACTTAAAGGACTGGAAGAAATATTTTAAACCCCATCAACCAATTATTGGCAAGATTTCATCTTGTAAAGAGGAGGGCCGTATTCTCATGACCTTGAAGGAAAGCGAAGTTAATGGTGAATTGAATGTCTTGAAGAAATTTGACGACTTAGAAGTCGGCGAAATATTCGAAGGTTCTGTTAGAAGAGTTACGGATTTTGGTGTTTTCATTAAATTGGATGGAACTGTTAGTATAAGTGGTTTATGTCACCATTCTCAAATTTCCGATAATAATGTTGAAAATGTTTCTTCGTTGTTTGGAGAAGGTGATCGTGTCAAGGTGAAGATTTTAGCAATTGATCAAGAAAAGAAGCAGTTATCATTAGGCATGAAAGCATCTTACTTTACTTATGCCGATGCTTCATCTGAGCAAGAAGATGTCGAGATGTCCGACGCTAATGATGTTGACGAATCAGGTTCTGAATCTGATGATGAAAATGAAAATGATGAATCTGAGGATGAAATGATGGAAGACATCCTAGAAAATGAAAAGGACTCCAGTGAAAGTGAAAGTGAAGGAGACGAAGAAAATGAAGATACTAAGGTTTCTGGTTTGTCTGGGTTATCGACTAACGGTTTCGATTGGACCGCATCTATATTAGATCAAGCAGAAGATAATTATTCTTCATCTGACGAAGAAGATTTCACGCATGAAAAGAAAAAAAAGAGAAAGCCACTGAAAATCGTTGAAGATAAGACTGCTGATTTAAATACTAGAGCACCACAGTCTGTTTCTGATTTTGAAAGATTGTTAGTTGGTAATCCTAGTTCGTCTATCATGTGGATGAACTATATGTCTTTCCAATTGCAATTGAGTGAAGTTGATAAAGCGCGTGAAATTGGTGAAAGAGCATTGAAGACAATCAATTACCGTGAAGAACAAGAAAAGATGAACATCTGGATAGCATTATTGAATTTGGAAAATACTTTCGGAACTGATGACACATTAGAAGAAACATTCAAGCGTTCATGTCAGTACATGGATTCATTAACTATGCATCAAAAATTAGTGAGTATCTACACTATGTCTGAAAAATTCAGCAAAGCCGACGACTTATACAAGGTCATGTGTAAGAAATTCGGCAAAAATGTTTCTACTTGGGTTCAGTATGGTTCGTCATTATTAGATCGTCAATTAAATGATGAAGCACACGAAGTTTTAGCTCGTGCTTTACAAGTTTTGCCTAAGAGAGAACATATTGAAGTTGTTAGAAAATTCGGCCAATTAGAATTCACGAAGGGTGATTCTGAACAAGGTAGATCATTATTTGAGGGATTAATTTCTGATGTTCCAAAGAGAATTGACTTGTGGAATGTTTATATTGATCAAGAAATTAAGCAGAATAATAAGGTTAAGGTCGAAGATTTATTTGAAAGGGTCATTACCAAAAAATTATCCCGTAAGCAAGCCAAGTTCTTTTTCAGCAAATGGCTTTCCTTTGAAGAGGAAAAGGGTGATCAACAATATGCTGCTCGCGTTAAAGCTAAAGCAGCAGAATACGTCCAATCTCATCAAAAGGATAAATAAATTTTTTATACTTTTTGAAAAGAGCTTATTATTATCATTATTTGAAGGCCTCTTCTTTTCCCGTTTATTTATTTCTTTTAATTTTATTTGCATCTACTGTATAGCTTTTTATGATTGTTTAATAGAATTTTGATATCAAAACGAGCGTGCATTTGTGGTTGCGAAATTTTTTTGGCCATATAAGCGTCTAAAGTCTTGTACTTTATATATTTCCTAAAGTATTTAACAAAAACCATGCAACCAGTCCAAGAGAAGGCGGTTAATTCAAAAATTTTTAAATTCAATTATTCTACCGGCATTCATCCTTTGTTCTTGTTAATTTTGGTACTTCTTTCTGGAAATTTTATTTATGTATCTACATCTACCAAACCTCGCTTCAATGTGGATAATCCAAAATTCCAATTAACTCAATCAAATGCCTTTAAATCGATTGTTAAATGTAGCGATAATTCAGATGGCATACAGTGTTTTAGACAATACCGTAATGAATTGAGTGGAGCATCAAGAAATGGAATGAGTACGATTTCGTTTAGTCAATTGGAAAGGTAAGTTCTTCTTTAGAATTCTTATCTGAATATTTACTAATCCTCATATAGCTGCCTTGATATGGTATCTGATAATGCGAATGATTTAGCCGTATTGTTGAATATCCAAACATGTTATCATCAAGCCGATATGCTAGATAGGGCTGTTGACTTTAATAACTCGTCAACCGGTTCTAGCTGGTTTGTAATAACTGGTGTAATTCTAAGTTTATTTATTCAGGTGATTGTGGCGATCCATTCCATTGTTACATTTATTTTCAGAAATAGAGATTTTGAACATTTTGGACGAAATATTAGATATCTCGGAGACAACTTTGAAATCTTAAACGAAAAACAACTAGAACTTTATAGTACGGTTTCGTCTTTGATTGCGACGATCAAATCTGAAACTCGAAATCTCCACGGGAGACTTAATCGTGGAGGAGATGTTCGTAGAGAGATTGAGAGCATTTCTGAAAATCTTGAAAAAACTATCATTGACTTTTCCCAATTAAAAGGTTATTTTTTTTCAAGTTGCGGTCCTACTGCTGCAATATTGCCTCCACCTCCAGTTGACAACTTTGCATATTATAAAAAACTGGCGCAATCTAGAAAGCCTCACAATACCTACAAAAATAATGAGAATGCTAAGACTGATGGTAAAATGACTGTACACAAATCAGTAGCTGAAGTTCAAAATACACCTTTAAGGCCTTCTACTGTAGCTGCTAATACTAAATTTGATTCTGATACTATTGCTGACTCAGCACAGAATGACAATTCTGCTTCAAATAGAACTGAACTTAGTAAGTCGTTCGATATTTCCACCTCCGAAGGAAGACAAAAATGGAAAAGGTATGTTCGAGAACAATTGGCCAAAACAAAGCCAACCCAATCACCCACTGTCATTTCGAATGATAACTCGGTTTTAAAGCAAATCCATATTAACCATCTCCGTAATGAAAATAATCCTAAGGTGCTTAATATAAGATATCAAGATGTTTTAAAGAGAGACCAAAACAACAACAAATTTAGACGTATCTTCATTCTTGGTAGGGGATGGGTTTCCTCTAAGAAATTGGAACAAGAAGAATTAAAATATGGTGCATCAAGTTTCATTAAACTTGAAGATCCTGATGTTTGATTTTTGCAGTTAAACGCAAATATTTCAATATTTCTACAAATTTCAAAAAAATATCTGCTGATTATTATAAACATACTTTATTAACAATCTACATTTGTATATCATTTGCTATGTATATTCATCAACAAGTGTTGTTTTGTAAAATTTTTGATTTTATTTACATCCATTCGACTCAACATTTCGCTTTTTCTTAAGGAAGTAAAACAAGAGCCAAAAAAAAAAAAAAATCACATGCGTTAACGCAGAAGTTTTACTACTTAGGATACGAATTCCATAATAATAGTATTCTATACTCCGAAATATATATTACGAGAACTACATATTCTGTTTGTTATAGGCTTTTATTACAATAAATATGACTAAAGGGAATAAGGTAGCGAAGAGAAAGCTATCAGACTCTTCGATCTCTTCGCAATACTCGATGTCATCGTCGTCACCTCCACCACCATATAGGAAGGAAGAAAACGTTGGAAGCATCAACGCAAATGATAATGATTTATTTTCGGCAGCAGAAGCGTTAACTCAACTCACTAGGTGTTCTACACCACCGTTAGTAATAAATAACCACCTGTCAACTACGACGACTCCTGTTTCATCGCTTTCATCATCACAAGATGACAGAAGTAACAACGGGAAGAGAAACATTGAATATAAAGCAAGTCAGGGTGAGCATCCATTAGTGACAAAAGTTAGTAAAGTGTCTAAACATCCCCTAGTTACAAATGCTGTCAAATATTATGAAAGCTCTAAGAGGAATTATGGAGCATTTAATTATGCAGCTGGTATAGTGGAAAAGGCAGCTATACCTGTTGTCAACAAAATTGAAGTCAATTTAAATAATAGGCATCAAGCAAGGCAGTTAAAACTTGAAGGAGAGTCTGCTCAGGGACCTTCAGTAACGGTCAAGAAGAGACGGTTAGGAGGTGCATCCGATTATAAAAAAACTGTTACAATGGAAACCAAAAAAAGACTTCAGTTTTGCTTGCATCTTTTACGTTTGGCGAATGATCGGATTAATTACAAAGTAAACTTTTTACAACAAAAAGTCATCGATAAAGAACGCTCAATCAAGGAGAAAAGGTCACTTAACAATGCCAGTATATCGAGCGATATTAGCAACGAAAATGTTGCCGAATCACAGGAACGAATCACTAATACTACTGAAGCCATACCCGATACTAATACTCCCTCTGCCAACAACGCTTCCTCGCAAGATGTTCAGTCAGAGGCGCAACAAACCAAAACGGAAATTGTTGCAACTGTGAAGAAAATTATACACGTCATATCCACATTCAAGCCCTCATCACTTAATACCAATACCATTTCTTCAGACGATTCCAATATAGACCCTCTATCTAGGTCAGAAGATTTGGAATTCAAGTCAACCATACGTGACATCATATTGAGATTACCACATACAATCCAACAGGCTGCAATAACAAACCACACTTCTGCCCAGCATGCTAATGACAAGATATTTGTATTTGCCAGAGAATCATTAGAAATGATTACAAAACTAACGAATGTTTTTAATGGACAACTTGAGCATGCAGAGCAATGGCTTGAAGGAGAAATGCAAAAAGAAAGAGAAAGACAAAAAAAGTTAAAATCTAAACAAGAGACAACTAAGCAGCCAATAGAGGAAAATGGAACCACCGTTGCAGGAAGCTCCACTCTCGAGGGAAGCGAAGCAGTTGAGGTGAAATCTTCACCAAAATCTCAAGCAGATGCGCCACAAAGGGACTCATTTCAAGAAGGAATAAGCCAGGAAGCTGAAATTCCTAGAAATGTAACTGCATCGGACGAGAATTTGCAAGTTAGTTGCTAGTGTACGTAGCAATGCCACTCAATCAACGTCATAAAATCTTTTAAATTGAAGTAGTATGTCACGATACCTCTTGGGGATTTTTGTTCCGCACAAAAGAGACGAGACTAACCCTATACTCTCTTATATTCTAAACAAGTAGCAAGAATGTGAGTGTATTATTATAATCAGGTTACAAGCCGGCTATAAATATGCAGATTAATTCTATGAATCGTATCGTTCAAGACTCAATGTCTTGATCAGTAATCGATTTACTAAAATAGACGTAAAATTCTCTTTTTCTTGGAGACGTCTATAAATAATAATCGTCATTCTTATGTTGCTCGCATCTTGTGAGTATTATCTAAATACGCACAATTATATAAGTTGCAAATTACATGTGATTACTATGCTTCTTTTCATGAACACCATGATGGTTCTTTGTTTATAAGGAATATGTTGACAAGTTTTAAGAAATCATCTGAAGGTGAAGAGAGCTTAGTTAGAAATGAGATATAAAACATTGACAAAGGGATCAGAATATATGATTACTCTTGTCAGAGGGGTCATTATGCTGTAAGATGTCGAAAGTCCTAATAATACTGAGTTGGGCTTCTCTTGTTTTTTCAGAGAATTTGATTTTGTTTTTATTATGTGTATTTACTTCGTATTCAAAGATTAAACTGTCTTTATTTCAACGCCCCTGTTAGTCATTATCCAGTTAATAATCCTGAGTCTAGCGGCACAATCTGATTGTCTGGAAGCATTATGTTGCATGCTTTATCTTTCTTATGGACCGTTCAGTAACCTTCCAGGTCACCTAAGTACCTTTTGTGTGTCGCACTGCACCGTAGCATTTGTTGAGTGGTGAAATTAGACTGTTGAACCTATCACAGTAGTTTCTCTTCTTACGCCCAATGTCATTATTGTTACGCATTAGCTCCTTTATCACTGTTGACTAATAAGATTGGCATTGTATATATACATATGCCATTACCTCAATCCGAACAATTATGGTGGCATATTGCTCACCTCTATCTGTTTTCGACAGTCATAAGCAAATCGGCTGTTCCAATATGTTATTGTTGTAATTATAGTATTCTACATTAACATAGAAGTCGTCATCAAATACAAATACATTTGATTTAGAATGTGGTCTGTTTCGTTATATTGTATAATTGCTACATTAATCTCAAGTTAAACAAACCTTTACCTGTACTTAAGCTCTTAGGCGATGAGCAGTATTAATACCTGTCTTAATTTTCTAGTTATAGTGTAGAAATAGTAGGTTTTTTTTTTTTATCTTTGACCAGAGAATATTAGCATAATGATCATTAGAGAATCGTCTTCAAACATAGACCGAAGAGTTTAACGCCTATGCGATTGTTTGAGCGTAAACTCGTAGTTCTATCCAAACTTAACATATGTGAAAGGATTTAAAAGTACATCTACCGATCTTGATGTTTTCGGATACATGTCCTTACAGTTCTTAAAGGAGTGGTTACTACTATCAGTGAGTGCGATATTCATTAACTACCTAATTGTGAAGTAATGTAAAAATCTGTCACCTATGATAACCATATGCCTCTCTAATTCACTGCGAAATCACCAATTTACTACATTGGGTAAAGAAATTGTAAAACTTCCGTATACAGTAAATGATATTTACATGCGAACAAAAATTACTTAATTGGGAAAACAAATTAGAATATGTTCTTTTACTGCAAATGAAATTATATCTCCACTATCTGTAATGCTTGTTTTTTTCATTCATAATTCAAAAACTTCCGAAACAAGTAATGTCATAAATAGTTCGAGGGAATTTATCGTTAGAGGGTTTCTGTATAAGGGAATTTTTGAATTAACGAATACAGTTAATGCTACAAAATAAGCATAAAATAAATTAGTTACCCTTTTCAATATATTTCAAAATATAAAAGAATTCAAATCCCATTTTTTACAAGTTTTGAAAGATTAGGCAGTTTTCTGTAATATAACGAAATAGAGTTCACATTTTCTTAATTATATTGAGAACAACTACTACAAAATGTCAACTCAGTTAAACTTGTGTGGAGAAGACATCCAGAAACTTACCACCTGTTGGTCAAGTTTACAAGCTAATAACAAATATCATAAGGATGACTTCATTACTAGGTTATTTTCAAATTTGGTTGCGGCTAACCCTAAGTTGAGAAAGGTGTTCCATTCAGAATCTATTATTTCTGAACAATCCACTTTATTTGGTGACTTGTTGAGTTTCACTATGCTCTACTTGGATGACGAATACACTTTGAGCCAATGCATGAATGCATTCTTGAAGGAAAATCCAAATTTTGTCAAGGTGGGTTCGCAATACCTCGAACCAATGGGTTCGGCCTTGATTGTTACCTTCCGTCAATGGTTGGGACAAGGAAAATTCAATGAACAAATGCAATCATTGTGGGTGAAAGTCTATTTGTATATTGCAAACTGTTTATTACAGTTTGAAGAAAGCTGGAGTGAAACTCTTTCATTCGAAGAGCCTCCAATCGAGGCATTAAGACTAAGAAGACGTCCTCCAGTAGAACAAGTAACAAAGGAACAGGTTCAACAGGAAGAACAACCTGAGATAGAGCAGGTACAATCACACAGAAATCAAGAACAAGAAAATGCAATACAACTGGAAATACAGGAGGATATTCCAGAACCAGAAGTTGCTAAGGACAAATCAATCAAGCCACTCAATACGAGCACTATTCAGTTCCAACTTTCAAAGAATGAAAAATACAGAGGGTTTAGAAGAAGTGTACAGTCTTCGGAAACTGAACCAATCTCGATCCTGATTCCAAGTGCTCCTACATTCCAACAAATCACTCCACCACTCAGTCCCCCATCTGCTCCATTTGATCCAAGAAAAATGAGGAGTATGTCCCGCTCTCCAGCATCTTTGAATGAACAAGAACTGACTTCATCCAAAGAAAGCTCTTCTTTTGATCCTCGTAGATCAAGAAGAAGATCTCCATCTGCTGATCCTGAACAAGAAGAACCAGTGATTACTCCACGCTCTTCAAGGAGAACTTCTATGAAGGAGATCATTCAAGAACCAGAACCAAAACAACAAACACAAGAACAAGCACAAGCACAAGTACAAGCACAGTCACAAGTACAAGCACAATCATTTAAGGCCGATCCTCGTAAAATGGCCTTTACGAAGGCGTCAAATGTTATTTCTGATGATTCAGATGATGAATTTGTTGAAAAGGAAAAGACCTTTGGATTTGACCCTCGCAGACTTTCGAAAAGAAAGTCTCAATCTCCAGTTGTGTCAGATGCGGACTCTGAATTCGAACCTACATCTCCATTATTTAACAGTCATTCGAGGGAGAATTCGGTAAGTGATGTCGAAGATGATTCTTACAACTTTGAAATAAAAGAATCTCCAGTTGAGAGAACCAACAAACCTTCTGCATTTGACTACAATAGTTTTGGTATAAAGGGATTAGAGCCAATTGTTGAGTCTGAGTTTGATGAAACAGCTTCTTCGAAATACGAAAGTGACGAAGATATTGATAATGATAATGCATCCTCTCAATATGGTGCTCGTTCATCATCGGATGCAGATGAAATAAGTTCAGGGGTATCAACATTGTCGTTACATAATAGTAACTATAGGTCATCTATTAATTCTGGAAGTGATGCCACATCAGTATCTCCATCGCCAGAACTTAATAAATTTCAAATGGCACATGGTACTAGACACGCTTCAACATCAAGCGATGTCAGCTCTATGAAACCACTTTCTGAACAAATATCAGATCCTGCACCTACTATGGCAAAACCTCAATCATCATGTGTATCAGCTTCAACATGCCAAATGTCAAGAACTAACAGCCAACAACAATTTAAACAAAGAGCATCCCTCGGGTTTATGAGAAGTAGTTTCATCTTGAAGAAAGAAATTGCTCAACAAGGCTTCAACGAGCCAGAAAATGTACTTCTCAAGCCTCCTACTATCCCAGCAGCTACCAATAGTTCTTCATTCAACTCTGCTGAGTCTAGCACTGCTTCTCTTCAGAGTACCCTCAGTTCTGGTACCAGTACCAGTTCTGATGGATGTTATGACTTGTTAAATTCCTTTGTACCTGTCACAAATCTTTCTAACGAGAAGCAAACTACTAAGACTATGGCATCTTCAGTTAAGGCAACACCAAGACATGCCAGATCAAACTCCGACTTACACAGCACAAAGTCATTTGCATCAACAGATTCGAAGAGAAGGTCCTTGAGATCTAGATTGTCGTCTATTTTCTCGTCATCTTCGTCGAACACCACAACCAGAAAATCTTCATTAGCATGCGATCTGACTTCGGATTTAGCATCTATTTGCACCACTGATACAAACAGATCTAACATTTCGGGTTTTTCATTCTTCAAGAAGAGAAACTCGATCGATTCGAGATATAATGCTCAAAAGACAGGCATGAAGTATAATGTCAAAGCTGTTCCTTACGACGTTTTTGCTAAATAATTTGACTATTATCCTGGTGATGATATTAAATTGTTTGATTTACGATTAAATTTTCACTATACCGCTATTTATCTTTCGTGGAGCTTTCTGGTAATTGTACCTTACTCATGATTGTGGGCTTCAATGCTACATCGAAAATTAAACTTTAAAGTTTCTTCGGTACTTATTTCTAGACGCTCTTTATTTTTATAATTACCCATATATAACTTAATTCTTTAGATAAAACCAGAATATAAAACATTTTGGTAGAATATACTAGGGATTTCTTGTAACTTAGTGTATATTAATTAATCCCTTTGGTCCGCCATATGCATCATCATATATGCATATGTGTCCTATACTCATTTATTCTTGGGTTCAACATGCCCTCATTCCCAAACAATGCAAACTACTTCTCTGGTTGCAATGTGGGTTCTGGGTGGGGGCATGGATAATGTGATCTGTCGATTCCAACCTTCTCTCAAACTGTATAAAAGGCATTGTGCCTATTGTTTTGCCTGGACTTTGCCGCGGGCACATGAAAGGATCAATAAAGTTTCCTAAATTGGAAATAAGAATACGATACTGTTCTCTTGGGCAGACTTTAATGTTATAGCCGAACAGCCAAAAGAAGTTATAAAGAATAATGTCGTATAGCCGAGGAAGCATTGAAGTTTAATCAGCCAATAAGCTCATAGTTTTCTTATTGGGGTCTCAAATCGACATATTGGGGAAGAAACACGATAAAGGTGTGAAGTTATATTTGAAGTTATTTAGACTTTGATGAAGTATTTTATATTCTATTATTCACAAAATGGTCTATAGTATGGCAGGGGTATATATTGAGAGGAAGCCAACAGTCCTGTCATTCAATGACTCAGCTTTTAAGTTTAGTCTGGGTGAGAGAGACGCGATTAAATATATTTGGAGCCTGTTAAGGATAGTTACAGCTACAGGGTTTGCTGGTTCAAACTCTGAGGTTAAGACATTAAATACTCCCAGCCAAGAACAAGGCGAGAACATAATGAATCGCTACATACCATCGGTGGCCAAACTGAACATTGTTAATATGAACTCATGTAGTTCTGTGGAAATCGATGAGAAGACAGCAGACGAGTTTACGTTTAAATTAAAATCTAATTTATTGCATTACATGAGTCTATCTAAAAACCCAACAGAGAGCGATAACAGCGATTTGGCGGAGCTAGAGTTTGTCAATGTGGATTTTGATTACCATTTGCCAGACCTAATACGTTTGATTTCTAATATTATCTATGATTTAGAAAATATTAATAATAATGATTCTGGTATAATAGAGACGGCAAAAATATGTTCTCGTATATGGAATTATGAGACGAATGATTTCAAATTGGTTGGTGAAGCTTTGACGCTAACTATTTTGGAGCAGGTTGGGCGTATCGGGTTTTCACCTGAGCTTGAATACACATGGCTTAAATTTTACAATATATTATCGAATTTATTACAAAAAGAAGGTGAAGATCCATTTTTTGGATTTCCTATACTAGAAGAAAGCCCCAGAAGCAGATATCCAAGTGATACCCTTACATTATCAACGATTAGCCCAAGGTCTTCGATTAATTATCCAGATGACGACATATATTCTATCAGGGAAGTACCACCAACTGATCAGGACTTTGGGGGGTTCAATATGCTAAATGGAATAGATGAAGAAGATGAGGATGATTCTTATGATTTAATCAATGCTTTTGATAATGGGTTTGAAACTATAATCCCAAGGAAAAAGGGATATAGATCATCCCTCAGAAGATTCAAAACAAGAAGTAAGTCCCAGGTTTAATTGAAAGATAAAAAGCAAAGTATTAATAGTAAATTTAAACACGTGTTTTATAATACGATATAAATAGATTGTTTATAAAAAATAATTGGCTTATTTCTATACTCATGTAATCCATTTCAACTACGTACGCCACGAAATTATTTTAAGCATTGAGTATTATCGCAGCCAGATGCTCCATCAACAATACAATTGTTCACATTAGTTTGGCCGTAAGCACTTGCTTTCTTGTTCAATTTTTTAGACCCATTAGAAAATTCTGGCTGAATTGTAGCACTATGGATGCCAAAGCGATGTAAAATTTCTCTTACTTGAGTAACAGCGTTAACAAAGGTGATTCTATCAATCTGATCTATAGTATCATTTGAAGTATTGGTTACCTCAGGACCTTGGTTTAATTCAACATGTAATGAAGCGATTAAAATATCTTCATTCAAATTCCAAATATGGAAATCGTGCACAGATTTGACCGATTCCAATTTTACTATTTCATTTAAGATTAAATTTGAATTAACATGAGCTGGTGTTGCTTGTAAAAGGATTTTAGAAGATTTACGACACAACGATAAAGCAGAAGTGAAAATTATAACCGTGATAAACAACGAAATTACCGGATCGAAATAAAACCTCCAGGAATAATCAGTTTTCCAAATAAATAACGCTGTTGCAATAACACCAATATTTCCTAATGCATCACCTAAAACGTGCAAAAAGACACCTTCCATATTCATGGACTTTCTTTTAGTAGCAGCTTTCTTTGAAGTATCGTTTTTAATCAATGGGCTGTTTTCATCATAACTGCCGACAACGTTATTTGGCATATATTCCATGAAATCAGAAGTTGATTCGTTGCGATCTTGGATTTGATCAGCAAGACTGGATTCGCCTGTTTCTATATCACCATGAGAGTGTCCCTGGCCACCTTCAGAAGCACCATGAGAATGCGAATGACCATGTTCATGGAACAATACTAAACCAACACCATTACTAAGTAAACCACAAATACCAACAATTAATATCAACTTTGGTTGAGTAATGTGTTGAGGTTCAAAAAATCTTTGTATGGCTTCAAGAACAATAGTGAAACACAAAGCTAAAAGAAAAACAGCATTGATAAGTGCCCCTAAGATTTCCGCTCTTTGCCACCCATAAGTATACTTTCCGTCAGCTGGTTTAGTATTCTTATATCTAACCGCCCACAATGCTATGACCAATGAAATAATGTCATTTAACATGTGAAATGAATCAGCAACCAACGCAAGTGAGTGAACACTATAGCCCACAATAGCTTCCAAAAGGAAGAAAACTGTATCCAAAACGATAAGGAATGTGATTCTAGCTTCCTTACCTGTCATCATAGTTCTATAATTCAAAGTTGTTCTATGAAATAAAAAACATTAAATATCCATAACCATTACTAATTTTTTTGTCGGTTTTCACGGATTATCGCGAAGAGTAATTTGAAACAAAAATCCACAGTAATCACTTTACAATGAAAATAACAATACAGACTGATATTACTATATAATTATGTAACTAGTCAGTATATTCAAATGTAGATAAGTTAAAAAAAATGCCATGTATAAATATTAAAAACAAATAAAATAAAATAACCCAATTTAAAATAAAGACATGAAAAAAAACTTAAATCTGTAATATGGTGAATTCCATCTTCTAGACGAAAAGTTTAATCGTAAAAGCAGCATTATATCATAAAAAATAGTTACTCTGTCCCGTAGAACAACCATTCACATAATGCTATACATGATACCTCCAACTATTGAACATCTAACTAATAACCGCATAAGACCGAACAGTGAAATAAACAAATTGTATGCGGTGCAAGCAGGTACTTAAAATAAACCCAAGAAATAAAGTTTATAAGAACAAACAGAAGAGTATCAGCTAGAAAATTTGAGAACAAAAATATTAATTGATGAGAATTAAAATGACTAGTTCTTAGATGAACCTAACAATTCATTAAAACTGATTCTTTGACCTTGCTGAGGAGCAATAGGAGGAAGATGAAGTGGACGATGTTGCTGTGGTTGCTGTGGTTGCTGTTGATGTTGTTGCTGATAAGGAGGAGCAACCATTGGGAATACACCACTTTGAGGTGGTGGAGGTGGTACGTGAGGATATTGGTAATTGATATAACCTTGTGGAGTTACATAGTATGAAAAGCCAGGTTGAACGTAATGGCCTCCAGGCGGAAAAGCATTAGTATTTGAAGGTGCAGTTGGAATATTTGGAACACCATTTCCCGCAGGATAAGCTGTAACAGGATGTTGTGGGGGAGCATTAACCAGGTGCTGAACATTAGCTTGTGCATTAATGTGATAACTTGATTCTGGAGTATTTTGGGCCGCATTGTTTGCCTTAGGAGATGTTTTGAAAGATGGTTTTGGCAAATTCAAAGCTGCTGGGGAGGAATGAAACGAAGAACCAGCATACGTATCTTCCACGACGGTCGCCTTCTTTTCCTTAGGTTTAGTAGTTTTCTTGGATGGTTTCTCATTGAAAAATTTAGGCTTCTCTCCATTTGGAAGGACTGGCTCATTATTTTTCTTCTTCGAATGGGATTTGGTTCCATCACCGAAGTTGGGTTTTTCGCCATTTGGTAAACATGGTTCATTATGCTGTTTTTTATTATTGCTTCCATTATGATGATTCGATTCATTTCCAAAATTAGGTTTGCTGCCATCTGGCAATACTCTAGGCACTCCCTTGTTATTAGATGAGTTTGAGGATGCATGTTTTGATGTCTTTTTATTTGTTTTTTTATTTGCATTTGATCCAGGTTTATTCCCAAAGTCCACCTTAGCGCCATTAGGTAACTCTCTTTGATCACTAGTGCTTTTCAGCTCTTCGTGTTTGTTAGTCTTCGAACTAGGAGTTTTGGAAGGAGGAACATTATGATTAGATTTCTTCGTATGAATCAGTAAGGGTAACTCATGCGCCATCACACTTTATGTAATTTATTCTTTTTAGAATTTGTGTGATATCAATAGAAACGTCTGGTAGGGTTATAGTAGTATAACTTTAACATGTATTAGATTAATACTTTGATAATATTGTCTTTAAATGGCAATATTTAATGTTTTTCAGACCACATGATTCATGATGCTTTGTGTGTACCAAGATTTACACTGACGACTTGAAGCAACGCGTATATTTCAAGATAGATGCAAAATTATCAATATATAGATGTATAAACCGTTAAGACTAACTACTGACTATTGACGATAAGCCAATTATGCACATGCCTAGAATACACCAGAACAAAAGCAAATTCAGCATTCCACCATGGAAAGAGATGGCTGAGCCATACATGGTAAGGCCAATCACGGTTAAAAAACCACTTGTTACAGCCAAAGAAATACCTAGTACAAAACTAAGACGATGAATATCGAAGGAATCACCTTTATCGTTATATTTCAAAAAAAGGTAGCCTAGGAAAGCACCCAAGGGTTGCGATAAACCACCTAGAATAGAACTAATGGCAACGGCTTTCAACTTTGCAGATCCACCCGAGGAGGATGAAAACAGAAAATATAATGGAAGGCACATCAGAAAGCCTTCTGTGAAATTATGAGCTGCTAAACTTAAAAATATCAGGAAACCTAATTCAGGGTTAGCCTCTGATGTAACAAATGTTATGAAACCCTCTGGGAGCTTGTGTAAAGAAATTGCCAAGGTGGTTTGGATTCCGATTAGTAAAAGACGAGACAATGGTGTGTTTATGTGATGGTGATGATCTGGTTTGTGAGTACTGTGTTCCTCACCTTGTAAATACGCATGGTCTTCATAAGGATGGGCATGATCATTGTTAGTTTTGTGCAAACGAGTGGAGATAGTAGCGTAATGCGACGAAGGAGAATGCATGGCATGTAGTTCATCATCATTAACGTCAACTGACTTTGCGAGTGTAGGGATTTCGCAGAAATGTAATTCGGACGAATGATTTTTATTGAACAAGCATAATTCTGCAGAGGTATACCCCTTACATTCACCGAGGGCATTTTCATCGCCATTATGTGACATGAAATACTGAATTAGCGATGATCTTTTTTTTATTAATGGTTTCTGTTCGGGTAATAAAGCCGTAGTCTCTATACTTGATTCAATATCATTGACTGGATTCATATGCGTATGAGAATTAGTATGTTCATCTTCATGCGAGCTGCATGATTCATTATAACTACCTTCTCTATGTGCCAGTTCCGGTTCATTATGTGAATGACTATGTGGACGTTGTTCACTGCTATGATTGCAATGGACTACCGATTGACTAGTCAACAAATGCAAGATACCATTAAACAGGAAGCACAATAAGATTCCACTGATGAAGGATATTATCAAATAAAAGTTAAGTTCTTTCTTTTGCATTTTACCTGTTTCCGCCCTGTCATGCTCATTAAAATCAACGAAGAATTCTAAAGCCTCCGGTAATAACCTAAAAAGAGCAGTGAATAGTAGACATCCAGAACTGAAAGCTAATGCTCCATTCAAAAACAGATAGTTTTCTTTTAACCGGAAGTTGTATTTCTTTGTAATCGACCTAGGAAATAAAAATTCATAGACATCATCAAAGTATATCACAAAACAACCTAGAACACATAATGATGATGACAGGAGGGTAAGATACCATCCTTGGTTAGACATGAAACTTAAATCTACCATTTTCAGCTAGATAAATGCCTTTAACGATAAAATAAACAAAGATGAACGTGCCAGAATGTAAACTATATCAGCGTATTATATGGTGATAATTTAATTACCTTTATAGTTATACTAAAGTAATCACGTGAATCATTATCGGACTTTTTAAATACTTACATAGTAATATATTCTATAAACAGGGAACAATTAATCAGTCTTAGTACCAGCATCACTCTTATACTGCGGCAATTCTGTGTATGCGGCCTTCTTCTTTTTAAATGGGATTCTTCTATGTGTTGTCTTTCTTCCAGCAAATTGTCTTTTCTTTAAATGGCTTAGATCAAGACTTCTGTTATTGATCATAACGAAGACGTACATACCCAAACCAAAAATACAAACACATGATGGAACAGCCATCATAATGTAGTATTTTTCGTACGGAGATGAATCTTCTATTTCGACATCCAAGCCTTGATTTTTCCATTTTTCTTCCAACTTCTTAAGGTCTGCAAATTGTCCTTTACTGACCACTGCACCCTTGATAATCTCCACTACGACTGAATCTTTTGTGTAATCAAAATCTTCATTATCAGCATAATCGGGTTGAAGAGAAATCAACACCTTTCTGTACCAATCTTTATTTCCAAACCATTCTTCCAAGATAGTGATGGGAAGCATTCCTTCCTCTACATCAAGCCATTCGGAGGAAAAGAATGATAATTCTTGAATAGTTGCTCCTTTTTCAAGTACAGATGATCTTTTATTAAGAGTTTGGTTAAGTTCGATTTCAGTTTCTTCTTCAACAGAACGCTTCATACCCCTGTGTCTGGCGGCTTCTCGAAGGAATGACAAATGAACTCTGACTTTCTTGGCTTCTTTGAAGTATCTGGTAAACCAAGTAATAAAATATGTCTTGTCCATTTTTAATTGTTGGTTATCATGTGGTGTACAGAAGGGTTCAGAATCAACATTTTTACCCTGTCCCTTTTTGAAGTATCTTTCGGGTGTACAACGAACTATAGGATTCAATTCGTGGTAGATTGGATCCTCTGGAATGATTTCATGGTGTTTGTAGATATCTCCTTCTTTCATATTTTCAGCTTTGATCTCATCTTTTCCCATTGGAATGATGGTTTTGGTACCAAACCATGTCCCATAATCTGGTTTTCCTTTCTTAATCTGACCACCCTTATGTTGTGGTTTTATGGTTTTAGGAGAGCCATCCTTATTCAAACTGACCCAAGGCTCCAATCCATTAGTTGTTTTGGGGGGTTTGGTACTAAATGTAACACCAGCAATGACTGTTGGTGTAACGATCATCACTTTGGTAGATGAAGGTAAAATAATTGTTCTGGCCCATGGTTCAGGCATTGGTGTAGTATTCTCACCTTTTCGTGCTTTTTCATCCTGTAGCTTTTTATATTCTTGACCATAGATTTTTTCTTTCACTCTGGCCCTTTTTTCTAGCTTTGGTGCCTCCGTGATTACAGGCTGCTGCGAGATAGTTAAAGCACCAGACTCAACCGCTAATATAGCAAGTGTGAATAATTTCAATAACTTCATAGTTATCATATATTGAGCTTGAAAAGAGTATTAGTTTTGATTGTTTTTAATTTTGACCGGTTTTTATATCTTCGCGCATTTTAATTCACTCAAGCTATCAAACAGAAAGCATGGAAACGGATCTTTTCGGTAATTTTATATCCATCTATGGAGATTTTTTACAATATTTATATTTGTCGGAAAGATCTTCCAACACATAGTATATGCCCTGAATTAATATAGCAGGTATTGTTTTTTTAAGGATATGGAAGTATCAATACTTTCACGTGACGGATCAACCTTTGAAAGTCTTCGGTTATTACAGATGCCGGTGCCATGGATGCTACGGACAGCTACTACCTTTCGTGAAATATATAATGCAGATGGTATATATAGATGTAATTCCTCTAATTAAGCAGTAAACTTCACATTCTACCAGGAGAATTGTGATACTTAAATAGTATGGATAGGATTGATCTATGGCAAGTAAATTCCATCATTAGATACATTGACTTAGTATAAAATGAAACTATGCTAAGATTGCCAGAAGCATTCATGGATATGAACTAGAACATAGAAAGCAGAACAAAACTAAAAGTTGAAGATCACCGGTAATTGATAAAGAGTTTAATAATGTCTCCCTCTACATTATGCAATTGAAATCAATATAGTATGTATATTAACCTATATTTCTGAATATTAATAGTAGTGACGAAGAAGAACCAGTAGTAAGTTCGGTGAAATAATTAGAATTCCAAGCGATGAGAAAAAGAACAGACAGAGGAAAACCGGGTAACTATGTTTTAGCCGAATATATGATTAATCTATGTACAGTACTGGAGAGTAGAAAGGCTAGTATTTAACATATCCCGTGGAATATTTCAACTCGTTCCATAAGTTGGGGACTTCAATTCCCTGAGCCTCACGGAATATTGTTTTATCTTCATATAAACTTTCGTTTAACTTGGACGTAGTGTCATACATAAAAGCGAGGTATTTCGGATGTTTTGATGTTAGGTAGTTGGCAATAAACTTGTCAGGGAGTTCTGGATGACATAGTGAGTGTATGTAGGCAAAAAATAGTAACTCTGAGGAAGATATGGCATTAAAAAGTCCATCCTTGCTACCAGAAAATAAATATGAAAACTCATTAGGCCTATTAGATGCATTGAGCTCTTGGTATAACAGAACAATATATTGCATGTATTCATTGACTAGGTTCAAGCATTTCAATGAATTTTTTGATTCCTTTAACAAGTCTTTGCGTTTAGATTTAGCTAATAATTGTTTCTCATGCAATGAACTTATAGCGACCGGATCATCGTCAGTATCTTCATCATCGTTTTCGTCGTTGAAATATTCCGTTTGAGCTACTGAATCAGACCCCGATAAACTAAAGAACCCCGGATTATTGGAGTTTAATCCTATAATTTGGACTTGTTTCTGCGCAGCATGGTAAAATTTAAGTGGTTGGTTGTACATCATTGGGAATGGGAAGAATTTTTGAAATAATTTCCGAGTATACTTTTCATAGTTCTTAGTGTTTATGTATAGATTGTATTGATTAATATAGTGTATTTTGTTTTCAATAAAGGATGTCAAACTGCTATTGATTAGCTTCTGTTCAGCCGAAGATAAACTCTGATTCGGTAAATAATTTACATCATTACCATTGATATAGTCCGTATTAAAGTTCATAGAAGCATACTGCGCAATACTTTGAAAACCCTCATAACGATCATTAGCAGATTCATCTCTAGGTACTAGCAAAAGTGGAAGCCTATCAGTTTCCGACAAATTTGTATTCGATGAAGTTACGATCTTGAACGGTACATTCTGGGGCTTCAAATGCAAATTTAGAAGCCATGAACTAGCTAAACATTCTGGTGATATAACAGATATGCTGGAATCATGTCCCCACACATGTAATTCAATCATTATTTGTTAACGAATTAGAGATTTTAGTCGACCTAAGGTCTACTAGAAGATTGATGACAATATAAGCACGACATTATTAATCGTGCGACATTGTCGTGATCTATATCAGACTCATCGTTGGCCAGCCATAGAGTAAACCAACTAATTAAGTACTTTTCTTTTGATATATTTATTCGTTTCTAAACACGATACATCGACATTCCTATAAATAGGATCATTCCTTTACATGCCGAGTAATATGTTTATCCAAGGTGATAAGAAGAAAAGATTGTCGTTGGATGTTATAGGGCAACTAGAAGACGATTTAGAAGCTGATCCATTAGATTATAATAAATGGAACAAATTAATCCAACAGGTACTTGCTAAGGATAAAGAAGAGCAAGTAAAATCGGTGTTCAACAAATACTTGAGTATTTTTAAGTTAGATGTATGTATCATTGCTGGATTGAAGTACATTTGTTGATAGATTATATATAGATTCATCTTTTGATGGTTTGTATTTATTCCTTTCTTTTTTTGCATTATTACCAGTTAAATTTGTGGCTTTAGAACTATCCAATCATCATGATTGTCATTTATTATGTTAGCTTAATACATCAAGGGAGAATGAAATATATAATCTATTAAAATAAATTGTATTTGTCGATTTCAGATTAAAATATTAAGAAGATTACTAACAAGTTTTAGGGGAAACAATGGTGTAACTATATTAATTATCAATTAAATAGAGGTGAATTTCAAGAAGTGGAACAATTATTCTCAAAATGCCTACCAATGACTGACTACGTTGAATTGTGCCGTCTTTACGTCTCTTATGTCCGCCGCACCAATGATGTTATAACTGGAGGTGAAAAAGCTCGAGGTATTGTAGTTCAAGCTTTTGAATTTGCAGTTACCAAGGTAGGCATAGATATAAATAGTGGTGATTTGTGGAATGATTATTTGGATTTCTTAAAAGCTTGGACGCCTGCCGCAACATGGGAACAGCAACAGAAGACAGATTTAATAAGAAGGGTTTATAAGAGGTTTTTAGTAATCCCAACAGGGAAAATAGAACAAGTTTGGTCCACATATACTAAATGGGAAAATGAAGTTAATGCTTCAACTGCCAATAAATTCATCGCAGAAAAGTCTAGTGAGTTCATGGATGCTAGATCTTGGAATACAGAATGGCAAAATGCAACGGAGAGGCTGTTGCGTAGAGATATCATACCTATTGGGATTCATAATGATAATAACAATCTAGTACATACTCAACTTAAATTGTGGTACAAGTGGGTTGCTCTTGAAAAGGAAAACAAGTTGAATTTAAAAGATGACTCCTTAGTTCAGCAACGTATTGAATATGTCTATAAACAAGCAGTTATGTCTTTGCCTTTTGTTCCTGAATTATGGTTCAAATTTAATAAGTTTTGGTTGCGCAGTAATGAAGAAGCTAATTCTAATAAATGCATTGAACTTTTAAGTGAAGCTTTAGTATTAAATCCTAGAAGTTATTTGTTAACTTTTCAATTGTCAGAAATGTATGAAAAAGACAACACTATTAATAAGGCTACAGAAACTTACGATAATTTAATATCCACTCTCACAAATGATTATAACCATATAAACAAAGAAATTGAATTAATCACAAACAGAGAACTTAATAGTAAAGATGAAGGAAAAAAAAATGAAGAGAATAACAATAATGAGGACAATAATAGTGATAATAGTGATAATGATGATGATGATGATGATGATAATTTTAAAAACCCAACATTCCAACTTAGTGAAGAGGACTCTTTACGTCTATCCAAATTACATGAGAAGAAAGATGAATTGAATAGAGCAATAACTTTGGTTTACACAAAATTGATGTTGGCTTGCAAGAGATCAAAGGGTATTAAAGAAGCCCGTGGTATATTTAAGCAAGCGAGAAACAGCTTTGAATCTATAGGATATGAATTTTATGTTGAGAATGCCCTCATGGAATATCATTCGGATAATTTAAAAACAGCCAGTAAAATTTTTGAATTGGGAATGAAGCACTTTAAAAAACAAGGCGAATTCTTATTAGCCTATTTGGATTTCTTGATCATGATCAATAAAGGTGAGAGCATTAAGGTTTTATTTGAACAAGGTTTGACTGCTTTATTGCAAGATGTAAACATTGAAAACGATCAAAATGGTGACACTACTGCGGGAACTAATATAAGATTGCAAGAGGCTAAAAACACAGAGAATGCTAGAAAGAAAAATTGTATTAAGAAATTAATCAAGAAATTTTCGAGATATCAGAGTGTGTATGGAGATCTAGACTTGATTAAAAGTTTGGATAGTAGATACGAAGAATATTTCCCAGATGATGATTCTATAGAATTATTTAGTGACAGATATCGTGGCAATTCTATCGACGTAATCAAACATTTCGATTTAGGGAAGGAAGATATTAGTTCTGAAGAAATTGTTAACACTAACAATACGAAGAGACGGAAGATAAAAATTCCTATAGAGGATGAATTTACTCCAGATGCATCAATTAATAATCAATCTACTACCAGTAAAGATATTGGACAGAACCAACTGCAACCCCAAAATTTCGTTGGTAATACTATCTATAATTTACTCCGTGTATTACCTAATTCATCCTATTTTGGTCCACCTTCAGACCATTTATTCAATAATAGTAAATTAGTCGAACTTTTTGGTAATCTACCCAGTGTTTCGACCGAATAGAACAATCAACGAATGTAAAAGGTCTACGAATAATAATAATATAGAGTATATAGTATAAACGGTACATCTTTGCATATATTTATGGTTTGTTTCGGCCTCACCTTCGTTCAAGAACCTTTTCTTTTCTTTCTTTTCTCCTAAATAACTTAGATAAGTAGTTTCAGAATTATTTTATTAGATTGTTTTATATTGGGAATATAAATATTTTTTAAAATTTAAAGCTGTAGACTTTCATATATTCAACTAAATTAATACCCGGTGGAAAACATGTATAAGCATACAAAATTAATATTCTAATTATCAAATATGGTATTGAGAGGTTTCTATCCTAAATCATTATATCTACCAGTAACTGGAACAATATTTACATGACATATAAGACAATGATTTAAAATATTCTTGTGTCTTCTTGAACAATACCAATCGTATCAGTTAATGATGGCTTGAAAGCCCATTTGTCAAATACATCGAAAACTTCTAAAATCTCTTCTGCTAAAAGGTCCCTAGGACACTTATTCAAAATCTCCTTTGAAAGCTTTGGCGCTAGATCTATATCAGCACCAGGTGCTAATTGAGCCAATGCTTCAGAAAGTTTACCTGTAGACTTGTACATTAATATCTGTAGTATATATTCCATCATATCAAAATCCATTTCAGGCAAATTTTTTGGATCTATTTCTATAACAGCAAGCAGGGCACCAGCAGGTAAAATTGACCTTGATGGAATGAGACAAGGTTGGTCTCTAACTATTAAATTAGGATCGAAATCAATTCCATCTGGAATAGTGTGATCCCCACTAGATTCAACAAGACCAATCAATTTGGAATCTGTAAATAACTCCCTCTTGATGGCTGATTTATTTCGCTTAGGAAAACGAGGTCCCGATAAGAATTTCTGTGCTGTGGTATCTGGAACAAAACACACCATTTTTATACGTCCATACCTTTGCAACCAATTATGATAAACAGAACACATGATCCATTGTGCAAGTAAGGATTCTCCGAATTTTTGAGGTGTTAGGTTCCCTATGATCAACAATTCATCATGAATCTTCTCTCTGGGCTTCATACGAGGTTCGACGATCTTATCCTTCTTGATCAAAGATTCAAATGTAGACCAGTTATAGCCATTATGGGGGTATAATTCAAAGTTTTCTGCATTCCCAGTCTTCTCTTTCAAGTATTTAATACGTTCTTCCCAAATATTTACATTCTCCTTGTTATCCACAATAATAACATGCTTCCTTGGTTTCAATTCGTAGTTTATCATAGTAGAGAATAAACCATACCCTGAAAATACATCTATGATATCAAGGTTATTATTTGAGTCTGGATATTTCTTCTTAAGGTCTAATTTATCTATGACATCTTGACACGATTGTGGTCTAACAATGTGTCTATAACCATACTGATATTTTGGAAACCCAACCTTTTGGAAGTTTTCAATTAATGACGGGTTAAATGACCTATATATTTTACGCATTCCTTCTTATTTATTGTTGTCTTTGTTTATAGCTTTTGGCTAGTCTTTAAAGATAAAAAAAATCATAAATACGATTTTCCCGCATTCCTTCTCATCTATAGATATAGTATAATAACCAGCCAAAATTTTGAACAGTATATATTAAGTCCAATGTCCATAAACAATGTTGAATTAGTGGAAAACTACACTAGAATATTGGGCAAAAGCCAGGCAGTCCCATTCTCTTTGGGACCGAGTGAAGTTATTAAATTATCTACTCCTACTTCTAGACAATCCTTATCAATATCACTGCGAGATCTAGTCTCAAGGAAGATCAATATAACTGCTAATGATGGGTATATATACTTAACAAATCTACGGTTGATATATATAACCTCTTTACAAGGAGACATAAATACGTTTCTGATAGATATAAGAGGGGCTCCAGATTTGCATTTCTCTCATGCATTGAAATCCCCATGGTTTGGACCTAACTATTGGGAATTTATGTTTTTTAATGCAAGCAGGTCCAGCGTTGTATCTGACGGATTGCCCAAGAATGAATGGTTTAAGGGAAAAATTGCGTTCAATGATGGCGGAATATTTTCTTTCGTAGAGATAGTGAATCAGGTATTGAATGACGCTGCTAACAATACCGAAATCGACGAAGAATTGCCCAGGTATACGCCAACCTGACTTAAGTTTATCATCTTATAATTATTATATTAATTAAAACTAATGAAATAATATACACGAATAATATACTCCGGATCGAAATGTAGATTTACATTATTAATTAAGATCAAGTGGAGTTTCATTGAGACTTAATCCATCTGCTCCAGACACAGACATAGGGCTTTCAAAGGATTCATCAGCATCTAATTCATCTATTTTGGGATCAACAGGCTGCTTTATCGCAGAATTTGATACTAAGGGTTTTAAATTAAATATCTCATCAAATTCTGTGAAATCGAGTGTTTTCTTCATCTCCTCAGGCTCTAAATCTGAATATAGTTCTTCAAATTTCTCAACCGCGAGGTCTTCAAGTGCCACCGCATCTTGATAAACAATTGATCCCTCTTCATTATATATTTTTGCATTACTGAACATCAAATGTAAGTCTTCTAATATTTCTCGAATACCCGTATAGCTTTTACTTTGAATTCGTTTTTTAATTATATCCAAAGCAATAGGATGTTTGATTAGAACGTAGTAATCAGGATACAACTTCTTCGATGGTTTCAACAAAAACAAGTCACTCAATTTTCTTCCTTGATCACCTGTATGATTGATGATCGAATCGTATATGATAATCATATTTCCTTGTAACAATTGTCTTTCCTCAGGAGTTAATGGATCAACTGTTGGTGTGGCACGATATAATAAAGATCCTCTTCCACGGCCACCACGGCCTCTACCTCTTCCACGGCCTCTAGAACCAGTCGTCTTAGGGGTACCTTGTTTTTGCCTTTTTGTTGTCGAATCATCACTTAAATCGTCATCAATGAAAGCTTTACGTTTCCTAGAACTGACGGAACCGGTTCGTGAACGTAAGTCAGCACCTTCATCCATATCTGTATCTTCATTTGAACGAGGCATTCCACGAGGCCGACCTCTTGCACCTTTTGGTTTCAAGTCTCGTTCGCCATCACTATCATCTGAAACAACTCCTTCAATTGTTTTTAACCATTGTTCTTCAGTCAAATTGTCATCATATAAGGCGGTCCTACGTTCTCTATTTCCTCTACCATACTCTTCAATAACTTCATCCTTCTTTAATAATATCTCAGGATCCTTTTGATAAATTTCAGGTAACTCTTGATCGCTGAATAAACGACTTGGGTAGCTAGCTTCCTTAGTTTCAAGTGATCTTGCTTCGTCTAATTTTCTAAATGCGATTAATTCATCGTCATTTCTTGCAATAATTTGATTAAGTTCATCATCATCCAAATCATCATTATCATCTACACTGCCCTTTTGTTTACGTTCTTCCTCTTTTTCAAGTAATGCTCTTAACAATGCTTCCTGTTCTTCAGCAGTCGATTTGTTGTCAAACTTACCTGCCTGTATAACTTTTCCATCAATTTCTAATTTAGCATGCGCCCTTTCTAAAATCATTTCTTCCACAGAATCTTCTGTAATCAATCTTAAAATCCTAACCTCATTTTTTTGACCAATACGATGCGCTCTATCTTGTGCTTGTAAATCTTGATGAGGGTTCCAGTCAGTATCAAAGATTATAACAGTATCAGCTGTCTGTAAATTCAAACCTAAACCACCTGCTCTGGTCGACAATAAAAAGCAGAAATAGTCTGAGTCTGGCGCGTTAAATAACTTAAGCAACCCTGTTCTATCATCTGCTTTTGTACCACCATCTAATCTCATATATTTCATGCCCCGTAACCTTAAGAAATCTTCCATGATATCCATAATTTGAGTCATTTGGAAGAAAATTAAAACTCTATGACCGGTTTTCTTGAATTTAGGCAATACTTTATCCAATAGTTCAAATTTACCAGCAACTCTCCAAATTTGATCATTAGTCTCTGATGTTGGATTAATCAAATTTTCAACTTCTTCATAAACAAATGGATGGTTACATATCTTCCTCAATTGCATAATTTGATTATTAGCATTTTTAATCAAAACGGGCTTATCTCCCTCATCTGGTTTACTAGCGTACAAAATGTTGTACTTCAACATCTGTTGATACAATTTCGACTGTAATGAAGACATTTTACACTTGACAACCTTTTCAACTTTATTGGGTAAATCTTTCTCAACATCCTTCTTTAATCTTCTCAAAAGGAAAGGCCTCAATACTTTATGTAATCTTCTAATAACTAATAATGTTTCTTCTTCGCTTAATTCGATTTTGTCTTGGCCACCAGTATTTGCGAATGGCGTATTAAACCACTCATCGAACGACTTAACAGAGTTGAAAATTTTCGGCAAGACAAAATTCAATAATGCCCATAATTCCGGTAAATTATTCTGTAAGGGGGTACCAGTCAAAATTAAACGGTAGTCACTGTGATAATGGTGCGTCAAAGTTTCTGATAATTTCGAATTGGCATTTTTCATACGGTGCCCTTCATCAATAATCATATGAACCCATTTGACTTTAGATAATAAGTTTCTGTCTTTAATAATATATTCAAAAGTGGTTAATAAAATCTGGAAATTTCCCAGTTTAATGTCATGTTGCAAAACTTTACGTTGGGTTGGAGTACCCTTATAAGTAACCTTTTTAACACTCGGAGCCCATTTCTCAAATTCTATATTCCAGTTTGTTAATGTTGATAACGGCACAATCACTAAAAATGGCCCAGGGATTTTCTTTATTTCTATCAAATACGTTAGTAACGATATCGTCTGAATAGTCTTACCAAGACCCATTTCATCGGCCAAAATACCATTTAAATGGTTATTGAATAAAGACACCATCCATTGCAAACCTTTAATTTGATATTCTTTAAGTGTTCCTCCTACTAATATTGACGGCTGCTTGGTTACCTCTTCTTTGATACGATGTGCTACGTGGTAATAGTCCATTTTTTCACGTCTTTCGTCATCATTAGAACTCTCCACACTATCATCCGGAATATTTCTTTGTGCTTCATTATGCGACTCGCGTTGCTGTGTTTGAACAGCTTGCGCCAACGAATCTAAGAACTGATTAGTCTGCTTTAACAAGTGAGTGATCCTAGTGTCTTTAGTATGGTCTAATAATTTCAAGTAAGCCTCTTCATCATTCAGTTTCAAAGCTTGCAAACGTTGCTTGGCCATTTTTTCGAGTTTTTTCTGTTCCTCTTTAGCAGTTTGGCTATGGAAACTACTAATTTTGTTAGCAAATCTCTCAATCTTCTCCTTTTTACTGAATTGCTTCTTATTTCTGGTAACTTTAGCCGATAAAATCTCTCGTATTGTACTTTGGTGCTTCTTGTTCTGAGCTTGAACCAATGAATGTAACTGTTGTTTATAAAGCTCATGTGTTAATGTTACATTATCACTGGACAAATTACTGAACTTTGCTAGAAAGTTAGGATGGGAGTTTGGTAACAAAGACTTACTGAACCAAGCTTGCGACAAAATCTTTCCCCGTAATTCCTTTTGATAAGGCAATAATTCTAGTTTGCTAATTTCTGCCTTGATTTCGTTAATTTCATCCTCGTTATTAGATTTATCTAATTGTTTACGCAAGGAAGAAATCTTTTGATTGATTCGAAGTATGATTACAGCTTCTCTATTGTTAATGATATTATCCATATCAATCCCTTCTGGTAAGAGTCCGGGAATTTGGAAACGGCTCTGGATTGCATATAAAGCAGTATAAGGAATATCCTTGAATTTATCACTCAAAATGTCCGGCACTTCGAAACAATCAACTTGAACCCTGGGCTTGGTTATGGGAACTACTGTCTTAGTTGTAGTAGCCTTATCTGGTACCAACTCATCAATATTCACAGGCGGCTTAGGTTCAAGACATACAGGATTAAATGTATTAGTTGTGGATGGTGTTACACTACGATCCTTCGTGGTAGACTTAATGCTTGCTTGTCTCTTTGGCATTTGTTGAACAGGTGATTGATTTGAGATGGATACAGTATTAGAGTTGATGCCTTGGTTCAACATTTTTGGTTTTGGCCCTCTTTTATTTTGCTTCTTAAGACCATTCAGAAGGTCTTCTTGCGGTGTTGTAAAAGAAATACTCTTTGAAGGCATTTGATTATTTACTTGTGAAACATTTTGCTGCATGGGCATCATAGGTGATTGTGCACTTGGTACTATTGAACTTTGCGTTTGAGAAGGCTGTCTAGGTTGACCAGGTAACTGCAGTTGGGAAAATTGGGGGGTTTGAGTATTAATAACCGGTTGTTGAGCTGCAGATGGTAGGTAATTTCCGTTTGCGAATGTCAATCTATCATTTGTCACGAAATCTATTACATTCTGAGGAATCAATGGACTATTAGGTCCTGGGCTTTTCAAGAGGAACTTAAACGCCTGAAACTGAACCTTCAACATTTGCACTTGTTGTGCAGAAAATGCGGATTCTGTCGAAGTATTTGCATTATTTTGTATAGTTGGTGGTATGTTACTCGAATTAATAGGTCCTCCATTCTGTAATGGCATTGGCTGCTGTTGCATCAGTTGCGGCGTCTGGGTCTGAGGAGTAAATGAAGAGTGTTGCGGAGGTTGAAACTGTTGTTGTGGAATACATCTCTGTGTATTTCCCACGATATTTCCCGGAACCTGCCCCATCATTGCATTTGGAACAGATGGAGTACCATTTGAACTATTATTATTCATTGGTTGCGGAATTTGCGGCAGCCTTTGAAATTGCTGCTGTTGCAGTTGAGGTATCTGCTGTTGTGCTTGTGGCTGTGATGGGTCCGGTGGAGCATTTTTTCTCTGAAGTGATTGCTGATTCTGTTGTTGGAGATACTTAATAATTTTACTGAGATGAGTAAACTCCGGCACGTTAATAGCTTGCTCCCCGAACTGTTGTCGAAGTTGGTGCCAACGCTGAAGTATTTTTTGAATCTCTTCCCGCAGAAATTGCCGATTCATTGTATACCTCTGTTAGCCAAACAATAAAATGAAGAATAATTTACATGCTTACACTGTTTTGATGTCGTGAATTTGGATTAGGGAGAACAAAATCTCAGTAGTAGTGCCATACTCAATTTCTTTAAGTGCAAGAGTATAGGACTACAAACTCATATACACGAATATACAATATGAATATTGTATCAAGAGCTAGTGAAGCATCATTAAGCGGAATACCAAGATATCTTACTCAGATTCATAAATATGCAGAAAAAACTCTTTTTTTTCTATGCTCGTGTATGTGACTGGAAAGGCTGAAAAAGAGTGGGATTGAGTATCATGGTTTCCACAACTCACCAGTACCTCTTGGTGCATAATTAATGGCATCAAATCTCTCTTTCTTGACAAGATCATCATTAGAACCGGCAGATCCGTTGCTAACCACTCCCTTAATTTTCTTTGGCTTAGTAGATCCCTTTGTATTTTTGTTCCTGTTTTTATTCTTATTTTTGGAAGAACCATCAATTTTGGTGTAGGAATACAAGGTCGTATCAATAGTGTTCTGTAAAATACTGTTTGGGACACGGTTTTCATCGTCGACACTAAAGTTATGACGAGGATCATATAATTGAAACTGGTTGATATCATACGATTGAAAGATTAAAAGCTCTGTTTCGTTCACGTTCATGCAGTCAATTCCAAAGCTTTTAGCCCAGACCTTAGTAATTGGGTCTTCAGTTACAAGCTTCCATTCTTCAAGAGTACTATTGAAAGTGTTTCTTTCTATGAATCGTTTGTAGATACAAGATCTTATTAAATACCTCAAACGAGTTGGCATTTCTGCTAGCTCATCCGCATTCGCCAAAGCATTTTGATATGACTGGGAATTTTCATATTGAATATCATTCAACTTATTATTTTGTTTGTATGCCAGAAAATTATAATTTGCTTCGTCCAAATTATGGCTCGTGAAATGCTCACCCTGTGAAAGAGGGTACTGACCGATCAAGTTGGAATCAAATTTCGTTTTGAAATTAGGGAATTCTTTAATTTTCGGTGAGTGTACTTTATACTTCAAGCATTCTGACCAAGAGGGACCAGATTCGTTTGGAGATTCAATATAAAGATCGTAAATGATCGGTTTCTTTTCTGGTTTGAAATCCGTATTTGACATATCGGCCTCTTCTTCTGCGTTAAGCTCCTTCTCAAATATTTTATCAATAAATCGAATAGCTTCTCTTGCATTAGTTGCCATCATAGAAGTACCCTTCTTTACATAGTCAAACTCGTGTAAAGTATAGCTTGGAATATAGA
Organism: Debaryomyces prosopidis; assembly: GCA_030578795.1. Taxonomy (NCBI): domain Eukaryota; kingdom Fungi; phylum Ascomycota; class Pichiomycetes; order Serinales; family Debaryomycetaceae; genus Debaryomyces; species Debaryomyces prosopidis. The sequence continues at coordinate 265,261 of JAKTZG010000002.1, read as the reverse complement.
TATTCAAATATATGTCTTCATTTGCCTTAGCATCAATGTGTGCTTTAATGTATTCCTGATTGAACCACCGTTTAATATTACCAATTCCTCTTACAAATGCAGAATGATCCAAAATCACATTAATGTGTCTTGACTTATGTTCTGGTAATGCACTAGTCTCGTTAGATGCTTTTTCAATTTCTTCTGAAGGAACTAACTCATCAAAATTGTGATAATTTGAATTCTTTCGATCCTCATCTCCATTTGAATTATAAGAATAAAGAGACATTCTATTGTTGATCAGTATTACTTCAAGCCAAAAGTAAGATGTACATCAAACAATAATGAAATGTTAATCAAATATTAAATCTATAATAGTATTAAATAAAAATTATGATCGAAAATTGTATTGTCATATTGGGTTTTGCGCTCCTTTTGTAATTTTCCAACTTGTCTACAAGAATTCTATTCTTAATGGAAAATCAGAACATAAATAATTCGGGTTATGTAGTTTCTATAGAGATTAATGAAACCGTCTACAATGATCAAATTGTGGTTTATACGTATTTAGATTGTAATGTGTAATTTATGAAAGAATTTTTGGGGCCCTTTTTTCACTTATGGCTTCATTATTACTTCCTATAGACTCATAATCCGATTCATTATCAATAACGTAACCTGATTCCAAGTGTGCAATAAGATCTTGTAATTTGACGATCTTGTTATGAAGGTTTTCAATATCAGTATTAAAAATATTCTGTTTTTCTATTAGAGCCTTTTTCCAATCTTTGAACCTTCGTTCTTGGTTTGCAATTATCCCAGCAAATTTCTCCTTCATTTTAATTTGTTTATCTAAGAGAATGGGGTTTTCATCCTTTATGACAGAATCACAAGGTACCATTATCTTTTGATGGAAATATACCAGCTGTTCCAAACCATTCATTCTCTGTATAGTTGCTTCGCTCATCGACAGTTCCATAATTGCCTCTTTAAATCTATCGCCCAAGTAATCACTACGAAAACTTTCATAGTGAATATCAGTTGATACTATGAGGTCTAACATATTCATACCCATCAATATTTCTCTCAAATGAATGAAGTCACAATGAATTGGGTTCTCAATCTCAGCTATACCCCAACTGTATTTCCTTCCTCTTACCATATTTCCTTGTGAATTCTCATGATATTCATTGGATCCTATGACTGCAAACGGCATATGTGAATATATCTTATTTTTCACATTTTGATCTAATATATGACCACAAATTGTTATATTGTTTAATTCTAGAGTTTGATTAACTATTGCCTTGAAACTCTTCAAATCTTCTACACTGAATGTATCGCTTTTCGAAATTACTGGAATAAGGTTGGCACGTTTAGATAATTCTTTCATTGACAAAATATCCAATCGATTTAAGCCTTTTCCATTCGGAGCAATGAAATATAAGCAACAGTGAACCCTATCGTCAATCCTATTTTTCCGAATCGGTTGCTCTTCTTGAAGTAAGTGTAGCTTAAATTGCTCATCAAGATATCTTGTCGCTGGCACCCATGCGTACAGATTATCAACTAACATTCCAAACTCTGGGAAATCTATAAGCTTAATCCTTAACGAAAATCCTTCTTCCGCAACCTCGAACCTGTTTACCTCTATCATGGAGTTAGGCTTTGCATTTTTCTTGCAGTCCCTATTGATTAGGTCGGCCCCGAATAACGTGTTTGCAAATGTAGTCTTCCCACTTCCTGGTGAACCTATTACCATCAATGAAAAACTACCTCCATTTCTACGGCAAATAGACTCTCTCTGGTCTGGGAGAAATGAAAGTCCGATCGACACTGCTGCCGATTTGTCCATGCATGATGCACTGGTAGAAATAGCTTCTGAAAATTCTTGATTTTGACTAGAAACCGGAATCCGTCTACTCCAACTAGGATCTTCGGTCGTATCTAATGTCTTAAACAAGTCTGGATTATACAGTGTTACATTTTGGCATAAATTGGTATTATCTTTGAGGGTTGTCACCCCCTTCAATTTAGCTTCAAGAGCTCCTATTTCAGTATCGAATGACATCAAATTTTCGTTTGTATCTAATCTTTCAAAACCCATATCTTGATCAAAAATTGAGGGTTATTTCTTCTCTTGTCTTTCTATAATGCTAGAACGGTAACTTGACCACAAATAAGCTGCAAAATCTGGTTGCAACAAAGACATATCTGTACTGCACATAATGTATGCCTTATTCATAGTATTATGAATGTCCATAAAATATTATTTTATATTAGGTGTAAAAGCAACTATATTATCTTATTTAGTATCTACGTGACAGCATTGTTAAACCTAGGGTCTTTAAGCGAGGGCATTAAATGTAGTAACTGACATTATGCGGCGAGGCTAAAGAAAAATATTCCAGAAACAAGCATATCCGTTTTAGGACAATATGTAAACATAATTAAATTATTGCAGAATTTCATACTCACTAAACAAGTAATACAATAGGCTATCCTTAATTAGAAGCAAGCACAGTTTCCCTAAGATTGTTCATAATTGATATTCGTTCGTTTGTTTAAATTTTTCTTTTCTTACGTTTAACCCAGCCTATCGAAAAGATAACGAGATCAAAATTCAAGTACACTTCCTGCAACTGGTGAAACATTAATATGGAAGTTCCCGTTAAAGCAAGAATGTCCGTTGATGACATTAGTTTAGACTCAAGGCCTGTGGTTACACCAGAAAGAAGAGCTCGATCGAGTTCCCCAGTTAAGAACCGTCGTTCGTTACCACCGAACTTCTTTGACATGAAACTACCTTCCCTTCCATTTGCTAGCGAAGATGATATCAGGTCCATGACTTCCGGGTCAAATAGTTCATTATCTCCGAAGCAATTGAAACTGTTATCTAATTCTCCTGTTTTCAGTCGTTTACATGTCACCACATCGCCAGAGCGCAGCCAATATGTAATTCCAATTCCTTTCACCCTTAAACTACCCCCTAAATTGAGTTCTCAAAATCAAGGCTCTCCACAATCAAGGTCAAACTCTCCGGAAAGATTGAACTGGAAAGAAAATGGGAATTCACCAACCAGGTCACGCTCTCCTAATAAATTGAGTAGACTTGTGTACAATGGGAGCTCATATGAAAAGTTGGATTCGCTGTCTGATAGTGAAGTAGAAGATGATAGAAGCCATAAAGTTATAATACGTCGTCCTGCTCCTCCTCCAGTGACGACCAACAAAAGAAAGTCGAAGAAGCAAAATATTCAGGCAAAGCAAATGTCTCACGATGAGTTGAGCACAATTGATGAAGCTAGCAACTACGCTAATTCAAGAAACCCAAGTTCTACATCAAGAAACCAGGAAAAAATGTTACCAACTTCGCCATTCAATGAAAGCGCCACTGTTGGAAATGATTCGACGCAAACTTCAAATGGATATTTGGCTTTACCTTCATCAATGAAAACCCCAGACAAATTCACATGTAGAATTCCAAACAGCGTTACTCATTCAGAAGATACATATAATAGAAATTTGATTTTAGAGAAGATCCACCAAAATAGAAATGATTCTACAAGACATATCCAATCTTCGGTTATTAGAAGTGCAACAGAGGATAACATTCGATTACTTCAACTGTCAAATGCTCCTGTCAAATTTAATGATACTGTATTGAAAATACATAAAAGAAGTTTTAGTGATGAATCTAAAGTTTCTTCTCTTAGTTCATTTAGTTCATTCGGGGGCATGCTAAACAACTCTCCCTCACCAAATTTATTTATCAATAATACTATAAGGCCACAGTTGTTAGAATCAAAGGTTGATACTAAATTAAGACAAATAAATGACTCAAGAACTGCAAGTAATGGATCAACAACGTCTTGTGAATCAGGGATTTCTAGTAACGCATCATGGAATTCGTTACAAAAGAGTATTAATATTAGTGACTCAAAAAGCCCTTCGGAGTCACCAGTGGTACAAGATGAAGAAGTGATAAACTCCCCAGTAATAACTGCTTCAAATAATCAAAAAATTATGAGTTCAGATTCATTTGACACCACTAATAATTCACATAATAGCTTAAGAAAAAACGATAATTTGAATTGTAGTGATTCAGACGAATGGGAAATCGCAGATTTATATTTGAATGAATCAGAGGTTTCTATTGATGAGAATTCTAATACTAATGTACCTGTTTTGCAGAAGACTGCAGATTATAATGAAAGTGATAATGAAGGTGCTGGTACAAGATTTAATTTTCCAACTGGCAGTAGGAACATCACTAACAGTAAGGAATTGAAACAAACTATATCACATACTTCAAGCCTTCGGTCTGGTGCTTATATGGCACAATACAGATCTCCTTCTGGTCAAATTGAGATTCCAGATTTGGATGATAAATCTACCACAGGAAAATATTTTCTTACAAGATCGCCTTGCTCTTTCAATGGTGCTACCTTCGATGATATCAATTGCGAGGATTCTGATGATACAGGAACAGAAAGTGGTGATAGCTCTAAACTAGAGCCAATTGGCTTTCCTAGTAAAGCTGCCAGAAATGTAATCAAGGAACAATTTAAGTCTATGCATGGCGATGATGATTCTGATACAGACATAGAATCCGCTAAATATTCGTATTTTTCGGCCACGACACCCAAATCCAAATCAACACTGTGCCTCTCATTTAGTGAAAGACAATTACCGCAACTACCTGATAAGGCTAATATTAGGCACCCACAGCCTAAATCTCCAGCCAAGCACATACGCCATAAATCTATGTTTAATATCGATTTTGACCCAGGTTTAGCCTCAGCATTTCAACCACAAGTAAAACTGGTAATACATCATAAGAGATCAAAATCAGTAGATTTGAATACTATGTTGTCGGCATCAAACACTTCAAAAACAGACTCAGAAACCTTACCACTAAAAACTAAATGCACAAAAGAAGTAGCTCCGCCTCAGGAGATGAAAATAATGGTTACCGAACCTCCGAAACCAATTGATTACGCAGTTGATTTCAAAGAGGCTCCAAGTCCGGCTAATAGTCTTAGAGTACCTAATGACAAAGGAACTTGTGACGAATACCAACACATTCAGAATAATAATAAAAACGGCCTTTCAGAAAACTTAAACAAACTTGACATAAACCACAATGATGTTAGCCCGCAGCGTACTCCATTGCCTATAAATCAATCTCAAAGCTACCAATTTGGATTAAATCGTACACCTTACAACATTCCAACGCCTGTTCGTTCTAATATGAGCGAGTCCAGTTCAGGTTCAAGCTATCAGTCTAGTAGGACTACTAAAAACACCAACTATACGTCAATGTCCGACAGCGATAGTGTCATTATTGACTTGACAAAAGACAAGTATGATGTGTATATGATACAAAGAAATAGTTCAACTCAATCATATAGATCAATTACTGAAAGGACAAAAGAAGGAAAGGAAGTAGAAGTGGTATTAGTGGATGACGAAAATGAAAATGAAAATGAAGTCGATGAATTGGCCAGTATTTACTCCAAATATAAAAATAATTGGATATTTAGAACCGGTTCCACTACGTCGTGTTCTTCTAATGGAAGTACCGCGTCATATGAAAGTGGTGTCGCTTCAGAATCTCAATTAAAATTAAAACCTTCAGCAACTCTTGATTCGAGACATAAAAAGCTCCAGTCACAAAGTAATATCGATAGATTATCCCCACACATTCAGAAGCAAAGATTGAGTGATATGCAAACCCTACAATTCAATAAACCAAATGTTGGACAACCCGCAAGAATTCAATTTCCTAGAGTAAAGCAAAATTCCTTAACTGTTAGACCAGTGATAAAGGAAGTTCCAAGAGTACATGCATCTTACGGTACACCAGAGAGCATATCCTCGTCGAATTTAAATTCAAAATATTTCGACTATGCATCTGATAACTATGATTTCAACAGCTTTATGAAACAACAAGTGAATACTAGATAATAATAATTTCTTATAAAATGTTACACGTAATTATATTTTTATAATATTTTCATTTTCTTCAATATAAATTTTCAATAAGGCTTATTTATTACATTCTATTTTAATTTCCAATTCAACTATTAGTTTCTTAGGTTAAATTATATATATGCAAATTAATTCATATCAAATTAGTGGACTATCACCTTCAGATATCGTTCCCAAATTATACGAATCAGTACTTTTTGAATATAGAGGAAAATTGGACCTAAAAGTGTAAGGACCACCAGGTGCCTCAGATTTTTTAATTCTTTCATGATCATCGTTTTTTTTCTCATTTAAGATATCACTATCAACAGAAGTAAAAGACTTCATTGATCTAGAAGATGGCCCTCTAGTTATATTGAAGTCCGAATCATGGCCCGTACTATTACTCCTGTAGAAAGTGATTGTTTTATTGATTGTTTCAATCTTATTAGAAAGATAATTATTGTCTATGATGCATTTAGAAGGCTTTTTATTATATGAGTTGGATCTGAAAAATGTTGCGTCTTCTATAGGAGATTTTAAAGATCTATAGTATGAAGTATCTTCAAAATTATAATCTTCTGGTAGTTGGTTAGCTTCATCTATCAAATCTTTATCAAGCATTGAAATTGTAGCCTCGTAATCCGATCTTTCCGGCTCTATTGGTGCATCAATGTTGTTCGGTAAGACTTCCACTGATTCTGATTTAGATGATACGTCACTCAAATTAACAGCTTTGAAGTTTACCTTTTCATCGTTGTCATACCAAGAATATCTTTTGATTTCCTTTGACGCCTCTATTGCTATTCTCTTTAGGGGATTTTTTGAGACTGTATTAGTAGAAATTTTCCCATTTACTTTACTTTTATCATTAGAATCATTAGTATCCGATGTATCAGCTTTCTGTGTACTCTCTAATACTGCTAAAGTTGCCATCATATTTGTAATCGATTTCCTCTTAGTATTACTTAATTCCTTATTTTGGGATTCAATCATTGCTAAATTATCCATCATGTCAATTATGGAAGCCCTCCTCTGGTGCTCTAAGTTCGTGAGTTCAAGAGAACTGTTTTTCTTTTTGTTTACGGATTCTTGAGATTTGTCCACGTTCTCCAATACACTCATCATTCCTAATATTGACTTTCTGTTATTCCCTGTATCTTTCTGATTTAACTCTATCGATTCATCTGATTCCTGTCTTCTATTATCTAGAATACCCTCATTCTCAGTTCTCGATTCAGTTGAACTCTTCCTAGATTCTAATGTTCCCAAAATGTCCATAATTTCATTTTTGGGGGAATTACCTATAGCTTCTCGGTCTCGTTTGTCATTTATGACCTGAGAATCCAGGTCAAGAAGTATACCAAGCCCAAATTCCTTCTCATTAGATGACTTCATAGAACTAGCTGTATTGGTAACTTCCATTCTCCTTCTACTAAAAGACTCTATTTCATTTATTTTATCTGGAATTTTATAATTAAGATTGTCACTAATAGAACTATGGAAACTTTTTAAGGCTCGCTGTCTAAAAATATCCCGATCATTTTTTAGTGTTGTGTTGGTATTTTCACTGAAATTTGTAATATCATCCATTCCACTTTCAAGCGAAGCTTGCCTGAAAATAAATAATTTGTTAGTATTACTATAACTTTCTTCCTCTTTGAAATCATTATCTCGGCGAAGTCTATGTCTTAAATTGTTACCTATTGTTAACCCGTTAATCATAGGGGAATTTAAATCATAAAGTTCCAAGTTACCTGATGATTGCAAGTCAGGTGTTTTTCTATTGAAATTCAATGTGGCAATATCTACTGACGACAGTCTTCTGAGATCCATGTAATTTTCAAGAAGATCTTCATTATAAAGCTTATTTTCAGGCATTGATTCCAGAGATTTAGATCTATCATCAAATCCTTCAATAGATAAGTGGTAAGAATGATTGAAAGGTCTATAGTTTTTTAATTGTACATCAGGAAGTTTAAGATCAGTTGACATGGTTTCAGTTTCCATTTGATCGAAAGGGTTCGAGCTGAGCCCAGAGCTCTCTTCAAAATTATTACTAACAGCATCTAGTGATTTTTTGGTATTAATTTCTTTTGTATTGTCTAGATCATCATGATGCTCATCACCGAAAATATCATCATATTGCCCATCGGGATCTTCTTCATCGTCATAGTTAAAGTCCTCATCCTCCATTCCATTATTTTCAAAATCATAATCAGAAAATTCATCAACTTCGTATCCTAAATCATTTTCATTAAACTCATTCAGCTGGGGTTTTCTATTGTTTCGTATGGGTTTATTTGTTTTATAATATTTTACAGACGTGTTTCTGCCTCCAGCATTATCCTTAACAAAGGAAAATTGCGAAGAGGAACCTGAATCGGAATAAGCATCGTCATCATTTTCAGTTAAGTCTTCCCGAATATCTGTTGAATAATTATGTGATGAGACACCATTTTCCGCAAAATCATTGATTTCGCAATCGGGTTCGAATGATACCAGCTTTGTCTCAAAATTCTTACTATCCGCTAATGAAAAGCTAGATTGGTTTGCATTTGATTTAACCAGTTCATCATGTACTTCGGGTAGACTCAAAGGTGGTGCCAATATATTTGAGTTAGTCTTATCCTGATCTGATCGAGCTCGCGAATAGGGCGACTGCAAGTATGGTGAATATAATGGAGGCATAAGCACGTCTTGACTATCTGAATTATTTGTATGATATATATCTTGAGGCAGGAAAAGAGCAGGTGATGACCAAGAAGCTCCAGAATTCGGATTTGGTGTATGCATTTGGGCTAGGGTGTCATTCAGGAGCGTGTGCGATTTTAGCTGGCTACTCCATGTATGCTGCTGGTTCTCTCCAGGAGATTTTGTGCTAGCAACGGTATTAGTGGTTCCATTCAGTGGTATCACAGGAAAACGTTTCTGCTCATATTTGCGTGGTGCTTGAACTTTCTCTTTGACTGGCCCCGATAAAGCACTATTCAACCGATCTCCTGACAGTAACACATTAGTAGACTGTTTGGCGTGGTTTGGTGAAGAAAATAGGTTTTTAATGGGCGTTAATAGCTTTTTGGGTGTGCTCATTGGCTTCTGGGGTGATGCGAACTGAGACTTCTCCTGGAAATTAGGTGATTGAAGAATTGAACCATTCGCATGAGTTATTCGGGGCGGATTCTCCATCTCATAATCATAAAACTCCGAATTAGAAGATTCACTTCTCTTATGACCCTTTATAAATGACCGCATATTGGGTGTTGGACATATAACACAGGCAAACTTGAAATGTGGACTAAACGATTTCTCTTGATAACGACTTGCGCGATAAAATAATTTTTCAGTATCCTGCCAAAGCTAATTCAAGACACCGAGAGTACTCTATCGAGTATTAAAAGGTTATAAGCAAGTTGTGATAAGGTCTAACACTCGAAGTTGATATGTATTTCTAATTTTCGTATACTAAGCCTGATCTAATTTTAGTTACGTTTAGCATGTAGGCATGGCTGGCATTTTGAAATCTCAAATTCTTTAATGCAGTCCTCGCGACAACAAAGCGGAAGGAGGACCGGCAGGAGTATTGCAACCAGCGACTATCCGATTTACAAGAGTCATGAACCCATATTCAACTATTGTACACATAGACAACGGCAACAGTAAACAGAATGATTGTGTCTGTGTCTCAGCTATTTGCTTTTAACGGTACTGTTATGAAAGTTTGTGCTACAGCCGCAAACGATGGTGATCCTAAAGTTTTCTCCACCACAAGATTTTTATGTTATTGCACATTGCACTGAATCCTATGCTAATGGGAAATTTGGACGTACCAATGGCTGGAGAAAGGATTCAATTGATGTAAATATCACGTAACTTTCTAACTTCTGTGTACAAACTTATACATACATTAGCCGCGGCGCCCATTAACAACTGTTGTATGAGGACATATATAACGATACACGGTAATAAGATTAAAGTAACAAGTCGCTTTTTTCCCTCTTGGTTGGCTACCTAATGCCGTCTTGATATAGTTATCATTAGCCATGGCTGCAAAACTTACCCGTTCCCCTCAATCTCTCACAATCCTATTTAGATCCCTCAATCACTAACTAATGACATTCTTTGCAAACAATCTTTCAAATCAACAACAAGCTTATTGATCTTGATTTACATACTTACCAAAGATAGCCCACCTATAATACCACATTCAAATGAATTTTGATACTAAGTATTACCGCCAACAGGTAGGTACAATTGTTTATATCACATGCCTAAGCACATGATACGTATTTCAATAGTGGGTTAGCCCTTTGAAATATCACGTGTAAATGTGACGGCGTGGGACTTCTACTAGCACAAAACCCCATTTGACACGACCGACTCATCTAAAATATATCATTGATGACATAATCAATAATTATGGTGCGAAAAATCGAATTTTCAGTTTGCTAGTAGCACTCCAGATGAAACAGAATTTTCACATAGTGGAAAAAATTGATTTTTTATTGAAAATCGGTTAACAGTTTTGAAGGACCTTTTGTTACTCGATATTCAGAAATAGTCTTATAGTATTAAACATGCTTATTCCAAGAGAAGACAGAAAGAAGATTCACCAATACCTCTTCCAAGGTATGTACTGATTGTAATAATATAGTACTAAGTTCGGTTCAGATTTAGAGATAGAGGAGTGGAGGAATTAGAAAAGGAGAGACCAGATAATCTAAGCAATATAATGGAAGAACAGTTATGGGAGCAAATTCCATGGGAAGAGTAAAGAATTCTAAAGGATTTTGCAAGCATTGAAAAGATTAATCTGTTGAACATGAAAAATTTTAGGGCGCCAAGAGTCGTAAGACAAATTATGAAGTGTTTTAATTTAAGAGGAGATAAATGAGATAGAGATGATTTTGACATTTGCATGTCGTATTCATAATTCTTGTTCTTTCTAGCCTCTTTGAGCCTGGTTGTTCCCCTTATTTCGTCTAATGAATGACTGATACCGAACTATACTACAAATCTATTGTGGATAAATACTAACTCATTTATAGAAGGTGTTGTCGTCGCCAAGAAGGATTTCGATGCTCCAAAGCACGATGAAATTGACACCAAGAACTTGTTTGTCATCAAGGCCTTACAATCCTTAACCTCTAAAGGTTACGTCAAGACCCAATTCTCATGGCAATACTACTACTACACCTTAACTGACGAAGGTGTCGAATTCTTAAGAAACGAATTGAACATCCCAGAAGGTATCTTACCATTGACCAGATTGAAGGGTGCTCCAGCTGAAAGACCACAACGTGCTTCTAGAGGCCCAAGAAGAGATGGTGACAGTTACAGAAGAAGAGCTCGTGATTAAATTACTCATACTTGATTATTTTACTTCATATTTATGATCTTAGGTTAATTTAATTGTTGTGCTTTATATATATACTATTTGTAAACTCTACTTACTCTTTTAATAAAAGAATCCACATTTATTGTATCACATAACTTGCAAGCTACTATTTTAGTTCCTACTGCTTGATCTCTTTATGTCATGAAGTATTAGTAGGATTTTACTAATTAGGCTCATATTCTATAAATTACTCAATGCTACGAAGAAATAATGGTTTTTGCTGCGTTTGCTATTTTTCAAATTTCGTAAAATGGTCATAATTATAAATGGGCCAGCACAGATGCAGACTAGTTATACATCTCTATTTCTTCAATCAATAATATACAAGCATGTATAATGATTTGGTTGTACTAGATTCAAATCGTAACTTCCTGAAATGCAATCGAAGTAACCAGATAAATGTCCCTGATTCTTTTGCAAGTCAAGTACATAGACCGTGCAACGTTTCTCAGGATCAACTGAAATGCTAATGTTGCACAGTTGATAGCATAGTGATTAATTCATTCTTCATCCATATTGACCAATATAGTACTATAACATACGAATGATCAAATACAGTCTGATATTGGCAAGTATGCCATTCGCATACACTTCAACAAATGTTAAATTGTACAATACATGTAGTTTTTGAGCAGGTAATGCTGCTTCTGCTGACAATCCAACTGTCGAAGAAAATGATTGATCTAATAATACAAAAAGATAAATGTAAGTAACCGCGACTATTTGGCTTAAATTGTATTAGACAAATATGGACAATTGTATATTTTTATTTACAAATGATTCAAAAAATCAGATATGAGTTAAAATATGCGACTGCTTGCTTATACTTAATCTTCAAACTCACAATGGATTAGAAATAATTGGATTGATGAATTGTAGCATCTAGTTAAACCTTACCAAAACTGGCATCATCGTAAATACATCATACCCTGCCAAGTTACATGCTTCAATTATTTTAATTTTGCGAATAAATCCAATAGATCTGTTCTTGAGTAGCACCCTTGTGTTAGTTTATCCACGATATTACCATACGTATGGCTGAGTTCTGAAATAATCGGATGCCGAATCTAGTATCCATTGTTTGCACCCATTTTAATTCACCTTTTCTTATCCAGCATTTTGTGTGAACTTATCGCCAAATTATGACTTGGAATTTAGATAAAAGTAAAATCTCTAGTTATTTCCGGAAAGAAGGTATAGCCGTATGCACTCAGATTGGTAGCAATAGATAATGCAATGGGTTTATGTCGCAACCGGTGGTGCATATTATATGTAGCATAACATTTCAGTTAGAATATTTAAGGAATACAATATGGGAGAGTTTACTAAAGATAATTTGATCAAAATGTGAAAGCTATGAATGACTATTCTAGAGAGATGATTTCACAGCATCCATTGTATCTTGCAATGTGTAAATGTGTTGAAGATGAATTCGAAATGTACGATTATCACAACTTCTTTCCCAGGTGGGAAGAGACAACCGTGAATTATAGAATGCTAATCCAAGAATTGTTCAAGATAGAGGGACTGGAATTAGAGTATTTCATTCCACGGATTAGAGTTGAGTATCTGAAATTTGTAGTATCTTTTGAGGAAAGCTATCTACAACAAGCTAAAAGACTATTGAGGTTCATTTTGTCGCTTCTTATGTGTGAATACGAAATAGAGGATAATGGCAGTCCTTCAATTAGTTACAGTCAAGGGGTCTCTATTAATTACGAAAAACAATTTCCTTCTTTAATATGCAATAGCAATTACCTAACAGAGATTAGCGATGACGAAGTAGTTAGAATTATAAGGCAAATTTTCAGTCGAATAGGTGATACGGACGTAATAGATGCCCTTATAAGCTTTGCTTTCAATATGTACGAGTTAATTTTTCGCAATATATCACTAAGGGATCCTTATGTGCTAGCATTTCTTGATTATTTGATAGCTCCAATATGTTCCATGTTGGATATGACCTTACGTATCGAGACAAAAGTCGATACTATAAAACCAGCTGCATGGCGTCCGTTACCTTTTACAGTTGACTTCAGATATGCAACGGACATAGTTATTAGTAGAAGAAGCCTAGTGTATTGTGTTACAGCTGTTAAAACATACTCTCTTTTGTCTGATTATAATGGCGTACCATTAGACGGGATAAATAACCTTTTATCTAGGCAAGAAGAAATAATGAAGCAGCTCATATGTGAGATGCTTTACTTCAAAACTGATAAAGGTATTCTCACAGATTCTTATACCGTTGTGTTCGTGGAATTAGACCTTGATTCTTTTGAACGGAATGTCTACAATCTGAGGGCAGTGAGTAAGGACAGTGAACAGAAAATAGTCCCAATCAAGTATCTGATCCAAAATTGTCACTCTGCTAAACCTACGTTGAGAGAATCATTATTGGCCTACATCTATAAGTCAATAGAGGAAGATTCCGAGATTCTAATCAAGCAAGAAAGGGTTCGCAAATTGGAAGAACATCTAAAGCTGTCTGCGGAAGCATTGACAGACGCTATTTTAAGTGTGGATAGTCTGGACCCATCTGACCGTCCCGATACAAGAAGTACAAACATGGCCGTGCTAGAAACTGTTGACCAAATAAGCGAATACGACGAAGCAGAGGCTTGCGAAATATCTATCGATGTGCCTCTTAAAAGGAACAAATACGTGTTAATGCAAAATTCAGATGCATTTAATTCACAATTAGTTAAACTAGAAGCGATTAACTTCAAAGAATTTTTGTTGGAACAAATAGATGACAACGAAACTCTAAGTGCCAAGGTGTATGATAGCGCATGCTTAACCTCTATGATTTTAGTAGGTGCCCTCTTGAAGAAAAGAAAGATATATGTTATGAATGGTATCACACCGAAAGAGTGTGTCATTCTATCTTGTCCAGGGACCCAGAATTCAAAAGCTGCTATATTCGTCAGAACGTGGGACGAATCATGGTTACTATGGACAGGCTGTATGTTGCGAAAGGCTACTGCAACCTATTTCGATACATCGAGAAAGTCCCGTTACCGAAAAACCAGCAAACATACGAGAAGGCCAAGAAGCAATTGGACGCTATTCACCGGAACGGAATTGTGCACAGGGATATCAGGGAAGATAATATCCTCTGCACAAGAGAAGGCCATGTCCACATCATTGATTTCGCACTAGCTAAGCCCAGTGTTAATATTGATGATAGTGGACTGGAGCAGCAAGACCTTTGTGATTTAGAGCTTGTGTACAAATGATTACAATGGTGAAAAACGATTTGATGTACGCTCTAATAATAGGTTCATGTAGAGAAAGAATATATGGATAGTTGAAAATCTGTAATACGCCTCCGCATATATAAGCAGACTTCTAATCTGTTCCATGCTTTCATCTTTTTTGGCAATAGGCTACTACAGCTACTTGCATCATGCCTTATTTAACATTAAGTCCTGTAACACAACCCTACATTCCAACATATTGTCTGTTATATAATTCTCTTACATAATTAAGCATTTTAAGTAGGCTTCGTGTAAAGCGTTTGTCAGGATAACGCTTGCGACACGCTCGCGGACATTATTAAAAATTTAAGCAAACTGTCAACAATCTATTTTTACTCTGTTCTACTAATTGTAACTTGACTTTTTTTCATATCGATTGAAATTGATAGAATGCCAGTCGATGAATTGCCTATGTATCCGACGCCCCAGCAAGCAGCTTATACTGTTGGGAACCAAGCGCAAGGTAGTTCAAGAAAGCAGTCACACTCCAAACAATCCAACGTCGTATATAGACCAGCCCAGCACCTGAAGCTAGTTCCATCCCAATATTCACATTTGCAACATCATAGTGGTCAGACATATCAAGTACATCCACAGGCAGATTTCCAAGGGCAATACCTGTCGCCAGCACATCACCATCCACAATCACAAGGTCCACCACCTCAACAGCAGTATCCTGAATATCATCCTCAGCCAGCGCAGCAGCAATATTATCAGTCCCAACCGGTGCCTGTGCCTGTGCAACCTAGTTATGGGGCATATGGATCTAATGCATACGCGAGTTCGCCAGCAAATCTGCATCATCCTCCGCATCCACCGCTACCCCAACGTCAGCATTCACAACAGACCTTCCAAATGCCGCCACAACAACATCAACCGTATCAGGGAATGGCCCCACAACCTTCCCAACCACCACAACAAAGTCAGTCGTCCCAACATCCACAAGAGAGATATCAAAACTTCAATAATGGTCCGCCAGTGAGTAACCAACATCAGAACCCGCACAAGAAACCGCCACCAACGAACATAACACCTGCTGGTTCTAAAGAGTCTTTACTGATCCCTATTTCAACTCCTCCAAAACAACATGTATCCTCAAAACAAAAATTGGAAAATGAATTGAAGTCTGTGTTCAATAAGGTGGATAATAATCATTCAGGAAAAATTTCGTCAAAAGAATTATCATTAGCTTTACTTAACTTTGATCATACAAGGTTTCAAGACTCCACAATTTCATTAATGATTAAGTTATTTAGCGGTTCTAATGGTTCGAGCTCTGGAAGCCTGAAATCTTTGACATTCGACCAATTTGTTTCCTTGTGGAAATATTTGTCAGCTTACAAAAAATTATTTTTAGCTGCAGACTCCAATAAGTCCGGGGATATATCTTTTGGAGAATTTCAAAAAGTGTTAGAGCAGATTGGTTACAAATTAAACATAGATCTAGTCTTACATCTATTTCAGAAATTTGCGCAAAAAACTAGGGAAGATGGATATGATGATGGATCAGTTGGAAAGCTTAAATTTGACGCATTTATTGAATTATTGGTCTATTTAAGGAAACTAACAGATATCTTCAAAAAGTATGATAAGGACTTATCAGGTGTTGCAACTATTAATTTCCTGGACTTTTTATTTGAGGTGAGTAACTTATCTTGATTGATAATCAATTCTTGTAATATTATCTGAATTATTAAATAATGAGATCCACTTGCAGCATTCTTATTTATATAATTTGTATAGTAAGACAAGTTAATCTATATAAATTATTTCGTAACTAGTTAAACTATTACATACCGTATTTGAACGGTTTTTTTTTTGGGGCGTTTTATATTTTCAAATATTTTGCAATTATTACAAAACCTCACAAAAAGTACTTTTATTCATATAACTATGAAAATATCTATACAAAATAACTCTTCCAAAGAACACCTTCAAGATCTTGCATTTGACTTTCATTGAAAACCTTGCTATCAACATGCCAAGTATCTTGTCTATTCTTTTTAAACTTACCTAGAGTATCTTTCGCTGTTTTTCCTACCATACCAGGTAAACCAGATGATTTGTTGGCTAACATTGTCAAAACAGTAGGTACCCATATCGGAGGAGGAGATAAAAATGGGAATGCATGAATCAAAGCACCAAGACCTAAAGTAGCTCCATGAAGCGTTATGTTGTCTGTTGTTGGAATATTCTTATAACCAGTCTTCTTATGTTTCTTTCTAATTTTATCCAAATCCTGTGCATAAGCTTTGCTATATTCTAAAACAATCTCTTTCACATCATTTGGTGGAGAAATGTGGATCAATCCAGACAAAGTGGAGGACGCAGCTTCACGAATCTCAACATTTTTATGATAAAGCAACTTGTTAGTTAAACTAATAATTCTCTGTCTTTGCGACTTGCTGAAGCAGAAGAGATTTTTGAAATAAACGGTCTCCGTAAATTCACCGATAATTATCGATTGGACGACTGTTAAAGACTCAACAGAATAGTTTTCAAGCATGCAGACTATTCTTTCCAACGTACGTGTATTATATGGAATTTGTGAAACTTTCTTGAAAATAGATATTGGATCTATGTTTCCTAATTGACACACTTCTTTCATATTAATTAATTTAAGTAAAAATGGGACAATGTGTGTATCTACGTCATCCTGATACAAGACGGAAACACTCGTATTTAATGCTTGCCCTAACCAAGTTAAGACGGTTGTTGCTGAATAAATATAATTAGATTTTAAAATTTCCTGTTGGCTCAAGTGTTCGACTTCTAATCTCCATCCCTCGATCTTAGCGAACAATTCTGGAATCAATTCAAGAAGTGTATTTTTCTTACTTGCAAGGTACAAAAGGTTTCCAGAATTAGTATTACAAGCAATTGTAAATTGCTCGCCACTAGCAACGGACTCAGTGTAATAAGCAAAAGATAAGATTGCAATGAGCGACCCAATTTGATCCCTAATTGCTTGATATCGATGGTTTATATTATCAAAGCACATCTTTAACGTAGCATCAGGGGTTGGATATGTCCAAGTAACAGCTGCAATGAAAGATCTAATGTAACTCAATCTTGTTGCTTCCTTTAGAGCAGAATCTGATTCTGGATCCACGACGAAGTCTGTGAGCACTCGAGTTACGTTAGGAAATCTCCTGCAATCAATATGCGAAGGAACCCACCAGGAAAATATATTCCAAATTCCTCTATTATCAGGAGATAAATCATGTTCAAAAATTTGTACCAAGAGCAGGGATATAAAACTATCACGTTTATGCGTCAATGATGGATTGATGAACTTTGATGCGATCAATATACCCGCAATCAATTCACATACAACAATATGCGAACTCTTATCGTCCTTAATGTAAGTATCGCTAACAATGCTTAACAAATCGTCAAAAGAAAATTGCTCAATATACCCGTTTGATATCAAGTGAACTAAAGTCGCAGTAACAAAAACATCAGTGCCTTGATATGCAGAGTTAGCTTCATTATCTGTGACCCATAATTTTACTATGTTCTGGAACCATTCTTTTGTCACGCAGTTACTAAAAGCTTTCAAAGCGGTGGCATCATGTGTTTTTAATTTAAGTTTAAAGCATGGTTCATTTGTAATTACTTTCATATTTTTGTCCCAAAATAACCAACCAGTGTTTGCCTTATGATCAATAAAGTAACTCGGAGAACTTGAATTATTAATCTCATAAGTCCAAGTATTAAAGTATGACTTACCTGAAATTGGTGAAGTATCGACAACCTTGAAATCACATGGAACAAAATCAAGGTTATAAGCATTCGAAAGATCATACTGAAGAACTTGAAGTAGATAAAGCTTGTTTACCATCTTTGTAATACCCTTCAAAGCTAACCTCGAGATAAGTGGATGATCGCTTGAAGCTTCCTTCGCCAATAGTTGTAAGACATCATGATTAATAGTTATCTCTAAATCAAGCTGTAAATCAATGAGCAAAAATAAATTAAGGGACGTTATCTTCCAGTGTGAATTTATTTTCTCATTCAGCAAAACACTATCTTCTAATTTTCTTAGCTTGTCAAAATAAATTTCTCGTTTCTTTTCTTTAGCCAACGTAACTGCACGTATCTCTAAATCAATATATTCATCTGGTGGTCTTATACAATTAATTTCAGAATGGTCAATTAAGCATACGCTACTAGGTGGTGTGATGTTATTATAGACCCCTTTGAATAACTTTTGAGAGAGCTCATTTACTTCGAAATTATCAACAAGCAAACAACGATGAATCAATTCCACATACTTCTGAAGGTTGAAGTAGTCATTTTGTACCTTATTCTTAATTCTTTTTAAGTTGAAAATACTTAATCCACTTTCAATTTTTCTATAATCATTTTCGTCTAAAGCTTTAGAAAGGTATTTAAAAGATGAACGAATTAACACATTATACGATCCGTTTAACCTCTTCATTGCATCAACTAAAGTTGACTGTGCCGGTTTTGCAATTGCCAAATATGTTGAAACAGATAATTTAACAACATCCTCTAATAAAGTTTTATCAAGATCAGTTTGTGTTTTAGCAGTAGCATGGAGTGCTACTCTAAGCAGATGATAAGATTCAATTCTGCTTCCAAGTGCAATTCTAGTATACGGTTTACGAACCCTATTTATATGCTGGATACTGCTAACGTATCCAAAATTTATCTTTGCATGGCTATGGTCCAATAAGCGTTCACGTCCAACATCCGCAAACCACATGTTCATCAAGTATAAGAAATGCTTGAAGAGTTTCGTATTATCATGAAAATGACTGGTTAAAAATTTGCATATGATATGTAAACTCTTTCCTATCAAGTTACGAGTTTTATGTAAGATTAAATACAATTCGTTTGACCTTCTAGTTTCCATGTCATCTCCAAAAAAATATCTTGATGTATAAAGCTTTCTCTCTCTGAATGTGATCCCCGGATTCATACTGGACATATCAACACCTTCAATATGTGGTGTACCTCTTCCAGAAGCGTCAACTGATGGTGCTGGTGATTCCGATTTGCTTAATGACTCTAGATGATGGTTTACGTTTGAAAAAGAATCAGTGATATCATGATGATTTGAAAGTTCCTTATTTTTAATATCATTATCTTCATCTGCGATATTGTAGTCAGCTAATTTATCAAAGTCTAACATATAATTTATTAGGTCATCACTTTCTATGTCCTCAACAATTCTTTCTAAATTCTCATGAATATTTTCAATGCGTAATTCATCTTTTCCTAAGGATTTACTATTCTTCATTCCTCTTATTTGGTTTAACAAAATTAGCCTTTGTTGAATCGATTGCGTTTCATGTTGATTCAATTTAGGTATATCTTCGTCAAAAGATGGGTCTAATAAGAAAGATATACCACTTATAGAATAACTCAAGTACAAAAAGTACAGTCTAAGGTCGTCAGAAAGTTGAAGCGCTGCATTAGCATCCCCACTCTCAGCTTCGGAATATCTTTTCATTAGCTTCAGAACATTTTCCAAACTCCTGGAAACATGACTTCTGAAGCATTCAACTGCAAATTTAACCTCCCTTTCTTTTGGGATGAACCATTCAAATTTTAAATTTTCTTTTGAGAACCGTCCTTTATCAAATTGGAAACCTCCCCAGCATTTTTCATCAATTCCGTACTTCTCTTGATATTGTGGTGAAATTAACCTATTCTCTTTGAGTCTTATTTTCGTTGTGGACTGCAACATTTGATTTAATAAATAGGAACCTGCAAATACCGTAGGGCCTTTGACATTATCCATCAAAAAGAATGACAAATCATTTAGCTCCTCTGCACAGTCAACAATATAACTTCCAGCATTTCCAATACATTCGTTCAATATAACAAGGTTCCAAAAAAGAGGTTGGTCTCGAGGCACAATTTCTACACCCGTTCTTGAAGCACCAGCACCGTTTTCTTGTATGTCCTCTTTAATTTTATCTATCAAAACTCCTGCGTATCTTTTAAAAGATTTCGGATCATGTTTTATAAGACCACCACAAATCTCTGCTGCTACATCAGCAATAGTATGGTATGTATTTTCTGTGACAAACTTGAAAAAATCATCACGAAATTGTGAAAAAATATCATCGGATAGGGATTCAAATACAACATACAAGAACTTTGGCAATGCATCAGCCAAATCTTTTTCAATCCCTGTACTCTTTGAAGGATCTGGCAAATTTTCCATAAGAATGAATAATCTTTCACTAAGTGTTTTCATTATAATTTTGAAGCCAGTAGACGAAGACTTCAATGCATTGATTTCCAATTCATCATCAATTTCAAAAGTTTGGGCATCTTCATCACCATTATTATACATTTTTCTTTGCAAGTACTCTAAGTGATCTTGAGTAAATTGAATAGCAAAATTAGGGTCACCGTCACCTTCAGTTAAATCGTGAAAGGGGACAAAGTTAGCTACTGATGCGAACATGTTTAAGGTATGAATTGTTTTTTCCAAGTCATTCGAATCAATGCCCGGCAATGCCAACAGTAATATTCTTGTTAAGTGTACTCTTATAACTGGTGTTGATGCAAAATATCTTGCTAACTCTTCGACAGACCGCAACGCCACTGTCACTCTATGTGTTGATATCACACCTTCCAACGATTCATAAATATCTAGAAGAATATGTTCTGAAACCAAACGTGGTCTAAGATATGCCAATAAATGGAAACAGGTAAGATAGTCGTCGGTAACATTATGTTTTTTAGATTGAACACCGGTTCTGACTAATGGTAAGAAAATTTCTACAAATTTAGTAGTTATTTGGTCAGTTAATTTATACCTCTCTGGTAAATTTTTTAATGATGCATACTCCTGCGTTTCCAAATTGACTCTTTTATGGTATTGATAGACCATACTTAAAATCAACTTTGAAATTGACCTCGACCATTCGCCGCTGTTTGAAGGATGTACATAACTCTCTATCGCATTAAGTAGAGTTTCGAGATAATTAATTATTCCATCACGTTCCAAACCCCTTTCACCATTGATGGAGAATATGATTACTGATGCAAAGCCCTGAAAAAACTTTGTCTTCAAGGACGAATATTTCTCGTTCATGATGCTCAAACTATTGATCAAGGTGTTAATAAAGAATTGCATTTGCTCGTCAGAATAGACACCAAATTTTCCAAGATTCATATAACTAGAACAATTTGGGTTACTACTCAATTCTAATAATGATGCCATCGCAATCGTTCCAAGCCTCGAAGTAAGATGAGAATCGATTCCTGAACTCTTACTTAATTTTGACCAGACATAGAAGAAAGATGCAATATAATGACGGATATCCTCCGGATCATTAATACCACCTTCAGTAAATGGAAGTGGTAATAGAGACATTGACAAGAGAGATAACGCAGCATTGGGAATTGAGAACTTACTACCGAATCTTGCGTAAATCAAAGGTAAAGATTCTTTTGTGAAGAAATTAGATGCCTTTTCCGCCAAGCGTATCAAATGTTTCTGGTCTTTTTTTTCAAATTGCTCATGCGAAGAGTCAATTTGTGGGAATTGGTTTTCTAATTCTTTGCACAAGCCTTCCCACGGAAGGATAAACCCATGCTTTTTAAGTAACGCATGATCCTTCGTTAATAGTTCAAATGCTCTGACATAAATTTTCAAGTTAATGTGTTGCCCTCTAGTGAGGCAAATGGCATAATATACTCTGGCCAAATTCATTCTCAAGCTTAGGGGCATATCATATTTCATTTTGAGCCAAACAAGCAATTCGTGTGTCCAAATACGAACACCCACCACGGCAGCTGACTTGGGGGATTTTTTATGTTGGACTGTAGATTCGTTACCATCAGCTTCATCTCCATCATCCTCTTCACCTTCACCTTCCTCATCTTCGTATTCGCTATCCGACTCAGCGAATTCCTCTACCGCAAAGTAATTGCTCGACTCATCATCCATGCTCACATCTTCATTATTTGCATTATTCATCTCAAAGAGATTTGTTTCAAGTGCCAAATCAACATCTGATAAGCCACTAGCATTCTTTAATGACGCTAAATCCTTAGCTGTAATTGATAAGGAACCCTGTATATCAAGACTCTTAATAGCGATATAGAGGTGTGACACAATGTGACTCAAAAATTTCGCCTGTTCTTGGGGAAATTCTGTCTCATACGGAAGCAACCTAGGAAGGTTCAACGTTCTGGGCCTCTCTCTGGCAAAAAATCGTGATTTCGGATCCAATTGTTCTCTTTCTATCTCGTCCCACCCTTCAGGATAGTCCAAATTATAGTGCGCTTCTCTGCTGAGTTCAATACTCGAGTAAGATGGCCTTCTTGTGGCCGTTTGTTGTACACGGTTAGCTGTGTTTGGTGTATATGATCTCAATGAATTGTCAAATTGTGCTTTCTCCTCGTCTTGCATCTGCGAGACTGCTCTCTCTACGATGGGGTTTTGCTTTCTAACGGGAATTGGTACGCTGACGCTGGACTTCTGTTCCGATTCATTTGTATTCTCTAGCTTATTTTCCAGTGGTGTCATCGCTTGGCTGTATTTCAGTACTCTTACAAGCGATATCAAGACCAATTGGAAATTCTAGCTACTTAGTTCTTTATAAATCATATATGTCTCGCGATTGCCACTACATATCATCCTAGGTATCACAAAACCGCTCGGCGCCTAATCCTTACCTACCCTTGTGACATTATCACACCATTAACTATAGAAAGGCGATCTTGTCCGTACTCGCTTAAGGACCCAATGCTCCGTTTATGTCTGTTAATCGTATCTTGTTGTGGTGTAACCCTGCAGCGCTTTTAGAGATAAGAAAACGGCGATGACCTTCCTACAATTCTACAAAAAAACTTTCAATCAACTGATTCCACCGTCAATGATATACGGATACACAGGATTTCCAATTTGTAACGGCTTTATTTGTCGAATAGTTATCCAGAAGCGTTTCACTAGTGGCAGTACGTATAATTAACCTATGTTCCACGATGGACCATTTAGAGGTCGCATTACGTAATTCTGTTACTGTCTTTTCTGGATGGTTATGTTCCCTTCCCAAAAAAATTCTCAGGTCTTCGACAGTGCGTACTAAATGTGAAAAATGCTATGATATAGTTTTTTCCTCTTGATAGTAGCAATTTGTAACTTATTAATTGATTTATCTGAAGATGTCTGTTTCAGCTTCAAAGGCTAAGAGGGAACAAAAGCGTTTAGAAAGAGAAGCACAAAAATCTGCTGCTGGTAAAACTACCAGGAAGACTAAGAAACAAGCAGCAAAGGATGCAGAAGAAAAGGATATCGATGATGCTGAAACCCAAATTTCTAAATTAAAATTACAAACTGACGAACACGGTTTATCAGACAGAGTGACCACCGGTGTTTTAGAGTCTTTAGAAACTTCTAGAGATATTAAATTATCTTCAGTTTCGTTACTATTCCACGGTAAGGTTTTGATCCAAGATTCGACCATCGAATTGAATTATGGTAGAAGATACGGGTTATTAGGTGAAAACGGATGTGGTAAGTCGACCTTATTGAAGTCCATTGCTGCCAGAGAATTCCCAATTCCTGAACACATTGATATATATTTGTTGAATGAGCCAGCTGCTCCTACTGACTTCTCAGCTTTGGAATATGTTGTTAGAGAAGCCGAGGCTGAAATGAAGAGATTGGAAGACTTGGTGGAAGAAATCATCGTCAAGGATGGTCCAGAAAACCCAGCTTTGGAAGGTTTGTACGAAAAGATTGATGAAATGGATCCATCTACCTTCGAAGCTAGAGCTGCTGTTATTTTGACCGGTTTAGGGTTCAACGGTGTTACCATTAAAAAGAGAACTAGAGATATGTCTGGTGGTTGGAGAATGCGTGTTGCTTTAGCTAAGGCTTTATTCGTTAAGCCAACCTTATTATTATTGGATGATCCTACTGCACATTTGGATTTGGCTGCATGTGTCTGGTTAGAAGAATACTTAAAGAGATTCGACAGAATCTTAATTTTGGTTTCACACTCTCAAGATTTCTTGAATGGTGTCTGTACTAACATGATTGATATGAGAATGAAGGGATTACAATTATACGGTGGTAACTACGATTCTTACGTCAAGACTAGAGCTGAATTGGAAACCAATCAAATGAAGCAATACGCTAAGCAACAAGAAGAAATTGCTCATATCAAAAAGTTCATTGCCTCTGCTGGTACTTATGCTAACTTAGTTAGACAGGCCAAATCTAGACAAAAGATTTTGGATAAGATGGAAGCTGATGGTTTAATTCAACCTGTTGTTCCTGATAAGGTTTTCTCCTTCAGATTCCCAGATGTTGAAAAATTGCCACCACCTGTTTTGGCTTTTGACGGCATGTCATTCTCTTACTCCGGTAAGGATGAAGATAACTTATATGAAAACCTAGATATAGGAATTGATATGGACTCAAGAGTTGCTTTAGTTGGTCCAAATGGTGTTGGTAAATCCACATTATTGAACTTATTCCAAGGTAAATTACAACCTCAGAAGGGTAGAGTTATTCAGCACACACACATCAAGTTAGGTGTCTATTCACAACATTCTGCTGAACAATTAGATTTGACAAAGAACCCATTGGAATTCGTTCGTGATAAGTTCTCACACATCTCTCAAGATTTCCAATACTGGAGACAGCAATTGGGTCGTTATGGTTTAACAGGTGAAGGTCAAACTTCTCAAATGGCCACTTTATCCGAAGGTCAAAGATCTCGTGTTGTTTTTGCATTGTTAGCTTTAGAAGCACCTAATTTAATTTTATTGGATGAACCTACTAACGGTTTAGATTTGGCTACTATTGATTCTTTAGCCGAAGCTATCCAAGCTTTCAATGGTGGTGTTGTTGTTGTTTCGCACGATTTCAGACTATTGGACAAGGTCGCTAAGGATATTTTTGTCATTGAAAACAAGACAGCTACTAGATGGGAAGGTTCTATCTTGGATTACAAGAAGAGTTTGGCCAAACAAGTTGTTCTTTAAGCGCAATAAATCCACCAACTTATCTACTTATGTATTTTACTTCGAATTTATAATATGTAACTCATTATTCTTTACACTGTTACACTGTAGACTGATTTTAACTAATCATGAGTTGAGTATTTCATCTTTGTCACTAGATTTAAAAAAGAATGGACGAGTCCGGAGTCGAACCGGAGACCTCTCCCATGCTAAGGGAGCGCGCTACCAACTACGCCACACGCCCAGTTGTGTATAGAGATATGGTCCCTAGCAGGATCGAACTGCTGATCTTGGCGTTATTAGCACCACGCCTTAACCAACTGGGCCAAGGGACCAAATTTCTAGTATATGAAAATATGTAAATTAAGATATTATAAGTAAATAAAAAGTGATTCAATTCCGTAAAAAATCATACTATGAACTAGTAATAGTTGGAAATCAATTATATACTGAGTATGTAATATTATTAAATATTGATTCTATACAGCTAAATATACGCGAGTAAATAATATAAAATTTAATATAATGAATATCTCAATCGTCATCTTCCATATCATGAGCAGCATCGGCATCATCAGAATCAGAATCATCTAGATCACCTGCTTCGACAGTCATAACATTTTCTTTATGAGAGTCATTCTGATATTTCCTAGCAAGTCTAGAAGCTCTACCTTGTTCTTTAGCTGATGTTCTAGCTTTAACTTGTAATTGTTTTAATTCATCACGGAACGAGTTACGAACCGATCTATTTGAAAATGTATCCCACATCTTTAATGCACCACTGACACCACCAATAGTCAAATTTCCTGCAACTTCGATGTCATCAGCAAAAGAAGACGTTAAAACGTTACCAACGCCAAAATCACGCGACAAGACCATTGAAGGACCCTTATTACCTTCTGTCGGGCATTTCCAAAGTTTTATTACCTTTTCACCCATAGCAGAAGTTATCAACATTCCAGGAATATGAACATTAACATCTAAAGATGAAATTCCCGCATCGTGGGCATGTAAAGTCCATAAAGGTTTGTCCATTGTTCTAACATCAAAACAATAGATATTACCATTATCAGTACCAGCATAGAAAATTTCTGGCATGTGTCCCCACCTAACATTTTCAACTTCTTCACCTTTAGCTACTTTATAGTTCTTTGTCATTTGAGACTCATCCGAGATTCTAACATCAGTTATACCACAAGTACCATCATATCCACCAGTCAACAAGATTGATGCTTCTTGGGAGTGCCACTGGGAAGATGAAACTGTTTTGTTAGCGTGAATATTATTTAATGATCTGACAGCACTACCGTTGTTTAAATCCCACAACTTAACTGTATGATCAGCCGAAGTAGATGCTAATACATTTCTATGAGTTCTATTATGTGCTAATGACAAGACAGCATCCGTATGATGAGTAATTACATGATTTTTTGACTTCTTCTTCTTCTTATTCTTATTCTTTTTTGATAAAGCAGTGAAGGAGTTTTGCTGTGGTTCTCCTAAGATCAAATCTGGGAATGCTTTGTCTATGTAATCCAAGTTCCAGATTTCAATCTGAGGATCAAAAGTACCGACGGCAGCAAAGTTACCGACATTGCTGTCGCTTTCATCAATGTCAGTCTGCCCTGGCTTATAGTTGATCCATTCAACACATAATGGGAATGAAGGTAACATTATATCGTGATGGACATATAAGTTGGAGTCTCTCACTAAACCCTTTGCTACATCTGCATCGAACTTATCTTCTTCTTCTTCATTAGCACCTTCTGGAGCACCTGCACCGTCATCGTAGACGTAAACATCAAGATACGAAATGTCATCCTCAGTTCTAGTAGCCAAAACTAAGTTATCAGTTGGATATATTTGAGACTCCTGTTTTTCTTCTTGAAGATCAACTTCGGTTGGCAAGCTCAAGTACGCATCGTTTTCGCCACCTTCACCCTGATGGAACTTAGCGTCACTATTCGATAAGCCTGGGAACATTGTTATATTTTCACCGCCAGTTCCATCATCTTCGTTATCATAGTTTTCCAAATCGTACTCTTTTAAATCATCATCTAATTCGATCTGGTCTTTCATTTGGGAGAATTTCTTTCCTTCAGATTCTTCATTTTCAGCTTCTTCCAATCCCTCCTTAGCGTCGTTTATTTCAAGGTTAGCCATTGCAGTAATTCTTTCCATTTCTTCATCATTCAATTCATATTTTTCAGGAAATTCTGAGGCAAATCCTCTTGGTATCCAACAACTTGAAGAAATCATCCTTTCTACCAAACTTACAAATTATGTATTCTTCAAGGCTTTAATGACTAGAAATCTATTCATCTTGAGATGAGGCTGCACAATATTTTTCAATATTAAAAAAAAAAAAACTAAAACCTGTAAACTATATTAAACTGTAAATACACAAACACTACTGTTGCAACTATAAAAGTAGCTTTAATACGTTATAAATATATGAAGCACGTCGAAGCTTATCATGATAATATAAACATACAGAGGTTACAATAAAATAACACCAACACCACTACTTTTATCTTCGACAATTTCTTTGGTTTGTGGATCAATTCCTCCAGCTATTGGCCAAGTTTTGTAATTAAATAAATAGTAATTCAAAAATCCATCACCACTTCCAAACTTACAATTTTTGATGAAATATGGATTGTCTTGGGAGGTCAAACAATTGAAAACATCGACGCCGTATTCTTTAGAAGTAATGAGTGCATCACTTATTAACGAAGTCAATCTCTTCTTGTATGCGGATTGATCCTCATTCTTGTAGGCGGTATCAGAAGCGTAGTAGTACAAGTAAGCAATACCTAATTCATCATGGGATGTATTATCCAACACAGTGAAAGGTAATAAATAGTATGAAAAGAAATCGGTTATGGTGCCTTCAGAATTTTCAACAACATAAGACTTAATAACCTTAGACGAGGAGTCAGTTGATTTGCCACCCAAAAACCAATGGGAAAGTTCTTCCTTTTCAAATACTTGAACAATGTCAAACTTCTCCTGAAACTTATGTAATAAGTCGTAGACCTGGTCTAAATCTTCATTTTTCATAGAACGTAAGCCCTCGGTTTTAGTAGTGTTTGGTAAAGCATAATTTGCAAGCATACCAGCTTTGGTCTGGTTTGCTGGTAAGTGAGAAAACCCAACATCGTATAATTTGGACCAATTTATTGGACGATGTGTATAACGACAAGTTGCCACTGGAGATGGTAAAACAACACCACCAGTATATAACGCTTGCCAAATGTCACATTTATTGACTCTACGTGTAATTTCCTTAATCATGACGGGTGCTAATCTCTTTGATCTCAATTTCTTATGGACACATAAGAAATTAATTTCAACACTAGGAATAACCTTTTGAGACTTATTCAATTTCAAAGTGATAGGAATGGCAGCTATAAACGCTACTAATTTTCCTGTTTCTTTAACACGTACCCCGGCGTGCCACTCTTTACGCCATCCTGGAGGTTTCAAAGCCCAATTAAAGAATTCGTGAGAATATTTGAATCTAAAAGTTGCGTCTTGATCTTCAACATAATTCTCGTACAAGAGTTTATAAACTTCGTCCAATTGTTCTGTTTCCTCCAAATCAACTGTGCTCCATTCAAAATCACTAAGCAATGGTAATGGCTTGTCAGGAATATCATCTGGTGTTTTAGTTTTGTCAATTGGCCCCTCTGAGTCAATTTTCTCATCAAAACTAGGAACCGGTTGGGTTTTCCAGAATTTATAGTCTTTCATTTGTTTTTGTTGGGGCTCACTTAAAGATTCGCCCATAGATAAAAGCTTCATCAAGTCTTCGATGGACTTTGGAGCGTCTTTATTGTCTTCTCCAGCCATTTGCTCTGCAAAGCTTTAGTATTCTGATTCCGATTACTGAAATTGAAGCACATTTTAACGACGGCGAGCAAAAATTTGTGAGCCAATTTTATTGTGATCTCTAATCTTTAAGAGGCTTATGCATGAAATATTGAACGGCAAGATATGGTATTGAAGAACTCTAAATGGGATAAGAAAGCGAAAGCCAAATATTTGAAGAAGCATGGATTGGTCAAAAGGCCTCCTCCTGTTGATTTAGAGCAAAGGCCTAAATGGTCTTCTAAACGACCTGGCACTTCGAATCCACCAATTGTTCTTGAAGACAGTGACAGTGAATGGGACTCAGAAGAGGATGAAGAGCTTTTAAACCAATACTATCCAGAAATAGGTAAACAGAATTTAACTAGAGAACAAAAAGAAAAGATCAAGCAACAGATCTTGCAGGATCTTATCGAAGAGCAAGAGAATCAGAAGGAGAAGGAGGATGAAACAGGAATAGACAAAGATGAGCCCCACGGTATTTACCTTGGATCAGAAGAAAATAAGAGTAGGGACATTGACGCAAAAGAACAAATGACGAAGCTAGGTGACTTTATATCGAAAGATCCGATTTTAACGAGAGCCAAAAAGAATAGAAAATTACCCCAGAATAGGATGAATGATAACCTTTTGGAAGAATATGGAATAGAAAGATATTCTGATACCGTCAAAAAAGACATAAATGATTACAATCAGCCATATTATTTTCAAAAGGAACGTCGTAATATTGACAAAATTCCCGCTCATGAACTAGATGGGTTCATAATCGGAGAATCTTCGTATGTTGACAAAGATAAGGCACCTTTTCAAAATAATCGTACCTTAAGAAATTTAACCGACGAAGAGATCAAAGAAAATGCAGAAAGAGCTGCAAAATCGGATCAAAATAAGTTTTACAATCAAATAAAGTCAAAATTCAGCATCTCAGAAACAGATGCAACTCCCAGATCAAAAGTAATAGAAATAAATAACATTAATGCAAATGATTCAGACCAGTTGAGAAAGTTAAATTCCAAATTGGCTAGTAATGATCTGAGCATACCAGTCATTACGGATAATGACCTAGACAACGATATAGACATATTGCTAGGTGAATTCAAATTGAAGAATGAAGCACGGAACAACCCGCCTGAAAAATTACAGCATAATGACGATATAGATAGATTCTTATCAAATTTGAATATTTCTAACGATAAAAAATCCACAGCTCCAAAGATTGACAACAATCTGCCCCGAAATAAATCAAATTATCAGGAGCCAAAGACATTGCCAGATCAGGCTTTCTTAGATGATTTGTTAAATTAGGTCAAATTTAAATGTATATAGATAGTGAAAAATCATCAGACTGCATACAGTGCAATCTCATATAGATAAATCGAATGCCAATTTGAAAGAATCAAGGTATAATGCAACAAGAATTTGGCTTGTGAAGAGAATTAATAGTAGCAAAATGAGTAGTGGGACTTCGTTAATAGATAATATCTCGCAGAATGAAGTCGGTTCTCGTATTACGCTGCACACAAGTTTATCAGCTAAAGATAATGAAGCAATAGCATTATTTGAGAAAGGAATTGAGAAAGAGTCTCATGGATCTATGTCGGATGCAGTGGAATTTTACAGAAAGGCATTTCGGATCAATGAGAAAGTGGATATGTTGTATCGGACGAAACGGGTGCCGCATAATGTTTATAAATTAAAACAGGAAGGAGGCAAAAATATTGCCAAACGAGTAGATGAAGCTAAGGTACGATCCATCGATGTCGATAAATTACTTGAATCATTTGCTAATGTAGATGCTCATCCACCCGATCCATTTAATCCAGAGCATCAACACGATGAAATACTGACAACGAAGTTCGAAAGTTTAAATTTGAACGAAGGTTCCATAAAGAATACGAAGCCAGTTTCGCCTTTAATGCACTTACCAAACGATATATGGATGCATATTTTTGAGATACTTTTAATAACAAATCCAGAATCATGGTTTAATTTTTCCATAACCTGTAAAAAGAATGCATACCTTGGCTTGGGTTCAAAAAATATTTGGAGAAAACTATGCTACTTGATTTATCCACAACAAGTCTATTATGAAAACAAATTGTATTTGGAATCAGTACAAACAGTGACTATAGCAGATGATCTTTCGTTGCCTGTACCCGATGATCAATTATTGATTTTACCCCAATATAAAAACTCTTGGAAGCACATGTTATGTAACAGACCATTTATCAAATTTCATGGTTGTTACATAAGTGTCGTCAACTACTATAGCGAAGGAGGAAAGGCAGAATTTTCCAGCAGTTGGTCTAATCCGGTTAAAACCATTACGTACTACAGGTATTTAAGGTTTTATCCCGATGGAACATGTGTCAAGGTTCTATCAACATTGGAGCCTAATAAAGTAATTCCAAGCCTACTGAAGTACAACCCACAGAAGAGTTTAATAACTGTTGCAGATTCGAGTGCTAGAACAGCATTGACAAATCCCCAAGTGCCTACGAAAGAAAGCCACAATATATATCACGGAAAATGGACTATGTCAACTGCTGGCGAGATCCACATTGAAATAAACGAAGGATCTGTTCCATATTACAATTTCCATTATCATTTTCAGATTAAATCGCTAGGTGGTATATTCAAACATAGCAAGTTAAATTGGATTACATATTATGCTATCCGCAAAAAAGTGAGTTCAAATGATGATAGAGAAGGCGAGCAAACGGATTTCCCTCTCAAGAATGAAAAAGCATTCAAGTTTCTGAAAGTTAGAAGCTACAAAGTTGACAATTAAGTAAATAGTACTCCATGTAGTTTATGGTTAATGGTTATTAATAGTTAGGATTTAATCTAGGGTAATATAAGGTACATGCGTGTAAATAACAGTCTACAAACGAAAATTATCTCTGAAATTTTTTTGTGCGTTTTAAACCATCGTTCGTTGGAAAATTTGATTTAAAGGTACGTACTGTCATATAAAATCAAGACAACGGCGTTTTAAATCATTGAAATAAGTAAAATGTCTCGTTTCTTTGTTTCAGGCTATCCTTCTGATTCGTCATCGGAAGAAGAAGACTTGTTAAGTTCTTCTGAAGAAGAATTACTTTCATCTGGATCCGAAGAAGATAATCTCTCATCAGATTCTGAATTCGCCAATGACTCTGATGAAGATTCTAGTGATTCTGATTCGGATGGCGCACCAACTGGTCCAAGTTACTTTTTAAAGAAAGATTTCATGAAAGGTTCTAGAAATGATTCAGACTCAGAAAGTGATGATGAAGGTAGAAAAGTTGTTAAATCCGCAAAGGATAAGTTATTAGATGATATGAGAGACTCAATTGAATCTATTAATACAGCAAAGAGAGTTGGAAACTGGACTAATATCTTGACAGAATTTGAAAAGTTGGGTCGTTTGTTAATAAAGGTGGGACAACAAAAAATTGGTACTCCAAACTTTTATGTAAAGTGCTTGGCTAATTTGGAAGATTACATCAATGAAACCATTACCAATGAAAAAGAATCTACGAAGAAGATGAATGCTACGTATTCAAGAGCTTTCAATACTGTAAGACAAAGAGTTAAGAAACAAATCAAAGAATACCAATCCCACATGGACTTATTCAGATCTAAACCAGAATTGTTTGACACAGAAGAACCATTAGAAGGTCTTTCAAAAATTATTGCTGGTGCTCCTCAACAGAATGGTGATGAAGATTCAAATGCTTTTACCTCTGTAGGTGTCAAGACTTTCAGTCCAATTTTCACAACGTTAAAACAAATTTCGGAAACTCGTGGTAAGAAAAACATCGATAAGTATGAACAAATCCAAACTTTAGAAGAATTATTGAAGGATACCGTTTCTACCGGTACTCCATTCGAATTAATTTCTATCTATCAAATGTTATTGTCGATCAGATTCGATGCCTCTTCTAACCAATCATTCATGCCGATTGATCAATGGAATAAAAACGAAGCTGACCTCAATTCTTTATTGGAATTATTAAAATCAAATTCTAAAGAATACCAAGTTTCTGAATTAGGTGCTGTAACCGATGATATTGACATTGAACCTACTGCAAATGCTGATGGTGTCAAGGTTATATTTGGATCTATTGCCTCATTGATTGAAAGATTAGATGATGAATTCACAAGATCTTTACAATATGCTGATCCACACTCTGTTGAGTATATCGAAAGATTAAAAGACGAAAGCATTATCTACAAATTGATCGTGAAAGGTCAATTATATATCGAATCTACTACCCCAGTAGAAATAAGATCAAAACATGAAGCTGGTCAATTATTCAGAATTGTAATGAGAAGATTAGATCACATCCATTATAAGCCAAATCAATTAATAGTTGCTAACGAAACTGAAGCATGGAAGAATATTGACGCCAACGTTGATTCAACCATTGTTGCAAGAAATTCTAAACCAAATACTTTAATTGATGGTTTAGTTGATTTTTTGACCCAAAATGCAAAGTCCATCTACGGTAAAAACGCATTATTGTGTAGCATTTACTATTATGCAATTAACAACCAATATGCGAAAGCCAGGGACTTATTCTTATCATCCCACATTTATAGTACTATTCATAATTCTGAATCTTCGTTGCAAGTCATGTATAATAGAGCATTGGTGCAACTTGGTTTAAGTGCTTTCAAGGCTGGTGTTATTGAGGAATCTCACCAAGCGTTGAATGAAATTGCTAACTCTCAAAGATTGAAGGAATTGTTAGGTCAAGGTTTCAACTCCAAGTATCCAAGTCAAGCTACAGCTGCAGAAAAGCAAAAATTATTACCATTTCATATGCACATTAATTTGGAATTATTGGAATGTGTTTTCATGACCAGCTCTTTATTGATAGAGATTCCTACTATGGCTGCTGTTTCTAGCTCTTCAAAGGATTCTAAGCGTAAGGCTTCTCTTAAGTCGTTCAAGAGTAAGTTAGATTTCCATGATAGGCAATACTTCACTGGTCCACCAGAAAGTATTAAGGACCACGTTGTTCATGCTTCCATAGCATTGCAAAAGGGTGACTGGGCAAAGGCTTACAAGTTGTTATCTTCAATTAAGATTTGGAAACTTTTCCCTGATAATGAAGAATTATTATCTATGATGAAAAATCAGTTGCAAGTTGAAGGTTTAAGAACTTACATCTTTACTTATAAATCCATTTACACTAAATTATCTATTGCCAAATTGTCAGCTATTTTCGATATTGAAAATGAAACCGTGTATTCTATTGTTGACAAGATGATCCAATCTGGTGATATCACTGGTTCTATAGATGACTCTAAGAGATTCATTAACTTCATAACTAATGATCACCAAAGAACGAAGTTACAAGAATTAGCAATTGTTATGAATGAAAAGGTTGGCTTATTAACAGAAAAGAATGAGAAGACTGCCTCTAACGGTTACAGCAGAAAACAACCAATGCAACAACAGCAACAGCAACAGCAACAGCAACAGCAACAACAACAAAAGGAACAAAAAGAATTATTGCACGAGGAAAACAACAGATTCAGATATGCTAACGTTAACGTTAACAATGATGAATTCCAAACCACTGCTTAAGTTTGAAATTCCTTTGTACAGATTAACTTTTCTTTCCTACTATCATTCCTATTTTTGCATGGCTTCTCTGCATAGAAAGATTGAGGTATACTTTTGATTCATAGATTTGATGATAATGATAACAATGAATGGTGTTTATAAAAGATGCTGATGATTATTGTATATCATAGTCTAATTTTTATTTAATTTATAACCCAATATTGTTCCTTTAGTTTTAATTAAATATACAGTTATACATAGTTCTTTTTATCATTAGTGATGTTCAGCCGCAAGAAATGAGGTTTAGTTTTTTTTTTTTATGGCATTATAAGCAGAAGCGAAGCATAGTAGAGTAAAAGATAATAAACATCCTAGTCATAACTGAAAGTAACTAACACCTCAAAGAAAAGAAGATGCCAGGAGAAAAGATAATAACCAAGAAGGTTAAACTCTCTGCTTTATGTGAGCTTTGTAATGGTCGTAAGGCAGTAATGAAGAGGCCGAAAAATCTTCAGAAATTATGCAAAGAATGTTTTTATAATGTTTTTGAAACCGAAATACATAATACTATAATCAACGCTAACTTATTCCAGCCTGGAGATAAGGTTGCCATCGGTGCATCGGGAGGAAAAGACTCCACAGTTTTGGCATCAGTTTTGAAAACTTTGAACGAAAGATACAACTACCAGTTAGAACTTGTCCTTTTATCTATTGATGAGGGTATCAAGGGATACAGAGATGACTCTTTGGCAACTGTTAAGAGAAATCAGGCTCAATATGGTATGCCTTTAGAAATTATATCGTACAAAGATTTATATAATTGGTCCATGGATGAGATTGTTTCGTGTGCTGGTATTAGATCGTCATGTACATATTGTGGTGTCTTACGAAGACAAGCATTAGATAGAGGTGCAGCTAAGTTGGGAATAAACCATGTTGTTACTGGCCATAATGCAGATGATATGGCAGAAACAGTTTTGATGAACTTATTACGTGGTGATACAGCAAGATTAGAAAAGTCATGTACGATATTAACTCAATCAGCGGGCTCTCCTATTAAGAGATCCAAACCATTTAAATATTCATACCAAAAAGAGATTGTATTATACGCCCACTATAAGAAATTAGATTATTTCTCAACTGAATGTTCCTATGCTCCAGAAGCTTTTAGGGGTACAGCAAGAGAATTGTTAAAATCATTAGAAGCAATAAGACCATCTTGTATTATGGATATCATTTATAGTGGAGAGCATTTAGCTTTAGCGCCTAAAAAGAAAAAGGTAACTCAACAATATAAAAACAAGAAGAAGACTCGAATCGACGATGAGAAAGAAGTCCATTCTGATGGGTCAATATCACTTGGTACGAGGGAATTTAAGGACGGCAATAGATGTGAAAATTGTGGGTACTTAACTTCAAACAAAATTTGCAAAGCATGTGTATTATTAGCAGGACTAGAAATGAATAGGGCTAAGGTCAGTATTGACAATAACACTGCAGTAGATGGTGCGGCAAAGCTAACTAAAACCTTAGAACAGTTAAGTTTCTGAACTCAACGTGTATAGAGTATTTAGTAGTAATCACATTTGCATTCATATTTATTATTCAAGAGGGCCTTTATAAACGTTAGCTGAACCTGCTTGGTAAGTCGGGAAAACTAAAGTCTCAGCAATAACTGTCTTTTGTTTTCTAGTGAGACCGAAGACAATGACTTCTGCTATATCTTCCGCTAAAAGGGGCTCAACACCTTCGTATACTTCATCAGCTTTAGCTTTGTCACCATAGAATCTAACTAACGAGAACTCGGTATTTACAGCACCTGGGTCAACTTCAAGAACTCTGATTTTAGTATTAATTAATTCCTTCCTTAAAACTTGAGAGAAGTACTTGACGCTAGCCTTTGTCGCACAATAGATACCACCTCCGGGGTAAGTTTCTCTCCCAGCAATCGAACCAATATTCACAATGTCTCCGCTATTTTTTTTCTTGAATAATGGAATAATAGCTTGCGTCAACCCAATCAACCCTAGAACATTAGTTTGAAACATTCCCTGTATGTCTTCTTCCTTAATCTCACCAATTTCATCCCTTCCTAATGCTTTACCCGCGTTATTAATTAAAACATCAATATTTGAAAACTCTCCTGGTAAACCACTGATAAAGGGTTTGATTGAACTGGTAACTGATACATCTAGTTTAGCAGCATGTATTCTGAGCGATGGAAAGTCGGTCATTAACAGACTGGATAATTTCTTCAACCGGTCCTCCCTTCTAGCAGTTAAGATAAGTTTAAGGTTACCATTTGCAGCGGCAGCTAATTCTCTAGCAGTTGCAGAACCAATACCTGAAGAAGCACCTGTGATTAATATAACCTTGTTAGCTAAACGTTCAGCAGCTTTGGCTCCAAATGACATCTTGTGATAAGAATTGACTAAAAGAGCTTTAAATAGGTAAATACTGGGGTTAGATTTACACCCTTTTTCGCACTTTAAGTACCCATGAATACTCTGACGCAAGAAGCTGATAATCGTGCCAATGTATTCAATTGCTATTTCATTCTATGATATACATCAAATGTATTATAATGTCTATTCAAAAACTAAATCTAAAATTATTTACCGCTTTCACGATATAAATGGAAAGCACTGGCCTGGTTCGTCGAGAAGACTAATGTCTCCGCAATCACAGTCTTTTGTTTTCTTGTAATCCCGAATACTATAACCTCAGCTATATCCTCAGATAAAAGTGGTTCCGTCCCTGCGTAAACCTGTTTTGCCTTCTCCAAATCACCTTTAAATCTGACATTGGAAAATTCAGTTTCAACGTTACCAGGATCAACTTCAAGAACTCTAATCTTCGTATTAATTAACTCCTTTCTTAACACTTGTGAGAATGACTTGACACTTGCCTTAGTAGGACAATAAATGCCTCCCCCTGGATAAGAGTCTCTGCCAGCAATTGAGCCTATGTTAACAATGTCGCCGCTGTTCTTCTTTTTCATGATTGGCAAGACAGCTTGTGTAATGGTGATTAAACCTAAAACGTTAGTCTGAAACATTGCTAACATATCATCTGTCTCAATGGTCCCAACTTCATCCCTACCCAACGCCAAACCAGCATTATTCACTAATACGTCAATGTTGGCGAATTCTTCGGGCAAATTATCAATAAAAGGCTTGATAGTCTCGAGCTTAGATACATCTAATTGGGCAACATGAATTTTGATAGAAGCGTATGTATCGGTCAATTCTTTAGATAAACTATCCAACTTTTCTTTTCTTCTAGCACATAACACTAACTTTAAATTGCCATTGGCAGCAGATGCAATTTCTTTGGCAGTTGCTTCACCAATGCCAGACGAAGCACCAGTGATTAATACAATCTTATTGGCAACACGTTCAGCAGCTTTAGAACCATACGACATTATGAAGAGTAAATTACAATTATTATGCTAAAAACAATTCTAATCTAAGGGGTGAGAAAGTGTTGACGTAGGCCATTTTGTCGTATCAAATTTCAAAGGCGAGCCTACCTCATACAAAAAGGAACCTTTAAACCAAGTAAATAATTAATATAAATCACATATATTTTTTATATAAGTAGAGTTAAAATTATATCCAAATTCAATAATTACAACCAATTTAAAATTACAACCAGCAAGTAAAAATAATAAACATTACAATTAGCTTAGTAGAAAGTAGATGGAACTTGAGCTTGGTATAACTTCTTTGATTTTTGGATTCTGTGAGGTAATGGGAATTTCAAGTCTTTAGTTAAGTATTGCTTAACGTATTGTCTCTTAACATCTTCAGTCTTTTCTAATTCAACAACCTTCAAGATGTGAATGTTTCTAAATCTAGCTCTGTGTCTAGCAGCTAAATCTTGGTACATGGTTTCAACAGCACCAACTCTGGTAACGTCACGGTATTCTTTGTACATGTTGTGAATACCAGATCTAGATTCGTATCTGATCCAGACACCAAAAGTCTTAACCTTGGTTGGGTGGCTTTCAGAAATGATGTTAACGGAGACGATTTCACCAAGGGTCTTCTTGACCTTGTGTAATTTTTGTAAGAAGTACCAGTAACGAGATTTAGCAACAACAGTGTTTGGAGCAAAAATTCTCATACGGTACAACTTTGGTTCTGGAGCAGATTCAGTTGGGAGACGACGACCGATAACTTGATATTCGTTTAATCTAGACATTCTAAATGAGTTAGTATAACTTGTTCAATATAATGGAAAGAATTTCTCATCAAAATTTTTCACGCATCGAAATGTATGTACAAAAATTATTTCTCTCGACAAATGGCTTTGACTTCGCTTTTTGTATTCTTA
Organism: Debaryomyces prosopidis; assembly: GCA_030578795.1. Taxonomy (NCBI): domain Eukaryota; kingdom Fungi; phylum Ascomycota; class Pichiomycetes; order Serinales; family Debaryomycetaceae; genus Debaryomyces; species Debaryomyces prosopidis. Next base: position 225,912 of record JAKTZG010000002.1, on the reverse strand, counting down.
GCGCATATCAACTCTTCATTCCCTCACATATGAACCGTATGTTTCCATTGGACTAATTTTAGATACATGGATTTCACAAAGCACTTCCATATTCCTGAAACATGACTGTAGAAGAATAAATGCAACTACACTCGGATGTTACATCCTCTCCTTTCATTTCATATAAGTATCTCATACATGCAACTTTGTCTCCTTTTACACAATATGTTCATTGATTTTTCATGTCTTAATGCCATTTTCATTATTAATTTCTCACTTGTCTCTCATGCTAATTGCTTCATTCATTCTCGCTACAAGTGTATAATCAAGTACATCCATCTCATGCTATTTTATGTAGTCACATACCTTACTGTTGATATTCCAAATGTATATGGCACCTATACAAGCAAATAGACTTTTTTCACTATAACATTTTTTTTATTGTAGCGAGAGCATCGTTGAGAAAATCAGCTCTGGTTGAAAATGACACAAAACTGCGTTCGACAATCTGCCCGGTAAAAGACAGTCCGATATTTTTCATTATCACATGGTATGATATATACCAGGGTAAAAACCCTGATAGCCAAAGGTGTTATCTTCATTATGTGAGATGCTGGACGGTGCATAATACCAGCATATTGCTGCTAATATCTGAGAAAGCAGGATACTATAATTGTATTCGGTAAAGGTGTTCCTATTTATTTTGATCTTTTTATGAAACTACAAGGCAGATGCTTTATAATGTAATGGTAGTAATAGTATATATAATGGTATATGTGAAGATATATGTACGTATAATATGTAAACAAGTATGGTGGTGTCTTGAATCTATGTATGCTTTATTGTGTTTTTTTAGCCTGGAATTCAGCGATTCTTCTCATACGTTTTTCTCTATTGGCTTTCGCAATATCACCGCTTTCAGTTCCCATAAAGTAATCAATCCAACGAAAGGAACTAGCATAATTGCCGATAAAATAGTGGTGGTGGTCATCGTGGTGATCAGCGCCTGCCCAGAAGGGTAAAATGTTGTGTAGAGACCATGGGAAATCGTAACCGGAATGAGAATCTACAGCTTGGAAGAGTCTCAAAGTTATCCAGAAGGAGAGGGTGAATAAATGCAAGGAAGGTAATTCAAGCGAAGGCTTGCTTTTGGCTATATAAGCATAAATGATTGGGAATCCAACCGTCCCGAAACCAAGGGACATTACTTCGATTGGATGAGCATACTCAGCAGTCAAGCCAAATGGCGCGGCATATCTGTGATGTTGTTTATGAATATACTTATATAACCAGCCATAATGAAATAATCTATGAGCCCAATAGTGCCAGAAATCTTCACAAACAAAAAATAAGCAGATCTGTAAGAACATAACTAAGCATGAAGGAAATGGGACTTCAACAGATATGTTTAAAGTAGCGCATAATGGATGGAACAACCAAATTGGTAAAGCTTCCACGAATAGATGCAGTTTCAACACTGATTTAAAACATTCCCATTGCTCTTTATCGGAAGGCATTTTTTCATCCTGAATTTTCCATTTGTTAAAGAAGCTAATCCTGTCTATTATCAACCATGGCAAACACCGCCCGAAATACATGAGTTCATGTGTAGCAAAGAATAAGATTCCAGTAGCTAAGATGTCATTATTCATGTAGATGTACCATGAAGCCCACAACTTCTCGAGCAAATTGAGCTCTGATATAAATGTTTCTCCTTGAGAAAGCGTTTGTAAGCTGTGAAATACATCAATATATGTTTCTGTAGAAATATTAGAAGCCAAATGACTATTTTCCAAAAGAGGCTGCAAAGCTGATGTCCGTTTGAATAAATCCATATTAAATTATATGCTACAAGGAACTACAAACAGATTACGATGGATTAATCCAAGTAATTTATATTCTTGAATCGTATACATAATCGTTTGATAAATTATTTGCTGCTAAACGATTTTTTAGTGGTGTGATTTTTTTTCAGTAAACGAGATATACGAATTATAGCGCTTCTTAAATGTTTGAATTCTATACTATAGGTGATCCAGATATACGATATACGATATATTAATCAAGTATTTAAAACTATTTTCTATTAAATGTAAACCATGAGGAATGTCACGTTAAATTTAAAGTACTCTTTCCTTTGGTAAAATGTCAACCAATAAACTGTCATCGACATTACCTAAATTTAAACCATTAGTAGCTCTGTATTGTTCAATGTTATTGAAGAACTTGTCAAATAAAAATGCGGTATCTAATGGTCCACCCTTAGCTTCAGGGTGAAATTGAGTTGAAAAAATAGGCTTTGACTTGTGTTTCATACCTTCGTTGGATAAATCATTCAAGTTAGTGAAGTATGGTTCCCAGTCAGAATGTAATGTTTCAGCATCAACAGCATAACCATGGTTTTGGGAAGTAATATGGCATTTACCAGTAGTTAAGTCCAAGGCTGGAATATTGTGGGCTCTGTTACCGTATTTCAACTTAATAGTCTTAGCACCACTTGCCAAGGCCAATAATTGATGACCTAAACAGATACCAAAGATAGGCAAATCGTGGTACTTTTCCATAGTCTTTGCTAAATTTTCAGTGGTACTTGAACAATGGGTTGGGTCACCTGGACCATTGGAAATAAAAATACCATCAAACTTGTTAGCAATTTTGTGAATTGGGTAATTGTAAGGGAAGACCGTTAATGATGCTCCTCTTTCAACTAAACAACGTAAAATGTTTTCCTTAGCACCGCAATCTAATACCGCAATATGGATTCCCTTGGAATACTTTTCTGGGCAGCTAATATGGAAAGGGGCCTTAGTAGTAACCTTATGCACTAAATTCACAGATCCAGGATCTTCAAAAGCAGCATCTTCATCTGCATCATATTCTTCACCAATAGTAATTTTCGCCAAAGAAGAACCCTTGTCTCTAAGGTAGGAAACAAGTTGTCTTGTATCAACGCCAGTAATAGCGGCCACACCAGATCTCTGGCACCATTGCTGTAAAGATTCAACAGCAGTCCAGTGTGAATATTCCAATGCAACATCAGCAACAACTATACCGATACACTGAACACTTGGGGATTCGACGTATTTCAATAAGTCAAACGGGTCTTTTTGGGTTGATGATGGGACACCGTAATTCCCAATCAATGGTTGGGTAAAGCACAAAATTTGACCCTTGTATGATGGATCTGTCATTGATTCTGGATAACCGACTAACGAAGTTGTAAAAACTGCTTCACCACTTATATTTTTGTTGGCACCGAACGAATAACCGTTGAAAACTGGTCCATCTTTAATCGTTAATGTAGCCCTGTCTAACTGTGATGTTTTGTTGCTGAAAGTTCCACCTGTAGCTAAATAACGACGGAATAATTGTCTAGATGCTATCAACGATGGTTGGATTACTCTAATCATCTTTGATTTACTATATATTAATTATTAGTTTCTATAGTACTAATTTATATAGAAGTGAAAAAAAAAATCATCTTTTTGGACTCGATGATTGATAGCGAATCGCGGTTAATTTTAAAAAAATCTGGATTGCCTCATTTGGAAGTGACTCACCCATTACCGCGGTCGTTCAACCAACAAGAATTGGAACATCGATTTTCACTATATTGTCTGCAAATTCGTCCTGATCACCACCTCCTCCTTTATATTTAACAAGAATTTGTAAGCAGTATATTCTTCCTACCAAACAAGTTTGAAAACTGGGAATTAAATTTATGTTGTTCTTATTAATTGTAGTTAATGGTATCTTAAGCTTTCTTTCCCATATAATTTTCTTATTTGGCATTTGCTTAGCCTTCCAATCTTGTTCATTATTCAATAATTCTGGATTGGTGGAGCTTGTGATTGTCTTAAAATATTCCTTGACTGTATCTTTCTTAATTCCTAATGTCTTTATTGACTTCAAATAGAGATATGATGTCTTTGAAATGTAAATTTTGTTAGCCTGTAAGAATTGAATATAATTATATACTTGATCTTTTAATGATTGCAAGTTATTCCTTGTAATTTCAACATCATCTAGTAGTTTACTTTTACTTTCATCCGGATTCGTATAAAAGAAGTCGTACTCAAGTTTCACAGGTAATGGGAATTCAGTATTGTATGTCCAAAAGACAAGGTTAGTTTCTATGCTGTTTATCTGAGGTGGCTTTGTAGCATTATCTAAAGGTACAAATGACAATAATATATCAATCGAGTTAAGTACATCTGATTCACTTCTATTGTAAAGATCACTGATGCTAGTTGAACTTGCAGAAATTCTTGGGGTTAAATCATTTGATTTAACCGGTGCCAACTTAATTTTTTCAGATAAAGACGGCGTTGAAATTACTGTGCGTAGAGCTGTGAAATCATCCGAATTTTCATTGTTATACTTCATTAACAACTTTGGTGAAGAGTACCGCACAACTTTGTTCGGTACTCTGACATGCAACTTCAGTTCCCCAATCCTAACTAACGATGACAAAATCTTTTTCTTCTTCTTTCCATATATCGTAACAGGAATTTTTGTACCAATCATCTTTTCATCACGTAACTGTTGTTCCTCATTAAATCCAGAATGGGTAAAATTACTCAGAAGAGAATGCTCTTTCATGTTTAAAAAATATAAGTTTGAATCCGTAAGGGTACGATCGATTAACAAATTCTTTTGTTTCATGTCATTATCCTTGAAGTCTTCCCTTGTTAATTTCGAATCTATTTCTTTCTCTATGTTATAGTTCAACTCGTAAATTTGTCTCCAGGTACTCAAATGAAGAAAGCTTTCGAATAGTTTTCCATCAATTCCTATTGCTCCAAACGTCTCAGCACCACAATGAAATCCTTCATTGTAATATTTATATGTTTCTTTGAAATCTGGAACAAATCTTAAGTAATATTGACTGTTCTTTGAGATAACATAATCAGCCAGTGAATTTGGGTCGTTAATCTCATGCTGCGATAAAGGATCTTTTTGATTTTTAGCATTCAATTTATCTATGAATTTAGCTTCAATAGTATAGCTTACACTAATATTCTCAAAACTATAATCTTTAGTTAATAAAGGAGTACCCCTTACATTTAGAAACCCATAACCTAGGGCTTTATTAAGTGCAATAATACTACCCCTGTTATAGAAACAGGTCTTGTCTATCCCCATAGATGGAGGGGGTAATATATGAGGTAACACATCATGAATACAATTGTTATCCAAAAGCTCGTGAGGAAACTTAAAGGTAAAAAATTTTTTGTATTTAGTATGAGGCCTCAAAATTCTTTCATTTGGTAATCCAAGCTCACACCCATCATGTAGATCTTTGGAGAATGCTTCATATTCGATCCCTGCGCTGTTCGGGATCTGCGTATATCCATAAGAAGCATTTAAATCATACATTTTCAAGAACTTTTTAATTAAAACTTTATCGTATTTGTGGATATCTAATGGATTAGCATCTGGGTTCGCATGTGTAGTCTTTATAGTGCCATCTAGTGTCACCACGAATAATCCAAAATCAACTGGTTCATCCGAAGTGTTCGTAATTATTATATAGCCATTCACCAAGTCACCACTGGAATACATTTTCAATCTGGTTTCTAACTCATTTGGCAAGTTTGGTTGTGGAACTCTTTTGGTTACATAAATCTGAATATCTATAGGGGAATTATTCAACTTGGGCAATTTATCTATGTTATCTAATACTGTTTCTCCATATGTATCACTACTTGCGATTGGTGTATTTTCGGTATTCATTAAATGCTCATCGGGCTGATTATGCTCATGTTCATCTTCTTCTTCTTCGAAGATGTAGTTCTCCTCTTCATTATTGCTATTTAAAGCATACTCATTCATTCTTTCAGTTACACTATCAATAATAGAATCTAGGTTACTGTCTCTATTAGATGACACGGGCGATAAACCACTTGGGGGAGTTGGAGATGAATTGGTAACGTCTCCATATATAGGAGGGTCCACTGATAAATTTTCGCTAAATTGGGAGTCATCCCTTTTTAATATCGATTGAAACATTTGAAATGATGGTAGGACATCAAAGTATTCAGTCTGGGTATTCGAATTTGCTGGCGATAATAAATTCGATTCACTGGAATTACTTAGAATCTTACTGTGTTTCTTCAAGTCATCGGATGGTTTATAAGGAATATTTTTCTGTGGCTTTTGATTCCTAGATGAACTACCCCTTGCTATAATGCTTGAGCTTGGTCTCTTAATAGGGGAGGGTGCATTGGCTAATGAATCGTTCGATGTTCTGGATGAGATTGTGAAATCGTAAGATGGGGGATCTTCAGATGGAGTACTTCCTTTAGACGTCTGTGGAGAATTTTCATTACCTTTTAAGTCTCCAGAAGACTTATGAAAATTAAGGTGCATTCCACTTATAATATTTTCACTGATCTGAATAGACTATAGAACTTCTTCAAATTATTTTAAGTGTTAATTATACTGATTATACTAAAGTTTCGTGATGCCGATGCCGCGCACAATCAAAATCCTACAAGTTTTATAAAGTACATAAATGTTTTATTACTATTAACACTAGATTATTGTTAGTACTGTACTATATCCTGAGTAGGTATAATTGAATACGATGTTGGAAAATCAGACTGACATGCAAATCGAATTGTTTTTTGGGGTTCTTCATTGATGTACTCGAGAAAGTTTAGAGTCATCATTTTTTAATACAATGTATTCGGGTTATTGATATATAATACATACTTTATTTTAAACCGAATCTGAGCAATGAAAGACCTAAACAAAAGCATTAAAAGTCATATCAGGAACCACGGCCGGTCAAGGCCTAAAATTATCATCAAAGTAAAGGAATTACAAGTTCCAATACGCAGTAGACCGTCGTGATAAATGTGGTAAAGTCATCATAAACTTTCAACATGCTATCGTTTAAATCTTTCTCGCTCACGCGTCAAAAAAAAACGATTGAATAATATTCATTAATATGATAATGGGCAATTTTACTGCAATCGATAAAATATGCAACAATTAATATCAGACACGAAAAAGTTTCTCTTCTTTAAAGATTCAGACATATGCTTGTCTTTTTTTTTCAAGCTCATCGTTTATTAGATATGCTGCATTTTATCAAAAGCATTAACCAAATTACCCACCTGGATTAATTTGAAAATGTTCATTGATTCTATCATGTTAGTCATTGCTTTCATTCTCATTATTAAGTTATAATAATTTAGATATCAGATATGCATGAATGGTATTAAAAAAAGGTTGTCATCAACGGGAATCCCGAAATTCTGACTCGTCATCTAAGGAAATCATCTTTTATCTAGTAGTATTATTCATCGAAACAGCAGATACATACAATTACAATTTCAAAACTATATTGAAGTTTCGTCAGATTAGGGAAGTATTGTCTATTGAAATTTGTTAGTATATATGTTCACGAAGTGATAACAGTAAAATACAAGTAATCACATTTTCAATAAAACAATAGGATCAGTCACAGTGGGTTTCTGAGGCCCACCATAAATGCGTTGTCACTCATAAAATATTCAGTGCCCAGTGCAATAATTCCTCATGTTAGCTCTAGTAGTATAATGATATCGTATTATGACGACAGAAACATACCTAAAATTTTTGTTAGTAAAATGTTCAAAAATATCAAAAAAATTTGAAATTGAATATCGTATCAGCAAGGTGCAAAAACTTATCAATCATAGAGTTTCAGCCAGTAATTCCAGCTTTGTTTTTGTAAAATCATCATAATAAATCAATTTCTCATAAAAATCAAATATGGGAACATACTTATTGTGCTATTTCATTAGAAAAAATGAAAAATAAAAAAAGAAGCGTAATCTATATCTATATTTGTTAGTACAAATACGCTTGTTATAGGATTCAGTATTACTCGGGCAAACAACTAATATCAGCAATTAATTTGTGATCATTCTGAATAGTCACATACTCTAGTTTGAAATTTATGTTTGGATCATCTTTTACGTTGCTATACCCCTTCGAGTAAATTAAACTAAGTTTATTCTAAACATACGCTAAACAAATTAATAATGTTTAAAGGAAAGAAAGAAGAGAGAACAGCTTTGGACGTTATAAACAGAAGGTAAGAAAATTTTCAGTCAAAATTTGGTTTTGTGTAAATTTTATTTCCGGGTAAAATTGAATGGTAATAGGGTTCCAAGATGTTTTTACCAGTAATAGAAGGCAGGGGGGCAAGTTAGGGCACATTCAAACTTATAGACTATATTAGTCATTTATAAAATATGATACATTTATAATATAGAGTGCAAATTATATATATATATACAAATGTAAGCTTTCACTTCTTCTGTTGGGGAGGCTGATTGTTCATTGCAAAAGGTGGTGGAACAGGTGGCATAAACATTGGCATAGGCATATTTGGATTCATAACCATGGGCATAGGCGGCATTGGCATACCTGGAGGCATTCCAAATGGTGGGACCATAGGGAGCATATTTGGTCTCAGCGGTAAGCCAATATTTTGTCTCTTTGCGTCTGGATTATTGTCTTCATCCTCGTTAGACCTCTTCATAGCGTTATTTGCGGCAGTAGCAGGATCTTCGATACCTAATTGCTCTTCTTTTTCCTTGATATAATCGTTTAAATTCGATTCTAATTCTTCACTTCGTATAAGAGTGTCTATGAATACATCTTCAGCGTTACAATTCGGACAATGAAAGTCGTTTTCAATCAATACTTGTTCCAAGGAAGGTTGGTGATAATTAAAGTTTGCCATCTTCTTCAAACTTTCTTTAGACTGGCAGCATGCCGTCGTAACTATCGGTGAAACCAATATCTTCTTGTTCGGGCCTGCCAAAGGGTCTAAGAATTCTGACCTTTGATCTTTCTCTATACATTCTAAGATTTTTGACTCAAACTCTTGCTTTGCCTTCATTGCTGCATTTTGCTGCTTTTGTTGGTAATTGAGCCAAGTCTTATTATCTGCCATTGCAATGACATATTCACCTGTCTCCGTGATCATATATGTATTACCTTGTTGGTCTACGAGGTCACCATTCTCATTTGTTGTTATTTGATTGTCTGATCCTTCATTGTTATTTTCTGCCGCTGTCGCAGCCTCTTTAGAGATAGTCTTCAAATATGACTTTGGAATACCAGTAGTTCTCTTTATTTTTTTGCCCTCAAAATTAGGATCAGTATTCGTAGGACAATTCCTAATCCAATGGTCCTTACCACCACATCTATAACACATATATCCCGGTGGTGGTACATCTTCTGGATTGGTGCCGGTGGCAGAAGGTTTATTGTACACCACCTTATGCGTAGAAAGCTCATCTTGTGTTTGGGCCCATGCGTTGGATTGATTCTCGAACATCATCTTGATACGATCCTCTTCTGACATATTTTCATCTACCGGTCTATTATCACCCTTATTTGCGACTCCATTATTTGCTATAGCTGCTGTTGTATTCACCATCTTCTTATTGATACGTGGTTTTCCACTGACGTATCTTGATGCATTATTAAATTTCCCATTTTTTGACAAGCTCGGTGACCTTTTAGCTAAAACAAAAGAAGATCTTGGTATGACATCTTGATCGTTTTCGTATTCTAAGTCTGGCTGTTCCAGATGATACAATCTCAAATTAAAATCGGTACCTTGACCAAGTTGGTTTTGTAATATGATTTCATGCTTTAAATCAAATACACTTATACCTGTCCCATCAAAATGAATAGTTGATTGTGTTTTCTGAGATAAAAACTTATAAAATATAGTGGATGACATGGGGAATAAGTTCAAGCAATGAGCCTTATAAGAAGAACTATCTTTAGCGCTAACTTATTCATATTTAGAGAAAGTAACACAAAAATAATCTCAATACACCATCAACAAAAAAAATAAGCGCTCATTAGAATGCCATAACATGGATTCAACAAGTTTTCAATTAACTAGATAAGAGATGGATCTATCCTATTCTACGGCCAATATAATGGGTTATAAGAGGCATTTAGCAGTACAAACTGTGAAATTACCTCTTAAGTACCCATCGTCACTGGTGAAGTACACTCCCAATGAACAATTTTATAGACAGCTAGCTAGCAGAGGAGACATAATTAACTTGAGTAAGATAAACTCATCGTTCATTGATCACATTTCGTACCTGGTTTTAAACGATATGAAGACGATATCTTTCACACCATTGAATTGGCAAGTGAATAATTTTAATTTAAAATTTCAAAGCTTACAAGTCGAATTACCACATGAGATTAAATCAAATCGTTGTATCAGTGTTTATTATGAAATGTCGGAAACAGAAGAAGATGGACAGTTGATTGTCGATTTGATTGATGAAAATTATTTATTTATAACTTTCAAAATAGCATTAACTGACTTCATAGTAGAAGATAACAAGAAAGTCAAGTTCTCCTTGAACAATTTCGAACAATGGGGGAAAATATCAATACCATATTCATTCGAATTAAGATCACCACCATCATTTATGAAAGCGATTGATTCCCGTAACATTGTTATTTCTTTAAAGGATGGAGGGTTGTTACATTTACATAGAGCAGACCATTTGAAAGATTTTACAGTTCATAACTTCAGTGATCCAACATCATTATTACCACTAAATTTTGTGAGTAGTTTATTCAAAAGAGACGCATCGAATCATGATATTGTTTTAGACGGGGTGTCTTCGAATTCGCTTGTGGACTTAGTAGCAGTCAACAAGAGCATAATTATTACATTAACGGTCGATAAAGTGTTAAAATTCTGGAATCTAGATAATCATCAACAGGCACGCAATCCAATAGATTTGAAAGACGACAAGTCGGGAGCAAAGATTGACACCGCTTGGCTAAGCTCGGTATCATCTCGGTACTTGCAAATCGTTGAAAACGCCTCCTCAGGTAATACTTATTTAACATGTCACTATACTGCAGCGTCTAATAATTTAAAGCAAGACTATAATCAGATCGGTTTTCTTTTCAAAGCCTGGGAGATTTTAGATCATAAATCTCAAATAGAATTGGTCTCCTTAGATCGTATAACATTCCAACCGCAGTTGCCAGATTTACTAATTTCCTCCCTGAGTGATGACAACACAAAGTTCCATAATTCGTTATGGTTTGTTCAGGATTTTAGGTGTGAAAGCCGCGGTGATTATTTGAACTATCATGTTTTATGGAAGTCAAATACATCTTCCATCCTCGTGACGTATAAAATCTATTTTGATAATGGAGCAATATCTTCGATAAATTGGTCACAACCAAGTAACTTGAATGCATTGTCTAATTCCGCCTCTTATCATGATATTGAGTTCTACACTAATAAAATTTTGAATTCTGAAACGTATGATGATTTGATTATTTCCACTTCCCTAAATATTTTTAGAGAACACATAGGTCTTGAAAACCTCAGGTACAATTGTTCGATTCGTCATACTGTTATTGAAACTATTAATAAAGCTGTAAATGAATACCAAGATCTCAAGTCTTGTTGGTACAAATTGGACTGTTTATGTGAAGAACTTAAAAAAGTTGGCGAAGAATCTTTAGCATTATGCACTACCAACAAATCAACCATCTTGACCTTGAATATCAATAATATAAGTGTATTCAGACATTCGCATTACTATGAAGGATTCTTTCATCATAAACCATCTTCCAGTGAAGGTAAATTGGCATCAATATTAGAAAGATTAACTGTAATTTTATCGCCAAAAACATATAATAAAATTTACAATGGTGTTTTAAATCTTGAAACTTCAAAAATTACAGCTGATGATGCGACTAATTTATATCATACTGTTCTCAATAATAAGATTTCAACAGATGAAATTTCTCTGATTATGACTGAATTAGAGAATATCCCTGATGTCCTTGATATTATATCATCTCTTGTTGATTCACGCATCAAGGCAGAAGATGTTGATGAAAGTATTAATGCAAGAAGATTGAATACTTCAGCTACTATTGGTACCTTAACTAAATTGGATACATTGGTCACTTTTAGGAATATAAAACGTAATCATGAGTCAATTTTGCTAAGCTTGGTCATCTTATTTTTAATTTGTGAAGTAAACGAACAAATCTTGCTTTTGCTTAATAAATTAATTCAAAGATTATCCAGCTATGTTATTATTGATTGTGTATTCAACACTTGTTTTGAATCAGATAGTATACATAGTAAGGTTGAATCAGTGGGCCTTAGTAACTCTGAGAATTCGTTATTTTGGACAGGGTTGGCTAATAGGAATCTGCAGCTCAATTGTTTGATTAGAGAAGGCAAAGTAATTGAAAGTTACGATTATTTTTATGGTCATGTTATTTCATCGTATGAAAAGTTTATTCTCGATATCATTATAGAATTGATCAACCATGATGAAGGTTTGTTAATTAAAGAAAAGTTTTTCGCGAAATTAGATCAATCAAAGATTATCGATAAATTTTTAATTGGCTTAGTTTACTTGATCAACGATGAACCGCTAGAATTTTTTCAAATATTTGAAAAGCATGATTTTTTTAAATTTAATGATCATTCTATTAAAGAAGATCTAAAAAATAATTTTCTCAATTCGTTGTCAATTAACCCTCGTATCAAATCTTTCCTCTCCACAATATTTTTGAGCGAATACGATGATAAATGCAGCGAATTAGAAAAGGCAAATTATTTCCATGCCTTATCGGAATTATCAAAATCACAAGGAAAAGATATACGTCACCGTTCACACCACCATCAGAAGTTTAGAGCTCCAACTACCAACACTATTAATTCAGTAACATCAACGGATAGTTCATCTTCTACTCCTGAAATGGAGTTCATAAATAATGCATTGAAATTTGAAAAAATTACTGTTGAAAATTTGAAGCGAATGAATAATCCAGATGAAAAAATTATATTGAATATTGATCGATGTTATCTTAATATATTTGAGATGGCACTCAGTTCATTAAACTATGATTTGGTGTATGAATGCTTATCAAATTTGTCTTCCACGAAAGTTTCAACTATATTCAACTACAAGAATCTACTCAGTAGGTTCATAAACAACTTAATGGCAAATCAACGTATATCAATTATTTTTTCATCAAGCTCTAATGAGTTGTACTCTAAACATTATTTATTAATTGATTCAATTTTATTGGAAACAGCAAACAATGAATTAGCCTTAGCTAATTCTCTCAAGTGTTATGAATATCTCTATACGTGGAGACTTTTCGGGCCTACGTCTACTTTGAGCTCAAATCAGTTAGCCGATAAAAGAGGTGCGGCGGAGTCTTTGTACATGTTTATTACAAGATTCAAGCATGAGCAAAAGAACTTGCTTACTAACTCTGCAAGAGTTGTTGAAGATATTAAACAATACAAATTAAAAATTCTAGAATTATATATGATAATTCTCAACTGTTTGAAAAGTTTCGATGATGATGAGGATAAGTGGATAATAAAATCGAAAAATGCTGATTCTTTATCAGTAATTAGAATGGATGACATAAATTTAGAGTACTACGAATGGTTAAGAGAATTGGAAGACGATTTAACCTAAAATAATGTACATATATGTATAGATAATTGAATGATTTTATAAGTTAACCTAGATTTGCTTTCATATTACCACTACCCTTTGGATTATCATCCTTCCAGTCATCCCATTGTCTCTTTTCTAATTCCTCGTCCGAATTATCACTATCGCTCTCATTCTTCTCATCTTTAACTTCTTCTTTCATCATTTTACCGTTCGCCAATTCATAATCCAAGTATTCTTCGACCGACATAGATGGAAGAACCTGGCCTGTACCAAAGACTTTCAGCTTGAGTTCTTGCTTATTGGCAGTGATTGTAAACGGCTGTAAGATTTTTCCTTGTTTCGAAATCAAATCAGAGATTTTGCTATTATTTTTGAAGGGTAATGATTCTAATTTTGCGGTATAGCCATAATCATTTGCCGCCGAAGGTTCCTCTTTGGGTTTAGGAGGCTCTATTTCTGTTATACGCTGTCTTGGCCTGTTAGATAATACCTGTAACTCCATTGACAACAGTTCCAAATTATTGAAGGCACTAATACTGAACAATCTTAATTGATCAACATAAATCGCCTTTACCACCTCTTCATCAAATCTCTGAAACATAGGGTCATCTTGTTCTTCATCTTTATCGGGGTTCTGGTTATAATAGTCATTTAATATTTTCAACTTATCCTTCAATTCTTTCTCTAGCTTATAGTTTTCAATTTTGTCTGCTCTTTTTAATGCCGGATTACCATAAGTAATTAATTCATCGTTGGTAGGATTGTATAATTCTTTGAAGGAATTCACTCGCGAAGATTGAGTTTTTGAAAGAATGTTTCCATAGTTATCTAATTGTACGACGTAATGGACAAGCTTGTTTCTAGCAAGGCTGATGTTCTCCGCCTTGAATTCAATTGGATCTGATGTTTCTGGTGCTTGGCCAGTTTTTGGGTTCCATAAAAACTCGGAGTATAGCAACCCCAAATAATAGTCTAGGTTTATAAATTGTATGTATCTAGCATTTACTTCATCAAGGGATTCATTTTCGCTGAACAAGTCTAACCTATTCACAATTAATTGTATCAAAGTGAACTCTTTAATCAAATCGCTGATATTTGCCTGGTATTTCAATGAGTCTTTGCGTTCACCAAATCCAGAGTTGCCGTCTGAAATACTCTGGAACCTTCCGACAGCTTTTCTATATCGCTCAGACACTGTTTGCTCGTTCTTGTTAACCTTGCTGTTCATTATCTCCTCATAAAGCTACTATTACTCTAGTTGGCTTAATTAACTTTTCTATATAGGCAAATTTTATATGCACACCCATTTAACGGGGATACTTCAAGTACCAAATATCAAATAATACTATACCTTAGAGGTAATTAACAGATAAACGTACTACAATAATGAGTGCTCCAGCTTATTATGAACTCTATAGAAGGTCTACTATAGGAACGACATTAACTGATGCATTAGATACATTAATTTCTGATGAAAAAATACAGCCACAACTAGCTATGAGGATCTTAAATAACTTCGATCGTATTATATCTGAATTGTTGAAAAATGAACTGGGAATCTCAAAATCTAAGTTGACCTTTAAAGGGGATTTGCATACATATAGATTTTGTGATGATGTGTGGACATTCATAATCAAAAACGTTCTAATAAAATTGACAGATGTTTCGAATTCCGGTAGTAATGATTTAAATGATAACGAAATAAACGTGGACAAATTTAAGATAGTAGCTTGTAACTCGAAGAAGGCTGGTGATATGTAGGTGGTGTTTCTCAATTATTAGAAAGTTACTGTAGCGAGTTATTTATTCTTAAATATAAAATAATAAACGTATAATGTATTTTTATCTATCTAATTAGTTATGGCCATCCGAAAAGGATATAACTGCCCATTTCCCAGAGGAGCTCCAAAATTCACCCTTTTCATTACCCATGGACTTGTATTTTTTAATTAATTCTTCGTCCAACCCCTTTGGTAAACCAACTACTACATCGGCTTTACAAGTACGCAAACTCAAAATTGGTAACCTTGAAGAAGCTAATTGTTGAATAGCCGTGGTGAAAGGTGTTGTTTTATCCCATTGAACGTCACCTGTTAATTTACGGTAGTTCAAATCACCTTTGAATATAATTAGGTCTGAGTTCAATAATTCCTTATATAAGTCGTCGAATTTGGGAATAGTCCAATATTTGTCATCCAAAGTCCAGAATGGATGGGACTTGATAACTATCTGTTTAGACTTATGATAATTTGCTATTTTCTCTTGTACTGTGGAAATAGCTTGTAAATTGTCTTTGTTGGACGAGAGGCTACCATAAAATTTAGGGTCAACTAATTGTTTTAAAAGAGCATGGAAATCTTTTGGCATAACGTCACTTACGAACCAAGGAATATCTTTACAATGAAGGTAAATTTCACTTGCTAAGCCTGAGTCCAAGGCAAATAACCCGAATATCAAGTCCGCAAACAATTCGAATCCAGAATTGTCTAAGACAATATCAAGCCTTTTTTCTTTAGATTCACTTTTCAAAAGGTGCTCCCAAGCATTTGATAAATCATTGACCAAAATGTTTTCTTCGTTTTTCTTTCTGTTTGCTTCACCTTGCACTGATTGAATATCTTCAAGAGTTACATTTCCAGCTAATAACGATAAATCAGTAGCATTACCCCATAAAGAAATGTCTATAAATTCTGAAAAAAGGAGCCTCAAAGTGTCTTTATCTAAATCTTTGGATAATTGGGTAGTAAGAACTTCATATCTTTTGCATAATTCTAATACGCCGAGTTCTGATTGTTGAAAAGTTTGGTTCTTCAAGTTTTCAAAAACATCAAAATTATGCCAGTAGGATTCTTCAGACGCAGTGAAATATTGATTAATTGCTTGGTATAAATAACACTCCAAGTTTAGCCAAGGACCGGTCAACCAGGTGACTTGCTTGGTCTTGTTAAGTTCAACTAATGAATCGTTATAACGCGCTAATGAAGGATTCAATTTAATTTCTGCATCGCTGAATGGTTGCACCGCTTCGTCGTTCTTAAATGAAGCTAAGAGGTCCTGTAATTTATTGATAATCTCCGATCCTGATTTTTCCAACTTAGAGTCTGACTCAATCTCTTTCTTCATGTCGTTAATGCATCCTTCGATGATTGTAGGCCACCTTTTATGCACTGTAGGGTAGGCAAATGAGTTTGGATCATCATTGTAGTATGGAAGAGGTAATTGAGTCATTATAGATACTTATTTTTAGTGGTATACAATAAAATGGATTGAGATATTAACTTCAGTATTTGAAGTAATCGCTAGATGCTTATATACAGACGTCCGAGAATATCAAATTATGCCATACTTCTATGGGTATATACGATTTGTGAACTGTTCAATGAAATAGATAGATGATATATGATTGACTTAACGATAGAAGATAAGGTGTAACTATGGATTGCAATTTTGGATTGATAGAAAGATGAATTATGTGGAATGTGTGTTCTTGTCATTTATGCTGCAATCCACTTCTGGAGGCTGGAGACCGGCTCGAGATTTCCTTCATAAAATAGGGGACCCGTTTTCTCTATTTTTAGCCAAGATTGAAAATGCAACCACGGTATTTCCGTATATTTCATCCACTCAATTGAACCAATCCAGTCGACTGGTTCAATATATGTTGCACGATACAAGCATGTAACATTTCCAACAAGTAATTGTCGAAAAGAAACAATTCGATACCATAACCTACATCTATGTATTTCTATCGTATTCATTAACTTTATAATTATCTACTAACCCCGATCCATATCTACTAGCGTATACCAACATTTACTCACATCAACTTTTGCCGAAATATCAGATTTTTGCGCTATTCGCAATTATCATTCGGTATCATTCGTTATCATCTTTTCCCCATCTTATTTCTACTATCCTTAAATCATATTCGTTCTCTCCGTAAGTTTATCTTTCATTCATGGCAATGCCATACGTTATTATCATCTTTATAGGTTGTTTGCGGAGACTAATCGCCGTCCTACATTTTTCTACGCATATTTAGGGTTGTTGCGAACGCACCTGGAACGGCCATCCGATGGTGCATATACTCATTCTACTACCTTCCCCAGTATATATCTACCCAAAGCCGTCAGTTCACCGTACATTCATCTATAAACATTATAATAGCCGTCTACCGTCTCCTTATCCCCGTCGCCTATAAAACCTAATTTAGTTCGTATGTTTCGAATAGCATGTCATTATTTCTCTTTCTCATTTCCTAGCCCCTCGACCACATTTCTAGCCTCGCTGGCCTCATTGAGAATAACCTCATTGTTGTTCCGTACGACCTGAATATCTTGATATATTTTTAGTGTCGATTGATGGATTGTCTCCATCACAGACCTGGTCTTTTGCAAGTTTGCGATCTGTGCTTGCTGCGTATGTTAATATTTTGCCTTCTACGTCCTCAACCACCTAATTGTACATACATAGTCCATAACCTGTATCAATACCGTTGGATGCCCAAATAACTTTCTCGAGAGACTAATGATAGTTATCTGATCAAGCTGCTTTTTTTGCTCGCTGCGGCTCTCCCTATTATATAAGCGTACTCAAATAAATGATAAGCGTGAGTTTAGAATTCCATCGAATATTACAACTGCGAAGGCCATTAGCGACTCTTTCACAACGGCCCTCCTCCTCAATCGCGCATTGCATTCCACGCCATGCCGTAGTCAACACACCTTAAAGTGCCCTGCTTGACCATCAAGCTCTGTAGCTTCGTGGCAACCAACTTTAAACATAATTTACTGACTTGCAGCCCATGAATCAGTTAAATGTTCCATAATTAAGTTGAACTGCATTATTCTGTGGCATTGGCTTTGTCGAGACCTCTGGACTGTAAGGCTTTCACAATGTTTACTTAGTCTTCTTTCGTTTCCACCGCAAAATAATTTGTCAGCAGCAAACCTTCCGAGCTCACGGAACAACCGATCACTAGTGCGAGGACCTATCATATTGCAGATACGGGGGGAAGTCTGTTAAGGGAAATTCCCGGCCTTGCACGTTCGCATGCACAATTGCACAGCGAATGTAAAAGAAATTACAAGCACTAAACTTGATATATAATAAAGCCAAAGTGCATGAGAAATGAAGATCGGGGTTTTCAGGAGTTTTTGAACAACGTTACCATTTCACTTTCAAGGTATACCCATATATACATAGTACACTGTTGAGTCTACAGGACAAGGTTAAGTAGTGGAAACGGTTATTTTTAGATTGAAGTATAGGAGATATTGATTAGTGAGCATAAATTGTGCCCTCAGAGAACATTAATAAGTAAAGTGAGAAAATTTATCTCCATTAAATCCGAGAAGTGATTGCTCGTATTCAGGCCCTAGAATACGGATTAATAGGTGATTAGAAACAGTTACCGTTATAGAGCGACAAATAGCAGAGGAGCTGCATAGCGATATTAGACATAATAATGACGGACGTGAAAAGGAATATATCAGAGGTATCTTCGGGGCCTTCTAATTTAAGTCATGACGACAAGAAGTTGCACACGAAACCAGGCCGTAAGCCAATAGAGATCGAGCCGAAGTCCAAAAGAACAGCGCAGAACCGTGCTGCGCAGAGGGCGTATAGAGAGAGAAAAGAGCGTAAAATGAAGGATTTGGAAGATAAGGTGAAGTTGTTGGAAGATGAGACGATCAAGGCTAATACTGAGCTGGACTTCTTGAAGGCGCAGGTTGACATGTTGAAAAACGAGTTGGCAAGATACAGAGGACACTCTGACTTTCTGGATTTAAAGCTACCTACAAGGGTGGGACATTTAACGAATCCGAACACAGGGGGCTCATATAGGCCGGCAATGAGTGAGAAGCACCGTTCTTCCTCTTCTGATTCTGCTAGTAATAAATCGTCTGTGGGCGACGTCAAGTTTCAATCACCTAATGAGTCGCTGAACAACACATCTCCCGATTCCGTGGGACAGTTTTCTGCTAGTTTTCCATGGTCCAAGGACAATTTGGCCGATTCCAACACGAGTAACGACGGATATAGCGATGGATATCCTACCCAGAAGCAATATGTCCCTGATTTAATAAGTGGGTCGTCATCGTCTACGTCTCCGCTCAATGACAACATTTTGGTTTCTCCAGAATCGCAGAACTCGGCACCTAATACAGTTAACTCAAATCAATTTGATCTCCAGAACGATCAAAATTCCGGTTTTACGCATCAGAGTTTTGAAGAACAAGTTGATCCCTTTTGTGTTAAGTTAAACGAAGCATGTGGCACGAAAGAACGCCCTATACCCAAGGATAAAGAAAGCCAATATCAGTATAATTCGCCATTTAGCAATTTAAGGAATCCAGGGACGACTTCAACGGACGATACCACAAACTTCGACCCTGTTTTTAATGGAGACTCAGAGTTCAATTTCGAATTATCCGGAAACAATAATGAAGACCCTTTGTCATTTTTGAATGATAATAACTTCGATGTTTCTTTGGCATTTACTGACACGTATCAAGAGCCTAGAAGAGAGAATGAAGTGGACCCCATATCATTATTAACAACGGAGGAAAGTGTCTACGATCCTTTGAGTGATAAAGGGTTTAATTTCAATGATTTTGTTAGGTCCAGCGTTTCCGAAGGACAAGAAGATAATTCTGTCAGGAAGAGCCAATCCGATAATCTTGCTCCTTCGACAGAGGTAGACGAAGTTGTCCCAGCACCTGAAAAAACTTTCAGATGCTCTGAAATATGGGATCGTATCACCTCACATCCAAAATACACAGAGCTTGACATTGACGGCTTGTGTAGTGAATTAAAAAGCAAGGCCAAATGTTCTGAGACCGGAGTGGTAATCAACTCTTCCGACGTCAACCAGCTATTAGAGCAATCTGCCTTGTTGAGACGTAAATGAAAAAAATACATATCTAAATGATTTCTTATAATGATGAAATGAATGAAAACAAAGTGCTGCATCTTACTACCTGTTACATAATGCGATGATTAGAATTCCTCTCCGATAATATATGAATAGTATGAGATTCTGTGCAAGTAGAAAGAAGTGTAGTTATCGTCATCTATCAAAATTTTATACGAAATCCCATTTTTCGTCTTTTTTATTCCATCTCCCTGAAGTATACTTGGGTTTGGGTTCCATTCAAACTTTACTTACGTTGAATCTCTAACTATATACTTCGGTAGCCAGCTAGCTCTGCAAAAACGTAGAACGCTATCATCACGATCCCGAGCTGCATTTGCCATCTCATCACCGAGAGACTTCTTGATGAAATTTTATGCTGACAGGATATTGAACTTAACACTCGCCCATGTACGAGACCATTCGACAACATTACTTAGATGTAGACCACTAGAATCCAATCAGTTACACCAGTAGGTACAACAGTCTAATATTGAAAATTATCACGTGATCTGAAATTTAAACCAATCAAACTGAATTTGTTCACTCAATATAATTGGAAAACGATACAAGGGTTATTGTAGGAGTTAAAGCACAACCAATATGTCCACTTCTATTGTTCGTACTCTTAAAAATATATACTCGTCAGGACTTAAGAGAGCTGCTTGGCAAGTCCACAATCTCAATGATACCAAGAGAGGTTGGTTAGTCGGTGAAGATGACTTCGGTAATAAATATTACGAAACCGATGTCCCAGAAGAAATCCATTTGAGAACTAGATGGGTTGAATACTCTGATTGGAATATGAGTGTTGATATGTCTAAGGTTGAACCAGGTTGGCATTACTGGTTGGGTTATGGTACCAACACTCCACCAAACAAGTTACCAGCTGATCAAAAGACTGTCAGAGCCTATCCATTACCAGATAAACATAAAAAGAATTTCACCGGTACACCTGGTGCATTTGTTACTTACAACACTGCTACACCAAAGCATACTGCTTGGTCTCCAGAGGTTAGAGAGCGTGTCGAAGCGTAATTTCAACTATTTGCATATTTATTGTTATGACGAGCTCAAACTTTTATACAACAGAAGGTATGTAAAATCTAGAGCTGGGACAGTATCGGTATAATGAAGACGTTCGGCTGCGGTATTATAAAGCTTGTTGCTCCTTGCTGGAATGCGTTGGCTTATGTATTTCATTTTTTCTTATATCTACGTAATATATTTTTCCATTATTAAAATTACACTCAAATATACATTAATATTGTTTCCAATACCTGTGGGCTATAGAACATAGCAAAATCTTGATAATCAATTTGAATCAGTTGTCCAAGCAAAGGGCCAAGATAGCCAAGTGCGGCTCGGTACTTCTCAGTATAAAAGTTTTCATAAATTAAGTTGGACGAAATACTATAGTACCACGTACCATAGTTATAGTGAAAGAAATGAGCAGTTCAGGTAAGTTACCAGGGTTAGCATCTGATGCCGTCCTTAAGCAATCTATTCCAGTTCCTGAGAGTTTTGTTGAAATCAAGGGTATCGATTACTCCAAAGATTCTGCGTACAACATGAAGGCAGTAGATTTGATAGACTCTATGAAAAATATGGGATTCCAAGCTTCATCGGTGAGTCAAGCATGTGAAATTATTAACGGTATGAGAAGCTGGAGAGGTAAACATATCGATTCTTTACCTGAACATGAGAGAACCGGAGAGTTTGATGATAAGGGGTATCAAAAGTCGACCATTTTTATGGGCTATACATCCAACTTAATATCATCTGGATTGAGAGATACATTAAGGTTCTTAGTGCAACACAAAATGGTTAGTGCCATTGTATCCAGTGCCGGTGGTATCGAAGAGGATTTGATCAAAGTTTTGGCTCCTACTTATATGGGTGACTTCAGCTTACCTGGCAAAGGTTTGAGAGATCAAGGTATGAACAGAATTGGTAACTTATTAGTTCCAAATGACAATTATTGTAAATTCGAAGAGTGGATTGTTCCAATTTTAGATAAATGCTTAGAAGAACAGGAAGAAGGTATGAAACAAATGGGTTCTGATGGATTGAATGCCGATTCATCAGCATGCTGGACTCCTTCAAAATTAATTGACAGATTGGGGAAGGAAATAAACGACGAATCTTCGGTATTGTACTGGGCCCATAAGAACAACATCCCTGTATTCTGCCCTGCCTTAACTGATGGGTCGATTGGTGACATGCTTTTTTTCCACACTTTCAAGACTTCTCCACAGCAACTCAGATTAGATATTGTTGCTGATATTAGAAAATTAAACTCAATGTCGATGGCTGCTTCCAATGCTGGAATGATTCTTTTAGGTGGTGGATTGATCAAGCATCATATTTGTAACGCATGCTTAATGAGAAATGGTGCTGATTACGCTGTTTACATAAACACTGGTCAAGAGTTTGATGGTTCTGATGCTGGTGCCAGACCAGACGAAGCAATTTCTTGGGGTAAGATAAAAGCTGACGCAAAGCAGGTCAAGGTTTACGCCGATGCAAGTATAGTTTTCCCATTAATTGTTGCTGCAACATTTGCATCTCAGAAGCCAAACTAATAATCTGTATATAATATTTAGAATTCTTTTATGTATCTAATAGACTTTGTTATGCTAATGTATTCATAAATAAAATGACCGTGCCGTCTCTCATGCATTGAGCCACAGTGTTGCGCGGATTCGTCTGTAGATACTAAACCTGTTACGAGGATTTAAGGGTTATCTTTGCTAAAGAACCATTGAACTAATACTACCAAATAAAAAACTATAAAATACAAGAATGAGTGAAACAGAAATTCTTGCCAATGCGCTTGAAATTGCATTGAAGAAAATTAACTTAGAAATTAGAGAAGCTTTGAACGATAATCCAAAGAAGCCAGCATTATCAAAACCTTCACTCAATGTCGGATTATCGTCAAAATACAACGATGAGTTTTACGAAAAGTATGCCAACGAATATATTGAGTTTACCTATGCTAATCCAACTATTTTCCACGTTGTTAACTATTTTGCTGAGAAGTTGAACGGCGAAGGTTTTAAGTATCTTCCTGAGAAAGACTCCTGGAAATCGCTAAAACCAGGTAAATATTACACAATTAGACACGGGGCTTCATTAGCTGCTTTTATCGTTGGAAAGGATTGGTCTCCTGAAAAAGGGGTTGGTATAATTGGCTCTCACATTGACTCCTTGACTGTGCCTTTGAAACCCAACTCTACCAAAGAAAAAGTAGATGGCTACGAGTTACTAGGTGTGGCTGCGTACGCAGGAACTTTGAACGACCTTTGGTTAGATAGAGACTTGGGAATTGGCGGTAGTCTCTTAGTGAGGGATTCATCTACCAAAAAAGTCAATCAGCAATTGGTCGATTCTACTCCACATCCAATTGCTCGCATCCCAACGCTAGCACCTCATTTTGGAGCTGCATCTGAAAGACCATATAACAAGGAAACACAAACGGTTCCAGTGATTGGATATTCGGGACCCAATGACGATGAAGCAGAAGCAACGGACGAGGAAAAATCGTCTCCATTGTATGGCAGACATCCTTTGAAATTATTGAGATACATTGCGTCGCTAGCTGGGGTTAAGGTATCTGAAATACTACAATGGGATCTTCAATTATACGATGTCCAAAAAGGAGTAAGAGGTGGTTTGAACAAAGAGTTCATTTTCAGTCCTAGAATTGATGACAGAATTTGTTCATTTGCAGCAATTCATTCTTTGCTCGAAAGCCATCAAGACTCCCTCGTGGAATCGGATTCTTTCTCGCTCGTTGCTCTATTCAACCACGAAGAAATTGGCTCAGGTTCTGCAACCGGTGCGAAAGGTGGAATCACTGACCTGGTAATCTCCAGGGTCTTGTCGTCCGAATACTACAACCCAGATGCTGATTTACATTCCCAAGAACAATTAAAATTAGCCTACGCAAATTCCATCATCCTCTCTGCAGACGTCAACCATTTGGTGAATCCTAATTTCACCAGTGAATACCTCGAACACCATAAGCCTGTCCCCAATAAAGGAATTACCATCGCTGTCGATCCTAACGGCCATTTCGCTACTGATACTCCCGGCTTGGCATTAGCTGAAGAATTGGCCAGAATTAACGACGATTCTCTTCAATACTTCCAGGTGCGTAATGGTGCAAGATCGGGCTCTTCAATTGGACCATTGGTCTCCCTGCAGACTGGTGCTAGAACTATAGATTTAGGTATTCCTCAGCTCTCGATGCATTCGATCAGAGCGACTGTGGGGTTCAAAGATATTGGTTTAGGTATAAAGTTTTTCAACGGTTTTTTCAGCAACTGGAGAAAAACTTATGATAAATATGCAACCTTATAAACAATATATACACATCCTACAGTGCCTAGTCTTTACCATGAATAATTCTATAATTTAGCCACTATATAGCCTTAGTATATATTCCTACTTAACGCGATAATAACTAGAACGTGACTCGCAAAGCTACGGATATTTTGTCACGTAAAATTATATGCTGTTACAAAGTATATTAGATTAAACAGTTAAGAGATCAATCGGTAATTCCAAGGATATATAGTATTGAGAAGATATTGATACTTAGGAAGATGGGTATGTTTGTTAGAAAATAGAAAATTGGGAGAAAAAAAGGCGTAAATGCCATGAAATTACCAGATGATACTAACGGGCGGCATTTATATAGCACCTCAAAAAAAAATGACATTGCAAGAGTTCTTCAGTGACCAATGTAAGTAAATATTATAGCAATGGGGTCAATTGAAATTGTACGAGCAAGTATACTAACAGCAAATATTAGCTTTTGGAGGGTCTTGGGCAGATGATGAAATTGATATGGCATCTATATCAGTTCCCATCGAAAAGCACAAACAGTCACTATATTCAAAAGATCTGTTTGGAAATTCACATCAATCGGGAGGATTTGGAGGCCATTCATATAGTAGGCTGTCTGGGCTTCATGATAATGGGCCGCCGTACATAGTGAAGTTATTGAATCTCCCGATTACATCGAATGAAGCATTTATTGAAGACTTGTTTAAGAGCAGATACACATCGTTCGTGAAATTTAAAATAGTGGTTGACCCGTCGTCGAATATTTTAGAAACGCATGTTATTAAGAAGGTAGCATTTGTTGAACTAGAATCGTTCCAGGAGATGAGCAAAGTATTAAAATGGCAGGATCTATATTACAAGGCGACTCGAAGAGTGGTGGTTGAATTGGCAGATTTCCATGATTTTCAACACTGCATTGCGTTCAACCAAGAACACGAACGGGAAATCCAGCAAATTCAGGATGATTTTATTAAACAAAAGCAAAATCAACATTTTGGCCATGGTGGATTTGACCATGGTCCCCGCAATATTCATATCAATTCTCCTCCAAGGAGACACCAGCCATTGAATTCCCATGCGAATGCGATATTGCAACCTAGTTTATCTGGAAGGAAATCATCAATACATCAAGAAAGTTCTACTGCACCTCCAGCTGCAACACCTCCAAAGAATAAGCCAAATCCTTTCGGGGCAGCAAAACCAGTAGATGTATTAGCAAAGCAACATGAAATTGACAAAAAACTTATCACCATCAACCACACAACTATAAAAACATTGGGCCCAATGGCCGATGATATTGATTTGGATCACCATGATTCGATAGGAAAGCAACCATCTTCAGAACCTTCACATGTTCCACATGAAAGAAGACCGTCGCAGAAAGATTCTAAACGTAATTCAGTTAATATTTTGAAGAGACCTTCACCTTCTGCAAGCCAGAGTGTCCCAAACACAGAATCGAAGGAAACAAGAAGACCCCAGTTAACAAAAGCGCCTATCCCGGAATCAATATATGCTCCTAAAGACAATAATAAGAGTCTAGCAGAGTTGTTAAATGAGAATGAAAACACGTCGCCACCTAAAGGAAGGAGTACACCCAAGTCACTTAAAAATTCACCAAAACCAAGCACTAGTAAACCAGTAATATTGAAAAAGAAGACTCAGACACCAGCAGTTGACGTGACCGTTAAAGAAAGTGAGTTTACTTCAAATGCACAAAAAAATGTTGAAAACAAGAACGAAGGAAATAGATCTCACAATAGAGAGATGGACAATAAATTGAAGGAAATCAATGATACTTTATCACAACATACTAAACTGGATAATGTTGAAAAGTCTTCGGTTAATGGTTCGGGAAAATCCAAAGAAACAACCTCTTATCAAAAGTCCTCACATGAAGCAGATAGTAAACCAGATAAAGCTCAATCGATCGCTACATCATCAGAAGAAAGTAAGAAAGCACTTGAACCACAAGTTTCTTCATCGCAAGAAACCGAGAGGGCAAAAGATAGGCCAAATTTCAAAAAGCATTTTGCAGAGTTAAGCAAAAAACAGAATGCCCAGAAAGAAAAGCTACACTCATCTCAAAATTCTCGTTTCAACTCTAATTCACAAACTTTTAATCATAGGAAGAATGGAGTAAACTATAAACGCCATAGTCCAAAAGAATTAGGTTTATCTAATGAAAAGGACGGTGTGACTTCAAACCAAAATACAATTAATTTAGACAACACAAAGAGTACTGTTAGAGGTGATATCAGCGAAGAAGAATGTGGCTTAGTGAAGACATCTGCAAGAAATAAAAATAAATTTTCTGGAAGAGACAAATCGACAGACTTACCAAAAAGAGATTTCAAAAAATTTGAGGAAATTAAATCCAGAAGATTACAAGCAAATCTGAAGGCCAGTAATAAAAATGGTAGAAAGACCAAGGAAAGTAATAATTCTGCACAAATTACGGCCCTGAATGGGACTAAGAATGCGAGCGATACTAGGGATTTGAATGGAAGAAAAGATGTACAAAATGTAAAGGATGTGAAAGAAGCAAAAGAGGCAAAGACGGAAGTTTCATCAGAAGTATTGAATAATACCACGGTAACCAACAAGGGAAGCAGTAAGACTCCAGAGATAGTCGAAAAAGAAGTTAAATCTGATCCCAGCAATGGGCTGACATCTTCTTCCACTGGTGGAAGACAGGATATTTCAGATTCCGTAAATTCAATAGCGGATCTTACAAAGTCAGATGTGTCGTTGGAGAAGGCTTCGACTGCTTCCAATCGTGGTAGAGGAGGTAGAGGAGGTAGAGGGAGGGGTCGGAGCGGGTTTAGGGGTTCTACTAGAGGAATGAGAGGGACCAGAGGAAGAGGAAACTTTAATCTTCATTACGTGAGAAGTAAAGATGATAAAAACGAAAGTTGAATTAAATAATTATTAATATTACATATAAAGTATATAGATTATATCCAATATTAATTCGAGATATTAATTTGATAGAAGAGTGCAAATTCACGAGAGCTATGTTTTGTAATTAATTATTAATCGATGACAACCATCCTATATCAAAAAGCCTATATCATAAACTAGAGGAGACCACTGTCCTTCAAACTGTTTTCCAAAATTGTTTCTTTAATTGCTGCAAATACCAATTGAATATTCGATGTATCTGTAGCTTGTGTGACATGAGGATAAATACTTAAACCGGATCTATTCACTTGATTAAATCTCCACAAAATATATTTAGCGGCTTTATTAATATTATTGCCACCAGTATAATCAGGAAAGTGGTTTTCTAAAGGAGAATAAGGTAACTTTTCAGCAAAAACATCAATTTTATTCAAAAACAAAACAATTGAGGTCCTTGCAAACCATCTCGAATTAACCACAGAATCAAACAAAATTAATGATTCTTCTAATCTATTCTGGCTATTTTCTTCAAGTAAAACTTGATCATATTCAGACAAAGCAACACAAAATATAATAGATGTCACATTATCAAAGCAATGAATCCACTTCTTTCTTTCCGATCTTTGTCCACCAACATCGAACATATGAATATTTAAACCACCACTCATTTGAAATTTGAAATCAAAAATACCTGATGTTTTCTTACGAGTTCTTAAAATATCATCAACTGAGGGGCAATAACCAACTTTGGCAATCCTTTCTAAATCATTTAAGAAGTAATTGGTAGAATCAATTAAATAGAAATTTCCCTGTTGGTATTTGATGAACTTCTGAACCTCCGGGGTCTTATAAATATGTGTAATCTTATTAGCAATATCCGGGTTGAAATTTTCGTCAACATTAATGTTGATCTCATAATCCAATACTTCGTTTAACATATCATAATCCAATACATGTTTACGATTCCCCTCCTGTGAAGTTCCGTTGTACTGTTGTACGCGGTCCTCTTGATTTTCTGATCCAATAGTATTATTTCCTATTACTTCTGCCACACCAGTTTCATTCTCCTTGTGGATTAAATCTGGCTCCAAATCAATTATTGCATTAATAACGCTTTTGATACACTCCAATACATTCTTATAAACAAAAGGCTTGTACTCGTACAATTCTTCTTGCGTATATCCGTTTTGATGTAAAATCTTCATTTGCTTAACAATTGTTGACTTACCACTTTCTCCTGATCCCAATAACAACACTTTAACTTCCTTTTCAGAACCAGCCGAAGTAGAAGTGGTATTTGAATTTTCAATTCCAGACTTTTCTGGATACGTTGATTGCATTTCATTCGAAGAATCCGTCGATGCATTTTGGTCCTTTGACGTGTTTGTATTATTTTTATTACTTGCTAATGATTTTTTCTGTCCATTACGCTTCTTACTAGTATTTGCCGCCTCTAACGGTTTGGAACTGTCCAGTTGTTTAGATGTACAAGATCCCATTTTCCTAACAAATTACCTTTCTCCGTATATGAATGAATCAATACCGTGGTAATAGAGTTATAAATAAATAAGCCTTTATGGTGATAAGGATCTAGTTGATACTCTACTATGTCTTTGATCCCTTAACTAGATTAATTGTTTAATCAATTGCTAGTATAGTTTTTGGAAAAGTAGCCACTTGTTGGTCATTAATATAGTGTGTTATTTTGTACTGCACATAGTTGCAATTATTCACCTTTACATTTGCTCGAAGCATGATAACCAATGGTGAAGAATGGAATTGTAATATCTATATAAAACAGGACAATAGCAATAAAAAACTGGTCTACATGATGGTAGCATTATTTCTGAGGTCTAGTATATGTAAGAATGTACGCAAATGAGAGAAAGTAAGACAGACACTGCAAGCAAAATGAGTGATATCTGTTGGTTGAAAAATGATGCATCGGACATATAAACTACACTGACCTCGGTGGAATTGATAGCAGCATTCAGATTAACAATATTAGATTTTTTGTCGTGTTTCGAGTCTTGGGATCGCCCTTTGTTCTTAGGTAATACCATTATAGCTTCCATAGAAGTTGTGTGGGTACCAGTTGGATTTTGAACTAGGATTGTCGTTGAAAATTGAATCATTTGATGGTTTGCCGGTGATGCTGTTATCTTCAAGGACTTCATAAGCTTGCAATTGATTGTCATTGCATTTGGATTTTTTTTTTCGTAGTATTCTTTAAAGTCCAAAGTATGAATGGCAGCATATGATCTTTTACGTAATTCATGAGATACATTGTAAGAATCTGACTGGTGTGGCGGGTACACCTCAAAAAAGTTATATTGAGCTGGAACTTCTTTTGTGAAGATACTTGCTCCGTGTACCGAAGCATTATCGCCCAATCTGTTGTCATAATTTAAGTCATTATTTCCGATATCTCTGGATGTGGTTTCCAGAGTATAATCAACTTTAGGCGTGTTTTTGCAATTCATTTGTATTTGGTGTTCAAAGTACCAGTAATTGCTACTCCTTTCTCCAACTGACTTACAGTGATGGTTAACATCTTTCAAAAACGAACAATGGCAATTTTCAACTGACGAAAACCCCTGACATGAATGGAATCTCATATTGTCTTCTTCTAAATTGCTCATACAATCTTTAAAATCTTCTCGTAAAGCATTACTATATAGGTCTGACAAATTGTGTTTTTCATTTGTCTGACTTGCAGTTGTTCTCATCGCAAGAAGACAACATAATGATAGAACAGACAATAAAACTTTTGTTTTCTTTAATTGCATCTTCACTATCTCAACTATAGGTCTTATTGGTAACCTTACTAGCAAATGTTCCTAGTGTAAAATGTTGAAAACGCTTTTGGGCGCAAATTTGCTTCTGTGCGTACAATTAGTTCCCGCATTGCATGCGAAATAAAATAGTAATTTTGCATAACATGTATTGATTTTCTACATATAACTTCACATATGCTAATTAAGATTATTCCTTTGGTCCATCTGGTGGTACTACAGAATCTGGTGCTGAGTCTACCGAAAGGTCATTATTGAGTTGAGTTATATTTTGCGATGACGCATTCTTCGCATCTTGCAACCTTTTGCGCTCTTTTCTTCTCCTCTTCTTAGTTTCAAATTCATGCCATTCACCTTTGACATCTTTCAAGAAATGTAATGGTTCCGGTTTTGGTTCTTCAGTAAAATATGGATGCTCCAAAGCTTCATTGGCAGTTAACCTCTTCTTCGGATTCAATGTCAATAATTTGTTTGCTAAATCAAAACTTTGCTGAGACATAATAGACTCATACTCTGTTTTAAAAGTGCTTGCTTTGTTAATTTTTGGTTTCAACATCTCAAACCAAGGCAAATTTTCCATGTCGGGCCAGTCTTCAATAGTTGGGGTACCCATTACGTTAAATATCTTATACAATTGGCCAATTTCATCAAATCCTTGAAACGCGGCTACTTTCGAGTATAGCTCTATCAAGAGACAACCCACGCCCCAGATATCCACTTCTCTTCCATAATCAGTAGAACCTAAAAGTAACTCAGGTGGTCTATACCAAATTGTAATAACTCTATTAGTGTAATCTGGGATTTCTCCGTCATTAAGAACATTCATCGTTCTTGCTAAGCCAAAATCTGCTATTTTTAATCGACCTATATTATCCAATAAAATGTTTGATCCTTTTATATCCCGGTGGATAACTCGTTTTCTGTGTAAATAATGCAAACCTTCCATTAATTGTTTGAAAATGAACTTCCTATGACTTTCTGTCAATTTTAAATCTGGATGTGTCAATAACCCAGTCAAATCGTGATCCATGTAATCGAATACCATGTAAATTTGATTATGTTC
Source organism: Debaryomyces prosopidis (assembly GCA_030578795.1). Taxonomy (NCBI): domain Eukaryota; kingdom Fungi; phylum Ascomycota; class Pichiomycetes; order Serinales; family Debaryomycetaceae; genus Debaryomyces; species Debaryomyces prosopidis. The sequence goes on along the minus strand of JAKTZG010000002.1, from coordinate 194,397 downwards.
CACCATCATTTCTAATAATCCAATAACATTTTCATGGTCAAAAGATTGTAATAGCTTTATCTCTCTCATAGCAGTAATAGGGAAGCCTTCTCGTTCAGATTCTAGTCTTAATTTCTTCAACGCTACATACTCATTGCTAATAGAATTTGTGGCTTTATAAACCTTTCCATAAGTTCCCTCACCCACCTGTTGAACTCTCTTATAAATTTCGGATGGTCTTGTTATACGTATCAGATATATTTGTGATCTAGTCAACTTAATAACTGGGGCAGCCTCCTCGTCTCTTTTTATGTACGATCTTGGTTTACCTCTGGAATCATTCATACCTCCAGATCTTGGGCCTTTTGGTAAGTTTTTTAAGTTCACCTTTGGCTTATAACTATTATCATATCTTGGGTTCCTATATGTACTTGATTTATCTCTATAACTTGATGGGCCAGAACTTGCTCCATTAAAATCTGTTCTGTCTTGTCGTTTTCTATAATCATCTCCTCCTCTGTATCCCTTTGATTCAGATGGATGCGGTCTCTTGGAGCCAGGGCGGAAGTGAAAGTCTCTGTCGTTACTTCTGTAGCCAGATGGTCCAGAAGGTCTGAATTTCGATGGCTGATAAGGTTCGCTCCTATCATTTGCAGACGAATTAGGTCTGTAATTATCCCGTTCCTGGTATCTTTTAGGTCCTGATGGTGGCGTATATGTATCCCTCTGTCCATATGAAGATTTATAATTCTTATTATTACTGCTAGCATTGTTGTTGTTATTACTTGGCTGATTAAGGTTTCTTCGATCCTCATATCCTCGAGTAGATCTTGGGCCACTTGGCGGTCTATACCTATCTGACATTTGGGACGCTAAGTGAGTTCGAATGTATCTATGAACAGTCAGTTCAAACACCTTTTTACTATCATTCAAAAGGCGACAGAATTAAAAAAATCCCAAATGATGTTACCCGGATAAATTCTCTGGTACAAGTAACAACATTATCTCTTTCTATATCCCTTACCACATACTGGGAGCCGTACCATGACAATGCCCGTTCACATTCTTATCAGAATGAATCACATAAATACCCCCTGTAGTCCCTCTGAAAATAGGTTGTAACTAACTCAAGTTTTACGGAAATATGTAAGAAATAGAGTAAAAAGTTAAAAAGAAATCCTCCCAGGCGAGTAATATAAACAAGTATTAAATGTTGTGTCGTTGATTAACACATGTTCATATTCCAAATTAGAATAAGTAAAGTAAAAGTCTGTAAAAGAAAAAAAAATGAAATTGTTGTACCTCTGCCGCCGTCTGTGAACTATAAATAGGAACCCATTTGTGTGCCAACGAGAGTGTTAGCGCTTTCACGTACTTGGAAGCATTATATAGCATTACGATAGCCTTTGGATGGATAGTTTCATCTAGTCAATAGTCCTCGTTTCACGAATCTTACCGTTATATATAACAAACTACATACACCACAACAACAGAATCCATCGTCATTTTAGCATTTTTCCATCCCCTTATCAATTTTATCGCTTTAAATAGCAAAATATCATGGCAACAACTGTGAATATCTCCATTTAGACGGTACTCCCCTTTATATCAACGTTACGGCAATACGATATTAAAACCTTTAATAAGCAACTTTGCGTTTATCTTGCGAACAAAAAAAACGATTTTGGGTCAATGGCGGGTAACCAATTTTGTTTGCCTGCCAAAACCATTGATAGTGTGAGTATAAACACCATCATATAGATATAGCATTATTATTCAAGTTATAATGGTATGTACCTAGTTTTCATGGAATTGAGGAACTATACGGGGCTCAACATCGTAGTATTAGAGTATTCATATGCATAGAACTAACATGGTAAGATTGGAAAAGCTGTTCATATTAGTGCTGATTTAGTATTGTTTTCTGCTTTCTTAGCTGGGGTTAAAAGAAATACTGGCTTAACGTAAGTATTATTATTAGTATTAAAGACTGTTATGAGAAATTGTAGATTAACATGAATACAGGCCAAATGTGGATTATGCTACTAGTAATGAAAGCGTCAGATATTACGCTGGCAAATATTTAGATTTGGGTGAAAGAATATTTGATTACTCGTCAACATACTTTGGATCATCAGAGTACTTCAAACGTAGGTAGTTATTACTTTGGGTTTTAAATTATATTATTATTGGTGATTATTAATTAGGCATTTTGAATCGTCGTTATTTTACTCTACATATGTATAGTATCATAGTATACAGAATTATTTATTTATTACGTATATTCGATCTGTATTAAAAATTTAGTGAATGGATGAAAACAAGATAAAATAAAGGTATTATATGATTAGGCGAACACCAATACCCATGGTAATAAAAGTAAGGGTAAAGTAACAATCAAGAAAAAAGCAGCGTTATAAATAAGTGTGACAATGTGCATTATTCGACAGTGACCGATTTAGCCAAGTTACGAGGGAAATCGACATCAATGCCTCTGTTAACAGCTAACCAATAACTCAATAATTGTAATGGGATGACGTTCAATAAACCTTGCAAACAATCAACGGTCAATGGAACGTGCAAAGTTGCCAATGCCTTACTTCCACCGATAACATCATCACCTTCGTTACAAATGACAATTGGTCTACCATCTCTGGCAGTGACTTGTTCAATAGCAGAAAGAACTTTAGGGAATAAGGAATCTCTGGTAGCAAAAGCAATGATTGGTAATTTACTGTCAACTAATGCCAAGACACCATGCTTTAATTCACCCGCTAACACACCTTCAGAATGCATGTAAGAAATTTCCTTAATCTTTAAAGCACCTTCTAAGGCAGTAGCATGTTGGTAGCCTCTACCTAATAATAACATAGATTTTTGATCGTTCAAGTTGCTGTCACATAATTGTTTAATTTTTTCTTCCAACTGTAAAACAGTCTTTATTTGTTCTGGGATTTTATGCAATCCTTCGATGATTTCCTTGTGACGGTTAGCTTTAGAAATGGAATCGTTTGATAACGATAAAGCAAACATAACTAAGGCAATGTATTGAGATGTATATGCTTTGGTAGATGCAACACCGATTTCAGGACCAGCATTAATATGAACACCACAATGTGTTTGTCTAGACATACTTGAACCAACAGAGTTAACAATACCAACTGTCAATGCACCTCTTTCTAAACAGTATTGTAAAGCCAAGATAGAATCAGCAGTTTCACCTGATTGAGAAACAAAAACGCATGTGTCATCTCTGAAGACAGGAGACTTTCTATCTAAGAAGTCTGAAGCTAATTCAACGGCAACAGGAATTTCTGTTAATTCTTCAAAGATAGATCTGGTAGCCAAACATGAATGATAAGAAGTACCACATGCAATCATAATGATTCTTCTGCATCTTCTGATAGTTGGTAACCATGATTTCAAACCACCCAATAAGACCTTCGAATTATCAAAATCAATTCTACCTCTCATGGTATTAGTAGTGGATTCTGGTTGCTCGAAAATTTCCTTTTGCATGAAATGCTTGTAAGGACCTTTCATTATCTCATTTAATTCCATTTCCAAGGTTTGAATTTGTCTGATGGTTGAATCACCTGCTAATTTCTTAGCTCTATGAATATGTAATTCACCGTCGTAGATATGTGCAATATCGTCATCTTCCAAGAACAAAACTTTCTTAGTGTGTTGAACAACAGAAGCAGGATCTGAAGATAAGAAAAATTCGACTGGCATTGGCAAGTTGTCATCAGCTAAAAATGCTCTGGATTGAGAAGTCCTCAAATTAGATTCACCTTGAGCAACTGGCAAAAGACCTAAATCTTGTCCCGCAGAGTTATTTGACATTGGAGCTTGATCTGGGTTTGATTCAGGGAATTCAACGTCAACAAAGTCAACCTTCAACTTTTTATCAGTCTTAACACCAACTAATAATGGAGAGCCCTTTCTGGTACCACAAACTTCACCAGGGTAGTGAGTAGACTTGACTAATAAACCATAAGAACCTTCTAACTCGTATAAAACTTGTTTGGTTAATTCGTTCAAATCCAAGGCGTAACCGGCTTTCATGTTAGAGTCATAGACGTGTTTGAACAACTTAGCAATACATTCTGAATCAGTTTCGGATTCGAACTTCATACCTTTCGATGATAATAAGGTTTTGAGAGCTCTGTAGTTGGTAATAATACCATTGTGAACAATGACAAACTCAGACTTAGGATCTGACCTTTGAGGGTGACAGTTGGAGGTCATTGGTTGACCATGAGTAGCCCATCTAGTGTGAGCAATACCAACGTGGTTTTCAAAAACGGTACTACGTTCAACATTTTGCTTGACGATTTCTTCCTTTAAGGCGGAAACCTTACCGGTTTGCTTGACAATGATAACATCGTCTTGTTTGTTGCCATCAATTGCTATACCACTCGAATCATACCCTCTGTATTCTAATCTTTGAAGCCCTTCAAGAAGATTATCCACGATTTCTCCTCTGGTCTTATCCACCAAAAAATTGACATATCCAAAAATACCACTAAAATCTTGTTAGTATATATTTTTCACTAAAACGGGATCAAAAGGACAGATCATTACGTACCACATATTTATTTAATTTCTGTAATATAATATTCTGTAATATATTTATTTCAAACCAGTATATATTCACGACTGGTATATTCTTATTTATATATCAAGAAAGTTTTCTTCTTTAATATGGCCAAATCTTTCAATTCCACCAACTTCAATTCATCAATGATGGCGTTTTGTGGACTTTTATATAGGATTATTTTGGTTAATTTTTTTTGGTAAACAAAGTGAAGTCTGTCTCTTCAGGATAGAATGAACATACCAGTTTTCTACCCGTGTCCCAGACCATAATGTCTGATTTCTGGTATTTTCTATAGACGCCACAATAGCCTCTGATGGTTCCTCATCATAAGAAGTCATTTATAAAATACAAAATTCTCTGTTAATGAATGTAGATGGCTGCGTCAAGATGCTTACTGAACACTATAGTAGGGTATATCCACTTTAGTAGAGGTTTAATCTAGGCTTGCCCTTCCATTTAGAAGAGATTTATAAGGGGTGGTCTAAGCCTACACCTTTATTATCGGGATTGTTCGTTATTACACTTCCTATTTAGTACTGATATAAACAAAGCGATGGCATCTTTCTAATTAAAGAATCGGACCTTGAAAACTATTATGTCAACCAGCAGAGCCTCGCTGTAACAATACGGCAAGAAAACTTGTATGAAGGTCAGCGAAAAATTAATATGCTAGCGGATTTAAAACGAAACCTACAGCATAACATCATTTGCCCGTAATAAATATATGGCCAGAGGGAAAACTGTACGCAGTAATTAAGCCCGATAAGATTTTAGGTCAATTTGCAGTGTCTAGACCGGACTTTTTCCAGGCGACAAACCACATCCATATTGCGAACGCTTACGTGGGGCTCGATCTCGGTACGTGCTGGAATATGCGTAAAAGGTAGCTTGCACTATAGTATATGTGAGAATGGCGCATATACCAGGTATTAAGTGCTAAAAAGAACCCAGATGATCTTATAATACCTAGTATATTATTGTCAGTATTATTAGTGGAGAATAGAGTAAATGATAGGCAGATTGATCGAGAAACAATTTCTCAGTACAAGGTACATAGCGAGAATACCGAAGATGAATCGGAGCTTAATGTGCAGCGACATTTTTTGCAAGCGGTATTTCTCCAATGGAAAAGATAGGAAGGTGAATATAAGCACCAAGAAACAGAAACCTTCAATTAAGTCGTTAAGACGGTCGAGCCCCAACCTGCAGAGAGAAACAGCGCAATATATATTGTCATTATTGAATAAAAATAATGAACCGAAAAGTGTTGAAGTGTTGGAAAAATATCTATCTCCAGTGACATCCGTAACAGTTGGAGAGACGATTGATTTTGAAGTGATTTTGAATGAACTTAATAGGCTTGATTCCAATGGGAACCGGAGAAGTGAATACTCGGTGCTAATGCCAGACGAGGTTATAAATGTCAAATATAACGGAAAGGACTTAATGATATTATCAAACGGGACGATAGTTGGATGGGGGTTGAGCGAATCCGTGATAATGAAACAAGTTTTACCGATCATACTTCCAGCTATATGTGATAAATGTGAGCCTGAGAGTGAGGAAATTGATTGGGTGGAGCTCGATTATCTTCCGGATAACTCGCCTAATAATGGCAATTCATATATGCAAGGAGATATTATGGTAATTCAAGGTTCGAATAAAGATAAAATCTTGTTAGATAAAGCTGCATTTGCTATAGGCTTGTCTCGGTCTACACGGTTATCGGTTTTGGAGAATGCGTTGGAAAATCATATTCAGCTAACTAGAGTGAATTCAGAACATTTATCGGAAGGAAAACAAATAAAAACTACAGAATCAGATGTTTTGAAATTAACAGGGAGGTTGTTCCTATTGAGAGGTAAATTGAACTTATATTCTGAGTTGATTGAAACGCCAGATTTATATTGGACAGAACCTACATTAGAGAGAATTTATGAGTTAATTTCCCGTAATTTAGATATCTCGCCCAGAATTTCCATTTTAAACAGAAAGTTGGACTATGCAACAGAAGAACAAAGTGCACTATTGGCTGTTTTAAATGAGAAGAAAAGTACTCGATTGGAGTGGATTATCATAATTCTTATTATGGTGGAAGTTGGTTTTGAAACTTTCCACTTTTACGAAAGATACTCAGATAAACATAACCATGAGGATAATGATAAATCCGATTAATGATGCATGTAAATAGTTATGTATTTTTTTTTTTTTTTTTTTTTTTGATTGAAATCCCAATTGCCTATGTGTATATATTTTTTCAACTTTTCGTTGATTAATAGGTAATAATCAATCGATTGATATCTATTTTGAGTAATTATGAGAAATTACCACATAGGTAATTAAATTGGAAAACTAGGTGCATGATGTTCATTCCTGCATTTCTTGAAACATCTAGTATTGATTCCTAATTACTTTGATAATTTTCTTTAGAATTAAGTATGAATATTTCTTTAAACTACATATCTCTCCCGTATATCAAGAGGCTTTGGATTGGTAGTTTGGAAATGTGCTGTTAGTTTTACGTAAATTGAATCAATGGACGATTTTTTTAAAAAGGAACAAATTTTGCGAAAATATAAATTTTGTTGCAACCTTTCACAACCTAATTAAGTAATTTAGTAAATGGTACACTATGGTACTAGATTAAAACGAAACATGTCTATAGTTAATATTTGAAGAGGCTTGTTTCACAGATCTTGAACTGCCTTAAAAATAATTTAAGAATATGTATATATAGGTGATGAATCATCCTGGCAATTGTATCAAATATCAATAGTTTGCGACAATTATATTCTTTCGTTCAAAAATAAGTATGAAAACAGGCTTTACTACATTATTTATAGCTTTCATTTTGGTTGAGACAACAACTGCTATAACCCTCACTAATATTTGGCAGTCTTTGAAAATAACTAATCCTTCAGTATTGAATAGACCCCAAGACATAAGAACGGCTACTGTTGGTTGGAAAATTGATACCGATAGTGTCTTAGCTAATGACATCTTTTTTTTACTGATGCCTTATGTATTCAGAACCAAGTTTGATAGCGACGAAATATCGTTAGAAGCTGACGGAACTGTTTATGCACGCTGCAAAGTGAATGACGGGTCATTTAATAGCGACATTTCATACTTTAAGTGTATTATGTCAAGGTCTGTGGACGAGAAAAAGGGGATAACTATAACAGGAGAAATACAATTTGACTTTGTGTTTAATGCTGGGGGGTCTTCATCTGATTCAGATATTTCATCTGCAAAAAGATTTGAATCAGGTAATAATCAAATTAGCTTTAACAACATGGAATCGGATGTTAATTTTCAAGCAGGACCTTTTTTCACAGACAAAAAGACAGATGAATTATTATACTATTCAAGGTCGACCCCACAGGATTTAGAACAAGTGTTCGTATTAAGCGGCACTTGCAATGGAGGTATAGCTTCAGGTTCTATGGTTTTTACCACCAATAACTCAGTCGATTGTTCGCAATTCAAAGTGAAGATAACTAATGATTTAAACGATTTCTACTTACCTAAAAGTTACAAGTCCGTAGATGTGGGATCCATCAAATGCTCTAATGAAAACAAAAAGCTTACTGTTACATTCAATAATGTTCCTCTGGGTTACAGAGTATTTCTTGAAGGGTTTGAAAAGTATCCAGATAATTCTGATTATGTCAAACATTTATATGCTGAGAATATTCAATGTGTAGATGGATCTTCTAAGGTTGATGGTATCACTAAGATTATAAGGGTGATAAACGGCCTGTCTTCTTCAGATGGTAATGCTGAGCAATCCAGCTCAATCCAGCTATCCTCCAGTCTAGAAATGACAAGTACTCTTGAGACATGTAGTTCATGTAATAAAAGTACAGCTACACCCACAAAAGAGACAGAAACTACATTGAATACAAACACAGTGACCGAAACCATTTGTACTGAATGTGCTCAGGAAACTAGCAAATCGACACACTCGTCAACGAGTGAATCGTTAACCACTCAACTGCCCAACCAGTCATCATCTACTGCTATCATATCCACAACTTCGAAGGTAGCCAGTCAAGTACCTTGTGAAAGCTGCTTACATTCATCCATATTATTCATGTCTGTCGCTCCATCGATCAGCGAAACAACAGAATGGGAAACAGGACTGTTGCACGAAACAGAGACGTATTCTCACACAGAAACTACACTTTCACCATCGATACAAACCCAAACTCGGACAGCTATTTCTATTAACAGTACAACAGAAACGGTTATCTGCCCAAATTGCCCGAATTATTCAATCTTATCAACATCCATTCCACCTGCCATTGGAACGACAGAAACGGTTAGCTGCCATAACTGCTCAAGTACTTCGACAAGGTCGAAGTCTACTCCACTGGCTACTGGGCCGACAGAATCAACTAGCTGCGTCAACTGCTCGAGTAGTTCGCTTTTGTCAACCTCCATCCTGTCTGCCATTGGAACTACGGAAACGACAGAGACTAATTTTTCCAGCGAGTATGTTTCTTGCGTTGAATGTATGTCCTCTCAAACCTCAGATTTCGTTCTTTCAACCATTGATACTGAAAGTGGCACTATCACTCATCCTGAATCAGTTGGAACTAATAGGTGTGTCCTGTGCAATAACCCGCCAGTAACCGAAATCGAAACATTATCTAAGACAACAATTACTTGCAAAGAAAATTGCACAACGACGTTTCCCACCTACGTTCCGGATATATCATCCTCGAAAGGCTTTCAAGGTGAACAGTCGAACACCATACCTAACTCATCTACGGTTGAGTCCTCCTATACTAAACCTCAGTCCAGAATTGCTGATACATCCTTCACGTCGCTGTCCACTATAGCCAGCACCGTGAGTATATCCGCTTCACGTTCCACGGAAAACCCATCATCCCCATATATTCCCCCATACGTATTTTCGTCGTACGAAGCGTCATCATACTCCAAAAGATGTCCCTGGACGATGCTATTATTTTCTCTCCTCGGGTTATTAGTCTAGTTAGTTATTTATGTCACGTATTTCATGAGCCAAATTTACGTGGGAGCAATTTCGCAGCCATATTTTTCTTGTCCTCGGAAAATATAGGAACACTTGAGTCACGACGTGTACTCTTTCCGTAATTAATGATCCGCCATCAGTCGCATCAGCCAATAAAATTTGAGTGCGCACTTATCAGTGCGGCTTACTCAAGCGAACTTTTGTCAAGCCTCGAATGAATTGTACGATAATACACCAACGCCAAAGAGTATAGTAAAGATAGAAGATGGTCAAGGTTTCCAGCGTCCGGTATTATATATCAATCCAGTTAAAACGAACAAAAAATCAAAATTGGGGAAAAAATCTGGGTTTGAAGCAAACTTGATGTGATTTGTTAAATTTACTGATAACGAATATCGAAGGCGCTTCGATCATAACCATGCTATTTTTCGCTGTTAACTATGAGTTTTGTGTAATCTTCCTATCTAAACGGTGCAATAATGACATACGCAAAATTTTCTTTTTTTTTAATAGGGCAAGGCAACAAAATGAATAAATATATACCAATTTGGAAGATATTTTCGACAAGTAATTCTTTAGTTATAGCAATATTAATTTTTGAAATCCCAAAAAGTTACTTATATACTTTTATATCTTAGACGATTGTTTTTTAATTCATTAGTGGACCTAATAATACAGCTGCGAAAATATTAACCTATGACAATTTCACCTGTAACGGAAGGAATATTAAATCGAAGAAAGCTATTTACAGCAAATGAAGACTATAATCAAAGTGACATATTAGTATTTTCGATCGCTTCGTCATTAATCTGGTTAATGGTGCCAGGTTTAGGATTTTTATATTCTGGGTTAGCCAGGCGGAAAAGTGCCTTGTCGATGATATGGATAGTGTTGATGAGTTCATTCATTGGATGCTTCCAATGGTACTTTTGGGGATACTCGTTAGCATTTTCTGATAAGTCCTCGAACAATTTTATAGGGGATTTGCATTTTTTTGGATTCAAGAATCTTTTGGGCAGTTCAGACGACACTTCTGACTACCCAGAGATTGCGTTTGCGTTATTCCAATTGCAATTTTTGGTAGTAACCTTGGCTATTTTAGCAGGAGGATGTATTGGTGAAAGGGGAAGATTTTTGCCAACAGCAATCTTTTTGTTTTGCTGGGCAACCGTGGTTTACTGTCCAGTCGTTTACTGGATTTGGGGAGGCGGATGGGCCTCACAATGGAGGGGAGGAGCTTTGGATTATGCCGGTGGTGGCCCAGTGGAAATACTATCGGGTGTATCAGCATTTGTATTCAGTGCATTCTTAGGTAGAAGAAACGAAACCTTAATGATTAATTATCGTCCACACAATATTTCCACCATTTGTTTGGGTACATCCTTACTTTACGTTGGATGGTTATTTTTCAACGGCTTCTCTTGTGGCAATGCATCTGTCAAAGTTCCATATTCTATGTTCAATACCCACTTATGTGGTGCATTCGGAGCAATCACCTGGTGTTTGCTTGATTTCAGATTGGAAAATAAATGGTCCATGGTGGCAGTTTGTTCAGGGTGTATCTCTGGATTAGTGGCTGCCACTCCTTCATCAGGCATGATTCCATTATGGGCCTCAGTTATTCTTGGAATTGTTTCTGGTATCATTTGTAACTTTTCGACCAAAATTAAATATCTTTGCAGAGTCGATGATTCGCTAGATGTTTTAGCTGAGCACGGTATCGCCGGTATCGTAGGTTTAATCTTCAATGCGTTATTTGGAAGTTCCACAGTTATCGGCTACGATGGAGTAACTCAACATGGCGGTGGTTGGCTTGATCATAATTATAAACAATTGTACATCCAAATCGTGTACATCTTGGCAACTGTAGCATACTCCGGTGGTGTCACCACAGTGTTATGCTTCGTTATCAACAAAATTCCTGGCTTGCAATTAAGAATAGACTACAACGCTGAAGAAATTGGCATGGATGAAGACCAAATCGGTGAATTTGCCTACGATTATGTTGAAGTGAGAAGAGATTTCCTAGACTGGGGCAATCCAAGCGTCAACCCGAACGCGATTTCTTCGCAGCAAAATATGGAAAGAATTCCTTCAAACCCTCAACTTTTCCAGGCTATTGGTAGTTCAGCAGCATCTACAGCTCAACAGGATGAGTCCAGCATCCCTGAGAAGCTTGAACCCCAAAATCACGACTCCATAAAACCAGAATTCCAAGCTTCTGAATCACCAGATTATAATACTGCTAATGATACCAGGAAAGAGGCTATCGAGGAGTAGGCCATTGCATCTTTATTTCAATCCATTCATATATATTTCTGTCATTTTATTTACTTCGTACAAAACGTAATATTCAATAAAACGTTTGAAAGTTGAAAAAATCTCCTGTATATTATTGTAGAAAAGAAATGCAGATTTTATCCCGCTTCCGCTCGAGCGCAAAAAACATTTTCGCTGAGAAAAGGTCTACTGACTCATTGAAAAATCACATATTCGACTCCATTTATTTCGTCTTTTTTCCCTTTGTTATAGCTTTAGGTTGTTTTTCTAAGACTAAACTAACAGGTTTTTAAGAAACAGTTACCAAAAATGATTGCTCGCAATATAAAGGCAACATCATGCCAAAGAGCGTTTAGAATGGCTACTAGCCAGGTTAGATCTATGAATAAGACCAGCTTTCTGAAAGCAACTATGAGCGCCACCACAAGACCTACACCAGCTCCTTCGTTTGACCAACAGGATCCAAACAGTGGAGCTTCTGAATTAAAGAAGAATGTTGGGAGAAAGAACCAGCATCCGATCATGGATGACTCATTTATTGGATTGACTGGTGGTGAAATCTTTCATGAAATGATGTTAAGGCATAAGGTTGATACTGTTTTCGGGTACGCAGGTGGTGCCATTTTACCAGTTTTCGATGCTATCTACAATTCTGACAAGTTCAACTTCGTCTTGCCAAGACACGAACAAGGTGCTGGACACATGGCTGAAGGTTATGCTAGAGCATCCGGGAAGCCAGGTGTTGTCTTAGTTACTTCAGGTCCAGGTGCTACTAATGTCATCACCCCAATGGCAGATGCATTGGCGGATGGTATTCCATTAGTTGTTTTCACCGGTCAAGTTCCAACTACAGCTATTGGTACCGATTCATTCCAAGAAGCTGATGTTATCGGTATTTCCAGATCATGTACAAAATGGAACGTTATGGTTAAGAATATTGCTGAATTGCCAAGACGTATAAATGAAGCATTTGAAATTGCTACTACTGGTAGACCAGGTCCAGTTTTGGTTGATTTGCCAAAAGACGTCACTGCAGGTATCTTAAGAGAATCGATCCCAATAAATACCACCTTACCATCAAATGCCTTAACTCAAATAACTAAGAAAGTTGCTACTGAATTCACTATGGAATGTATCAGAAGATCTGCACAACTTTTAAACATTGCCAAGAGACCAATCCTTTATGTCGGAAACGGTATCTTGAACCATGAACAAGGTCCAGCATTATTAAAGGAGTTAGCCGATAAATCATGTATTCCAGTTACAACTACTATCCAAGGTTTAGGTGCTTTTGATCAAAGAGACCCAAAGTCTTTAGACATGTTAGGTATGCACGGTAACGCAGCTGCAAATACTGCTATGCAACACGCTGATTTAATTATTGCCTTAGGTGCAAGATTTGACGATAGAGTTACTGGTAATGTCAGCAAGTTTGCTCCTGCTGCTAAATTAGCTGCCTCTGAAAATAGAGGAGGTATTATTCATTTTGAAATTTCTCCAAAGAACATAAATAAGGTTGTGGAAGCCACCGAAGCAATTGAAGGTGATGTTACTAACAACTTGAGCAAGTTTATTCCATTGGTCGACTCCGTCAAGGAAAGACCAGAATGGATGAGCCAAGTTCAAGAATGGAAAGAAAAGTATCCATATGCCTACCAATTAGAGACACCAGGTTCTTTAATCAAGCCTCAAACTCTTATTAGAGAAATCTCAAAGCAATCTTCTACCTATAACAAGGACGTTTACGTTACAACTGGTGTCGGCCAACATCAAATGTGGGCTGCTCAACATTTCACATGGACCAAGCCAAGAGCCATGATCACCTCCGGTGGTTTAGGTACTATGGGTTACGGTTTACCAGCTGCTATTGGTGCCCAAGTTGCTAAGCCAGACGCAATGGTTATTGATATTGATGGTGATGCTTCATTCAATATGACCTTGACTGAATTATCTTCAGCTGTTCAAGCTAATGCCCCAATTAAGGTCTGCGTTTTGAATAACGAAGAACAGGGTATGGTTACTCAATGGCAATCATTATTCTACGAACATAGATACTCACACACTCACCAGTCCAATCCAAATTTCATGAAATTGGCCGAAGCCATGGGTATCAAGGGTATTAAGATCACTAAACAAGAAGAGTTAGTTAGTGGTGTTAAAGAATTTTTAGACTATTCAGGTCCTGTCTTATTAGAAGTTATTGTTGAAAAGAAGGTACCTGTCTTACCAATGGTTCCAGGTGGTAATGCATTAGATGACTTCATTATTTTTGACGCTGAAGTTGAAAGAAAAGAAAATGAATTAAGAAATCAAAGAACAGGAGGTAAATATTAATTCATGATATAGACATTCATGCTCAGTTCATCATTGATTTTCAGTTCAGTTCATTTAAACATATTCACTATTTATATTTATGCTTAGGCAATCAAATGTATTCTCAGTATATAAAGGATTTTAAAAAAGAGTATTAAGATTAGTTATATTTGTAGTTCAATATGCAATACAAAAGTTTCACTATACTTTATGGTAGAAGTTATACTTTGAATAACGGTAAAAGATTTAAAAAAAAAATTTATTGCGAAATTTTATTAAAAAAAGTAGCCCGACGCGGGGGTCGAACCCGCAACCTTTTGATCGCTTCTCTTGAATAAGAGTCAAACGCTCTACCGATTGAGCTAGCCAGGCTGCTCATCTGTTCTGTTCTTTGCTCGAGGTAACCATATGTGTAGTAGCCATTTCCATATTCATATCCGTTGTGGCCAGTCCATTACGTCTTGTTAAGTTCATCATTCTGGAGCGATCTACGTTTGAAAGATAAGACAGCAGCTTTTCCTGAACCTGAACCATGACGTTTTAATGCACGTTGTGTTTTGAGTCACATACTTAAAAATATTCATATATGAGTGTAGTAGTTACAGCTCAATTTACAAAAGTTGCGGGGTTCACAATCACAAGACACAATTATACTTCTTACAGTTAACAGCGAAGACAAACGTCTTCGGGTGTATACGTATTACTGAGATCTTTATGCCGAATCCCTTATCCTTATAAATCGTATTTCTAGCTATGTTATATATATGGTAAACAAAGTGTAATGCACTAAACCACATTTTCTAATTATTTAAGTAAAATTAATTTGGATACTAAGAAACAATATTTCATCTATATAAGGATGTTGCAACTAGAAATAAGCTGTCTAAGAATTGAGTTTGTATTGAATGTAAACTGAAGCGGCAATAAAAGCCTTAGATTGAGAATTTTGGTTTTGTAACCGAAAAATCCTTTTCGCCGAGGCGATTGTATCCTGGGGTAGAATTTCTTCCTGTGGACCGATGCTTAACTTTTTAGATTTGTATATATTTGTTTTAGAGGAAGCCCTTGATAAAGCAAGATTTAATGTATAGCTAGATAATGTCACTTTCAAAGTCTGAAGAATCAGATATACAGAAGCCCAAAACGAAAAAGGAAAAAGAGGTGGCTAATTTGAAGTTAATAAAAACCACATCTGGTGTTAGAGTATCTCAAGCGTGTGATAGATGTCGGATCAAGAAGATAAAATGTGATGGGTTAACTCCATGTCATAATTGCTCCAAGATAGGATTTGATTGCAAAACAAGTGACAAGTTGACAAGAAGAGCATTTCCAAAGGGCTATACTGAAAACTTGGAGAAAAAATTACAGGAGTTAGAAGAGCAAAACAGACAATTAAGACTTAAATACGGAGTGGAGGAGGAAGAGGAAGAAGCAAACGAGAAACTGAAAGAAAGTAATGGTGGCATATTCATGCGTAGGCAAACGGATGCTGATAAAGCAAATAATGAAAATGATGGCCGTACAGCAACAAAAAATCAAAATAATTCAATTCAAATCAATAACCCAATTGATCAGATATTTAATTTGGACAACAAAGGTATCATTATTGGTAACGACAATTTGAATTTTGAGTCACAATTCAATCATTTATTGATAAATTTGAATTTGCCGTTCTTGAAAATTACTAATTCACATAATTTCTTATTAAATGATCCAAATTCTTATTTGTACCACCCATCTTATGCTATGTATAACCAGTTTCAAAATAGAGATCTTGACGTTCCATATAATCCATTAACAGCCCATAATTCTCAACATGATGGAATTCCTGGTGAAATGTCTAATTTGACAAATAGTCAACTACCGATGGATATTTATGACTTATTTATTAAGTTAATCAATAATTTCAAGAAAATAATAAGCAACAAAAAAGAACTTGATAATCAGATTTTACATTTCTTTCTTAACTACAACGTTTTCATACCAATTTTTGATGTAAAGCAATTCATGAAATCCTATGACGAATTCCATACAATGTATCCATTCATGTTTACATATGACGATGCAACAATAAATGGTTTCAATATTCTGAATAATGATTATCATGTTGTCAGTGAATATTTAATGATTGTTGTTCAAATTTATGCTATGTTAATGATGAACGATCCAACTATCAATTTAAACTTATTATTGAATCATATTGAACCAAATTTTTCTAATAGCAACAATTTAAAGCAAGATAGAAAATCAAATGTGTCAATGATAAGATCATTATATGACTTTTTACCATATTTTAATGTATTTCATGTTTCAATTCCTCAGCTACAAACTTATTTATTATTTTTATATTATTCATTATTAACTAATAATAAAGAGAAATCGCTTGTGTTATCATCTTTAGTTAATTCATTTATTGGTATTTTGGGGATAAATTTAAATTCAAAAAATCTATTCTTTAATGATTTGACATTAAACTTGCAACAGAAGAGAAACAGGGTTAAAATGTTTTGGGTTTTCAAAGTATTATTGAAATGTTTCAATTTAAAATTTGGTTTTAAACCCAGCTTGAATACTACCGTTATCAATCCTGTTACTATTGAAAGGTATTTTGAATTAACCCCGGAAAAGCTTAGTCTGTTGCTTGAGACGAAAGAGGACGGTTTGGATGGCATATTTGAAGTGTTACTAAAACCCAGCATAGAATTTTTAAATCTAGTGAATATTATTATACCTTCATCATTTTCACCTAATTATTATCAATATTTAAAAAACGGTAGTAATCAAAATCATCAACAGTCACAGAAAAAGAACCCTAAACATTTGGATTGGATTTTAAATGATGACGATGGTGATGGAAATGATGGGAATTTGAATTATAACTTTACGCAATTTTTAACCATTGATAAGAATCTATCAAATTGGAGATATTCTTTGAAGGATAAAAAAATAGACTTGAAACCATTACACCAATATCTAAAATTGCCAATAATATCAGATGTAACAACCAACAATTTATATCAGAAATTATCAGTATCTAATATTAAAATTTCATCTGGTATAACTCAAGAGGGAATAATGAATTATTTGAATACTGGCCTACCAGACATTTACACTGCTTCTCAATTGATTAAGATCCAATTAAACTTCCATTATTTATTGATTCGGTCGATGAATTATTTGAATTTTGTTATTGATAAAGAATTAACAAACGCTTATTATATGAAGATTGCAAATATTTCATCTGAAGTTTTAGCATACTTCTTATTGGTATTTGAGCATATTGGGCAATCAATGGAAACTTGGGAAAATAGTGAGGGAGAGGTGAAAACTAAAAGTAATAATAACATAATTATGGATAGCTTAGGATTAGATGTTGATGATGATGGCTTCGTTATCAATGATTTTTCCGTAAAGAGAAGAAAAACAAGTTCAAACTTCCCTCTTGATCAACGAGAAAGAAAAGTTAAGCAGGTTCCTCAATCTTTATTCAATTATATGTTAAATGGGTTATCAATGACTATAATTAATTTAAAAAAATCTATTATTTTGCAAATGTTATACTTATTGATTTGTCAACTTAAAATAGTCAAAAAGAAAGGTGTCATAGCGCCTCAAACAATAAATCTATTGAACAAGAGCATTGAATTGTTTGTTAAAATATTTATTAATTACGAGACTAATAAAAACCACAAGCCAGTTAAAAAGAACAAGGAAGATGAATTATTTGTAAAATTAATTAACGATGAACTTAAGGATGAAGTTTTGACAGAACCACGCAACAATGATGAAAGTGATTATGAAGATATGGACGAAGATACGACACATCATAATGGATTGGACATCGACTGGGATGACGAAGATATGGACGAGGATTTGAAATACTTAAAGATATTGAAATTTGTTAAATATAAGATTCAAGTTTTAGCATCGAATAACAACCAAGCTAACGCGGATCTTCAAAATCAAAATAAATCTGTACATCGTCCAAGCTTGCCATCATTGATGGAGACTATCGATGGAAGAAAGAATAATGCTGAATCTGGTTCAGATTCTTCTACATTGGAAAATGCAGCAAGACCTAAGTCCATTAACAAACTAACCGCTGAAAATAACTTTTACACCTCTGCATCATCTACAAACTCAAATTCTTCCTATAATACTCCTGGTATGCAAAAAATTCCATCCATGTCCAAGTTTGATTTCCTATTGGGAGAAGATACGTTTCCTATCCATACTTCCACCAGTCCTCCGTATACAATGAACTCGCATACACCCTCAGTAATAGGACTGAAAGATGATCAACTGAACAGTCTAATAAAGAAGGAAAGACTCGCGGTTAACGATTTAGTGAACATGAAACATTCTGGTAAGAATAATAATCAGTCCAATTCTTCTCCTTGGGAGTATAATACAAATTCTGCAAGTCCTACAAATCAACATGTGGCACCGTCCGGTACTGTTGATAACAACACCAACTAATAATCTGTACAGTAGTATTTAAGAATGAAAATATATATGTATCTATTATAGTACGGTTTTCAGAACTCTAAGCCTAATCATTTGCAATCCTTACAATAACTAGTCTTTTTGCTTATATAAAGTAGTGGCTATGATTATATTCTCAGCCCCATCTAAAAACTGTTATCGCTAAATATCAGTGACCTTTAGTAACGTTGAATGCGTATATATCATCATGACTTACCTAAAAATTCACACAAATGATATACTTGACGGTATATTGAATCACGTATTTTAAGCTAGTCCTGAGATACCGAGCCGTACAAATCTGATGTTATCGCAATGTTCGATAATCACCCTATATTGTGATACAATCCCCGCATTATGCAAATTCATGGAACAATATAAATTGATTCATAAAAGACCTCTATATCATTTTATTGAAAATATAAATATTTATACAATACCTCAGAAATTAAAATGCCTTTTACAAGATTTGCTGATTATTTTAACACTAGTTCCAAAAGTTCAGAAGACACAGGATGTAAACCTTCATTCGAGATTGAAGCTACGAGCCAACCTAGAGCCGACTTAAACCTTGAATCTACAGTTACAAACACGGGGAAGGAAGTGGACCATGGTAAGACTAATCATCGTCATATCACTGATGAAACATTCCACCAATCATCAGATAATTTGATAGTGGGATTGTAATGGTTGCATCGTAAGTATTGGTACACATGCTGGTTTTGTGTCACCATCAAAGTAAAATAATGATTCTGAACAGACCATTGCAAAACCGTTTATAATCATCCCAAAGATGCTGATTGTCTATCAGGAATTTGATAAGCAATGCAGGGATGGAAAAGAAATATGAATGAAAACTAGAATCCAATCTTAATTGGAGATCAATCATAACTAACGTGTGCTGTGTGAATATTCAATTCTTAATTATGATCATCTTCAATTGTTATTAAAGCACAGATTATGCTTTAGTAACTTGATGGTACTTAATCTGGTATATAAGTCTCTTATAACTATATCATATTGAATAAATCATATTGAATAAATATATATAATATTCCATAATGTCAGTAGTAAAATTCTCATACATGATGGTACATATGTTCGTTTGCATGCGGAGTCGGAATGATTTTCGAAAATTCTTCACAAAGTAGTCAAGGTTTACACACAAAAATTCAATTCCTGGAATCTGTAGTTTCGATATTTTAATATAACAGGAATATATAATATCGCCGATTTGATAATGTACAATTTCTATAGAGTTGTAATTGTTTGCTCGAAATATTTGAAAACTTTTTTCAACTTTGTAGGCGGATCTTTCCAATCCACTGTGTCTAACATGGATATACAATCATTGTTAGGGGATAGTTCATTAAGAATCTCGAAAAGAGTTTCACCGCTCATGCTTCTAACTCGTTGAAGAGGATGATGGCAGCTTAACCAGCATATTCGAGTTTGGGCTTTGAGCTTAACTTCACTTGGTGATTGCAACGTTCCCAAGTATTGGAAAATCTTCAATATTATGCTTATTCTTAAAACATTGGATGTATTTATATGTAAATTATAACATCTTACATATAATACCTGGTAATCAAAACTATCTGGAAACATTGTGTTAGATTCAAATAATTTTACAATCACATTGAGTGTCATCGTATAAACTTTAAGCTCTCTAGTACTCAACGTGTTTAATGGCCTTTCAGTCGGTATTTTTAATAATTTTAAAAATTCCTTAAATACAAAATCTTGGTCTTCCTTATCTAAAGACTCTAAGAAAACAAGTAGCTGGAGGAATGCCTCATTAGCTACAGATGTGGTCATAGTCAATGCACCTAAGCTAAATACAATTCCTCGCCAAAAGTTAATCGATAGCTCCAATGTATGCTTAGATTCATCCTTATTTACTAATACCTCATTTCTATAGTATTCAAACAAGAACCTGTAATTGTTGCTGTTATCAATATCCACAAATGGCCTCATTTTTATGATACTGATTAGTTTAATGGATTCAAGCCTTAACTTGTCTATCAATTCTCCTGAAATTCTCAATAGTTTGACTTCAATCTCATCTCTCTTATGAATAAATATTGGAACGTTATTCCTTATGATATTTATCGTGGAGAGTCTAACTTTCGAGCCAACATCACCTTGATTTGTTATAGTGTAGTCATCTAACATGTTGATTAATATTGTCAAATAAGACAAGTCAATATTCCATTTTTCCAAGTTCTCACTTAAGCTTTCAATCATAATCGACTTGGTATCACAGTCGATTCTTTTTTCTTGAATCAAATTAATCAAAAAAAGTTTATCGTTGTCTGAAAAATTTCTATAATAAAACAAAGATTGTGCAATAATGAAGTTATTACTTTCAATCATACGAGCTAATTCTGTCAAATCAAAAGGAATCATATCACTCCTTTTAGAAAGAAGACCAAAGAACTTCTTGAATTCTTCTGCGATACTTAAAGTATATTTAGTTCTTAATATACTTAATATTTCTTTCCATACCACGATAAAGTTGATCTTTGGAAAATTAATTATCATACAACAATTTATCCATTTTACGTATCCTTCTGCTTTTTCATTCGTGTCATAATGATGATCAAACGAAAAGTTCTTCTCTAAATAATCCGCAACCTCAGAAACAAATTGATATGAAATGCTTGGTGAAATTGTTGCAAGTTCTGAAAAGGCATATAGCGAGCTATCTGACTCTAAAATTCTTCTAGAGAGAGATGACAACAAAGTCTGAAGAGAGTTTGTATTATGTAGACCTTCCAAATATTCAAAATAAAAATCAATAGACATTTCATCCTTGAAAATCTTAGCCAAATGATGAGAATTTAACCTTTTCACATCAAAACTGTTATTCTCATCTAGTACGTTGTTCAATAAACAAGGAACAAAAATATCAGGGCTATAACCAATACGAATAAGCTCGTGAATCATCGAGTATGACAGATTTAAAGAACCTAAGGATTGATTATTGAATATCTCAACTAATCTCATTACAAACAGCCCCGTTTTCTCTTCAGAAGTAAATTTAGGTCCAAACAAGTTATTACCGAATCTTCCAACAAATTCTTGGATGACTGCCACACTGCATCTCCGTATCGTAAGATCAAAATCAAAAATTGCGACCTTCATTAAATCATATAAGATAATTTCCATCATATTCTGATTTTCTGCATTTAAACTAATGAAAGTATCCATTTTTATCATCCTACATAATGACCATATTATAAAGCACGAAGAATCCCGCAATTGTGATCCCAAGACAGATGTTACTCGCTTTTGCTGAATAAATAAGGTTTTATGCACAATACTTAATATCAGCAGAATTAAATGGTATGGTAGCGACTTCTTGAGTGAGACGTAAGCAAAGAACAACAAGACGGTATGATACTTTGATATAGAAATACTATCAGAGTTAATAGTTAAATTAGGATGAAATTGGTTTGAATTACAATTTGATTTTTCATATGGCGAGTACAGTATTTCAATATTAGGTATCTCTAATTGTTCTATGAGATATTTAACTAATTGTTCCTGGTAATTCATTGCTTGCATAGATAGTTGGAAACATATATCACTCAAATTTTTTGCCATTGCATATCTTAAGTTAGTATCAAACTTGTCCAAAACTATCCCCATTACATCATGAAGCAAAATATTCACTATGTTGGACGTCAGTGAAAACTTGCTAGATTCGTGCATTTGTAAATAAAATTTCACTAGTTTGTTCAACACCTTAATGATATACAAAATATTAAGATTATTCAATTCATTACTAGAAAACTCTTCTTGTGTACGTAGGTTTACCAAATCAACTAAAATGATTTCTTTGTGGATAGTATCTAAATATCTTTGCATTACTTCAAACGAGCATCTTTTCATTAATCTATTTATCACCATCGTGTGTCCCAACTTAATTGACCCGCTGTTATAAGACGGAGACTTCCAAGTGGGTACAATTTTTTCTTTAAAATAGTAATCAAGTACGCCGTCATGTATTAAATCCTGTCTTGAAATGAGTCTGGATATTAGAATCAGAGCAGCTGATTGGTTTTTAGACGCATTAGAATGCTTTTCAAGGCTAGTCACACCAAAGTTGAGCAAGCTATTTTGCAAATCATCTTCAATTAAAGTAAGAGGGAACGGCACAAGAACTAGATTAGAAAGCCAAATAAGTATCAAAAATATTTCATTTTCACTTAAGCTTGCATTGTAAGTTAATTTCAATAACTTCGGAATTAAATAAACATCACTTGAAAAAAAATTGGTAATGAATTTGAACCCTCTTATTTTGGAAAAGTCGTATATGATCTCAGCTATCCCATGTTCGAAATGCTTGTATACAGCACTGCCATTTTCATATCCATATAGTAACAAATACGAATCTGCTAACGGCTCTATATAGGCCGCCAAATTGAGATCCAAAAGTTTGGGAGATGATTCAAATTCGTTAATAGCCAAATGTAAATTCGAGAAGATTTCCCTTGACTGTTCGATTTCGGCTAGATTATTGAAGTCATTATCGTAGATTATGCTCCTTAGCTCTTCAATTAACGATCGTATACGAGAATGAAGTTCATCACTTTTTCTGACTAATACATGCTCAAATACATCATCCATAATTAAGTATACATCTCAATGATCTGTAAAGATTATTATGTGTTAAGTATAGTCTAAGCTTTCATACTGATAGTGATCTCATATATTACGACATTTGGTAAAAATGTCTCATACTAAATGTCGTGACAGAAATCAAAATTTTCCACTCGAAAGACATATATTCGTTAAATATCCTGAAGAAACTTGAGACACCTACCGTCAAACATGTCTACCGCAAACTCCGCTAAGAATATGTTCTACAAAATAACACAAACGAGGTCAACTATCGGATGCCATCCAAGAATCCGCAAAAATATTGAAGCCTTGGGTTTAAAAAGGATAAACCAAATAATTTACCAAAGAGTATCCCCTTCTACTGCTCATAGAATTAGCGCGGTCAAGGAATTAGTCAAAATAGAATTGGTTGACAAACCAAAATCACCAGAAGAATTGGCAGCTGATAGAAAATTCAACCCTGGATTTGAAATGGTAAAAGGCGACATGCTTAATAAAGTTTACCAATAATTTGAGCAGACAAATTCTTCATTATAACCTAACTTGATAATTTTTGATAAAATGATTATTAATTTGCTAACAAGTAACTCCATTAGCATTCGATCTTAATCGTATAATGAATATGACTGCAGCTTTCATGAACCCTAAAGCTCTGAAATTCGATTTAAAGTTCATTAAATAGTCCTGTACATATAATGGGTTTAGATTTTATATACAACAACCAAGCATTACAATATAATTTGACATACTTTCTGCATGTAATAGACGTGCTGTATATCTAACTAAATAATTTCTATTGAAATTCGTTCCTTTCATACTTGTTTTATCGAAACTATTAATTTCAATAATGTAAATGGATCTCAAAAATTCAAAATTTTCAGCAAACAACGACATATTGAGTTCTAAATGTCAAGATTGAGACAACTAAATTCTCCAGCGATCATAAAGCGTATCTAGATGCTTGTGATAGTTGTATATGCAGCAGAAGTTTCGTATTCCTATAGCCAGAAGTTGGTTTATCTACAAAAATCTTCAGGACTTCTGAGCACCTATCGTGCTATATATTATTTTATTTTTAATTCTCACAAATTCTAATAAACAATTGAAAAGTCATGGGAAGCCTGTAGGAGCAATATATCGCAAGACATCCGTATATGGTTCTTTTGAATCTAGGATACCGATTCTTGATTATATGGTTATCCTGCATGTGACTTGCAACACGCACAGTTTGCACTAACAAAATTTACTTACGTATACTGCAAGAAACTACAATGATAGATTAATATGCTAAAATAACGTATTCTATCTAATGTAACCGATTAATCACTTTTTTAAAACCCATTAGATGACATGTAACTATAATAATTGTAATAGTATCGTTAAATCACTCAAGAATCCCTAGACCTAAGGATGGTATAAGCGGACCATCTGATTGGTCAATATACGAGAGATCACGTGGAACAATATTCTTGAAAAATGCAGTTACTTCTATGTCCAAGGAATATATTTACCTTATTTACAAGTGTTTACAATCTAGCGTATCTTATAATTGGGTTATCATACTGAAGACTGTCTTTGTACTAAATACCGTTTATATACCACCTTTTAGAACAGCATTGTACAAATAAGAAACCAATAAATACGAAATGTTTTCAAAAATAAAGGCCACACAAAGAAACAGAATGACTAATTCATTATTTAGTTCAACATTTGCCATATGTGTGTTAATGGTCGGGGCCAATTCCCTTCTTCCATGCCCAATAGACTCAGTCCACGGGAATGATTCGGTAATCGACGAAAGAATCGTTAAAACGTCGAATAATGACAAGGAAAAAATACAGACAAGCTAAGAATTCAATTATACGCGTTAGAAGCATTAAAGTCTTGTCTTAGAATTAGCTCGGATAATTATCTAGAAGAGAGGCTCCTATATGTCTAGCATAAATCGTTTGCTTGAAAATTTTTTCATGTCTTTTTAGGTCTACAAAGTCGCCTTTTTGCATACAGAGTTATTTTCACTTCCTGAGTATTCCGTAAGTTAATACTACTCCATTTTAGAAATTGGTCAACAGCATTTGTCCAATTTTGATTGACGCATATCCATGTACATAAGTTTTATTTTCACACATCAGTCAGTGTCAATATCAACTTGTATATATAAGCTTTTATTATGAAAGCTCCATGCAAATATTACGTATATTTCAGTATGATTATAATTCTTAAATACAAACATACCAAACCTATGAATTCCACCAATCATGTGTTTGCAAATTATTATAAATTTAAATGTCGTTCAGTGAAGGCCACATACGACGTCTCATACGACATCGAGCGACATAAATGAGACATTTATCATTTAACTCGAATTAGCTAAATGCTGCGACGTCGATACCGCTTTAGGAAAAACGTAAACAAAACATTACTATTCTATAAAGGGGAATAATTTAAGTTTTATAGTTCAGATTGGGATCAAAGGAACTACTTATCTTTATATATACAATTTCAACTGCACCATTCATTACTTTTAACTTTTTTTTCTTTATAAGAATTGCATTTAAGTGTTAATAAGAAACAAAAGATGTCAGTAAAATTAAATGTTCATACTTCCGTCAACCTTGGATACAACTTTCCTACCACAGATGAATCTGATCTGGAATTTGCTAGCCACTTACCAAGAGATGCTCTTTTGAATAAAAAATTAAAGTTGGAAGGATTGCCAAAGCC
This sequence comes from Debaryomyces prosopidis, assembly GCA_030578795.1. NCBI lineage: Eukaryota > Fungi > Ascomycota > Pichiomycetes > Serinales > Debaryomycetaceae > Debaryomyces > Debaryomyces prosopidis. The sequence continues at coordinate 168,382 of JAKTZG010000002.1, read as the reverse complement.
AAAGGATCCAGTTTATCCAAGGAATCCAATTATAAAGTGCTTTGATGCCAAAGTATCTAATTATGGCATAAATGATAGTCCTCTCTATGACATATTAGCGAAGAACCAAGAATATATAAAGTATTACCACTTAGGACTTCCATTTGCTGAAAACTCCCCTAACTCTTCGAAGGATAATCATAAGATAAAACAAGATGAGGATTTGGGACAAAAGAATAGAGGTATTAAAAGGTCAAGACAAGCAGTTGAAGACAATGCAAGAGAAATTATTGACACCCAGACACAACCTTCATCTATTTATATGACTCCAATACCTAATAAGACAATTTTCTTTTCATCCTCTGCTTCATCGAAGAAGAAGAATACAGCAAATCTACTTCAATCTACTCCTGTGTCGGACATAGGCGAGATATCAAGTAAAAAATCAAACATTCTTGCTAAACCGAGAGCTTTCAAAATAGACAAAGTTGAATTTCTTAATTTACCTATAAAATCGACTACTGACAAAACTACTACCATAAGAAATGATAATGAGATCGAGGAAAGTATGGAAATAGTATCTGATAATGATCATTTAGCATGTCACGCCGGTAACATTATGCGTATGGCAGTGGATTCGACAATGTTAGGTTCCTCATACAATGAAAGCTTTTCATCTACATTCAATAATACATTTGGAGGGAATGATTCTATACTAGGAATGCAGTCTAGAAAGGGATATAATGATTTTTTCGAAGACGACACCGACAAGAGTTTAATAGAAAGCATGAAGTCAAGGTGGAATGGTGGGTTAAATAGAAGGAAGGCTAAAGTAATTGATATTAATGCCGATGAATTACAACAAGCAGTCCAAGCTGACTAGGTATATTTACGTTTATGATATATAGCATATAATAGGGAAATTTTAAATTCACTGTAACAAGATCTTATCATAAGCTGGCAATTGAAATATATAGGACAAATAATGTGCATCCCGTACATCAAAAGAATGATGATAAATTCGTTTAAAATCAGCGATGTTTTCGTCTCCGATAAATGGTTCCTCATGACATATTTTATTGAGCTTCCAAAATTGATTAACTTCTTCGGGCGAAATTGCTGGATAACTAGAGCTTTTTTCGCTTGATTTAATTTTAGTTTTGTTTTTAATGAATCCCATCAATGCAGAAGTACTTGCATTAGAATGGATAATCTCTGACGGTAAATCTTGAAGCATTTGTTGAATTCGTGAGTCAATTACACCACCATATTCTATCAAGTAATTATAAAGGAAAAATTGTAAACAGTCGTGAAAATCTCCTCTCAATATTGCAGATATAAAACATCTATAGTGATTATGAGTTACTCTTGTTTTGTTATGCAAGTGTCTAAATAGAATTAGCGATGATATTTTAGCTGAATTAGAGTTTGCTAATGAATTAAGTATGATATTCATCAGATCATCATTTAAGTAATCAGAGACTGAGTTTGGAAACACTTTATATATGGCTGATAATGCTTTCACAGTTCCCGAAAAGTTCTGATACAAATTGGTGTGGTTTAATATGCAGTTAATAAATAAAATTATTGTTGAGTCAGAATAGCCCTTTGCATGCAAGTATTCTAGATGATCCAAGATAAAGCTTGATAAAGTTTCAAGGTTAGCTAATATATTTCCTTGAAAAGAGCTCTCTATATTTCTATTAGAAATCTTTCTTGGCAAACCTGGAACCCTATCTATCTCTTCAGGATTCCTAATCTTTTCAGATATTTCAAGTTCTTTATGTTTTGCTTTAATAATATTTCTATCATAGACCTTATAATTTACAAATTTAAACGACATGGCATCAGTGATATCTCGATAATTAATAATGTTATTTTTATCAAAATCAAATTTTACGACAAAGCCATTCAATACATCCAATACTCTTTTAACACTTTCGTCATTAGGATTCTTTGATATCAGTATCTCATCTTCACGCCAATTATTTTGCAAGTCAGGATGGTAGCAGTATGATTCAATTATTTTTATACATAGATCTTTTGTTAGTGCCTTTTCGCCTTTCATTGTTTTGTGAATGTAATGTGATTCGATCAAGGCTAGAGTCAGATTTACATCACCGTTAACAGCAAATGTATGTAGAATTTGAAAAATTGTGTTGTCATTAATGGAATTTAAAACTATGTTTCCATAATCTGAAGAAGATATTGTAGGATCTTTCCGGAAAAGAACATCTTCAGTAGATATACCTTCCCTAAATACACTCATAAGAAAATTATCGTACACATTTTTAACCAAATCGTAATTATTGTTTAGAAGACCAACATTGAGAAATTTAAGCCAATTCTCGTCGTTAAGAATTAATTTGCAATTAGAACTTTTCTTAATTATATTGGAACGTTGTTCATCATTTACTATTAAAAGCCATTTTTGTAATCTTTGAAAATCCTTATTAGATGCCATGATATCAAGGATGCGATTTGTGGGAAAAGTTAATAGTACATCATATTCAGTAAATTGATGATAGTCTTCTCCCGCATCTACTTGAGTTAATTCCTCGAAAGCCTTTTCAAAATGGTAAATCGCGGTTTGATTTTGAGTCGTATTGAGAAATATGTTAATGTATGCTGAATAGTATAGCAATTCGTACATGGGTTTATCAACATTGTTTATAATATAATTTTCCCATAATATCTTCAAAGTTATCAATTCTGTAAAATCTTGGCAACGTTGAAACGATAAAAGTAAAAAATATGCCAAACCATTATGAACATCCTGACTTATCTTGTGTCCATGTTTTTTCGATTCATGTAATGCCATCGCTTCGTAATACAACCTGGTTGCAAGGCTTGTAGCTTCAGGCTTATTTGTCAAATAGCAAACCTTTAATAGTAAAATATACAATTTATGTGACGGGAGTATATTGAACTCTTTCATAAGTTTAGCAATTTGCCATATTGTCTTGAAATCTTTATCTTCAATCAAACGTTCAATATGAATTTCTATCGTCTTAATCTTAGTCTTCGAGTTGAATTGCTGAATAAACGTTTCACTCGAAACATTTTTCTCTTTATCTGATATATTCGACTCATTCTGAGCAAATATACTCTCGTTTAGTAAAAAGTCATCGACTGAAAGTTGAGGTACATTTTCTGTAGTTTTATAATTTATGCTTGAATTGTGTATAATTCTTGACGATGATACTGATGAAAATCTAAGAGGGTGCCGTATACCTCTTCTTATTATAGAAGTATTCGATATGTACCTTAGCATAATGTAACTCCTGCTTCTCTAGTTAGGAATAGACAAGATTATAACTTTGTGATGAGGATCTCAGGTACTGAGCATCGAAAAAGATAAATGAAAGCTGAACGCAAATTGTTTCTCTTTTAGTATGTGAAGATCTAGTATGTTTAAATCGTTAACCACTAAACGTCTATTAGCTACATCAGCATCAGAAAATGCAGCTAGACAGAAGCAGCAATTTAATGTATTTGACAGATCTGCTAAATTAATACAAAGATCAAGGACGCCAAAACTCAATCCTCAAGAATCCCGTAAAGTAGAGTATTTGAGAGATGAAATAGCGATTAGGACTATAGAAAGATTGGCATTCATTACAAGAGACTTTGATAGGTTATTAGATTTCGGGTCTCATCTGGGTAATTTAATAAAAAACTTATTTGAAGAATCGAAGGTTCCCGAAACAGGGGACTCTGCTGATATGGAGATTTGCAAACAGCTTAATAATGACAAAAAAACTATAAGATCTAAGATTAAAGAATTGGTCATGCTTGATTCATCAAGGGAAACGCTTTTTAGGGATATTGAACAACCTTTCAATTCTCAATTTGAAGGGAAGATTATCCGTAATGTAGGAGATGAAGAAGCTTTCGACCATGAATGCTTAGAGGAATCAAACCAATATGATGCAGTAATTTCAAATTTATCTTTACATTGGATTAATGATTTACCAGGTACTTTAGCAAATATAAATCGTGTATTGAAACCAGATGGATTATTCATGGGTACTTTGTTTGGTGGGGATACGCTATATGAATTGAGGACTTCATTGCAGTTGGCTGAATTGGAAAGAAAAGGTGGAATGTCCCCAAGAGTATCACCTCTAGTGCATTTGAATGACGTTGGTTCGCTTTTAAACAGGGCTGGGTTTAGTATGTTAACTATCGACTCAGAGGATATCGTAGTCGGAGGATTTCCAGACTTAATTTCACTTTGCAAAGATTTACAACTGATGGGAGAACAAAACTCTGTATTATCGAGATCAAACTACCTACCAAGGGACGTTATGTTAGCGGCCAATGAGATTTATAAGGCATTACATGGTGAAACTGATGAACAAGGGAATGTTACTTTACCTGCAACTTTCAGTGTTATATTCATGATTGGCTGGAAAAAGAGTGAAAACCAACCACAACCGTTAGCAAGAGGTTCGGGCCAAGTTAACTTAAAGGATGTCTTATAGACCTCACTGTTTTTAGGAGATATATTATCTCATATGGTAATATTCTTAAAGAGATATTAATAATATTTCTAGATTGTACATATTAACAGGTGATTCTCTTGTAGTTCTAAGTCATTAACCTGAATTGATTAAAACAACATATGTAGCCTACGTGATAGATAATTGAAGCATTTTGCAATTTAACAGAGATTCCGTGGCATTGTTTGATTCACTGATAGTGAAATCAATTAATTTATTAAATTTACCAAAGAATACACTTGTTCTTGAAGTGATAGGAATAATGTTATGTGCTTTCGGTATTGTCTTGCTCGAAACGAGTCATTTTGAGAACTTCCTCGGCTTTCTCTAATCAGCAAATCTCTCCACAAAATTTAGTTCTCATAATCATATGAACCAATTTATTGGTGGCAAGTTAAGTTCTTTCTAAATAGTTAAACATAGTATAATTATATCGTAACTATGGCCAGATACAAATCTAATCAGCAAAATAACACAGACCTCAAACAACAGGTTGTTTTACCGACTTATAAATTAGACTCTAATTTAGTATTATTGCCTGGGATTATTTATAATGTCACATTCTCTAGATTCAGGGCAGCTACTTTACTATCACGATTCAAAGGCCAAGTTTCAAATGTTTCATTGATAACGAACCTACTCAGTGAATATGATTTCGATGGGAAGCAGAATGAGAAGGAAGATACTGGGTCAAAGTATATGCCAGCCCCAATTTCGCAGGAAGCAGTAGCCGGTATTAAAAAGTTTTACCAATATGAAGAAAGATTCAAAGGCAAAAGTGATGAATCAAGTAAAGATGAATCAGCACCCCAGAATGAATTTGACTGGTTGGTTTTAGCAATAAATCCAAACTTGGAAAAGATAAAAGATCCACAAGATTCATCTGACGATGAGTATGAGAATATAGTGACTATCGCCCAGGTTATTGGTATGGTTGATGACACAAGCAACATTAAGTTGACGTTGCAAGCTTTAACCAGGGGTATCAAACATAATAAGGTCAAACCTGCTCAACCAAATGAGGCTTTGGTAGATATCGACTGGAATACTGACATTGATGATGTAGCTAACCAGTATGATGTTTTGAATACCAAAGCTTTAAAGCTATTTAAATCTATAGATGAATTTATTGTTGATTACCGACAAGCATTATCTATTGCTGCGTCATTAGCAAAAAAAGGGAGACAATCAAAAGATTTAAAGCAGAAGGGTGATTTATTGACATTAAATCCTTTAGCTAACTCGTTTTATTTACATTTGGCTGGTTCAAAAGATTTCACGAAAGCTTATATTAGTTTGCAAAAGTTATTCGGAACTTTTAATTCCACTTCAAACAACAAAATCGACAGCAAGACTTTTTTAAGGTTAATTGATTTAACCTGTGCAATTATTCCATTCCCAAATCACGAAAAATTGAGATTGCTTAATGAGTTTAATGCAACTGGAAGGGTTAATAGAGCGAATTCGATGCTTGAATCTATGATTGATGTGTTTTCTAATTTGAAGGAAAATAACAAGTTTATTAACCATTGGTTCTACAATGAAGCAACAAATATCCAAAGGGCTAATGTGGTTGCAAGTCAACTCAAGTCTATTAGATTAATCTTAGAAGGGATGACCAACAAATCCAGTAAGGATATCAAAACAAATCAAAATCCATCACGTCAGCTTGTACGTCGCGAAAACAACAATAAGTCTGCTAAGCTGCAAATGAATGAGGATGGAAATGAAAGCAATGATGACTACGATGATGAAGATGATGATGACGAGGATGAATTAAGAGCTATCACTAGCTTTATTAAAGGTAAATTACCAAATATTACTACTTTATCTTCCGATACAAAAAGACTCATTGTAAAGGATTATAAAAGAATTAAATCATCACCGCCAGGTAACTCAGATTTCCATGTAATTAGAAATTATTTGGAGATAGTGGCTGATATTCCATGGGATAGATATGTTACAAGGTTCAAGTCTAACAAAGACATTGACCTAGATTTTGCTAAGAAGCAGTTAGATAACGATCATTATGGTTTACAACATGTTAAAACAAGGTTAATTCAATATTTGGTAGTGTTAAAGCTTTTGGGAATCAATGTCGAGAAGGAATTCGAAAAGATAGAATCAGACAGCAAAAATTCGAAGAAAAATGAATCCTCTTATAATAATAAGGGAGAGAGCAATAAAGAGAGGGGCGAAAAGAATTTTACCAGAGCTGATGATTCAATTATTATCGCAAATAATGATGAGACATCAGTTGCCCATGAAACAGCAAGGAACAAAAATAAGAAATCTAAATCTTTGACAACGATTGAGAAAAACTCATGGAATAAGTCACTTATGGTTTCAAAGAATAATAAATCTCCAATTATAATGTTGGTCGGCCCACCTGGAACTGGTAAAACTTCATTAGCCAAATCTATCGCCAAAGCATTAGGTCGTAACTTCCAGAGAGTTTCTTTGGGGGGTATCAAAGATGAGTCTGAAATTAGAGGCCACAGACGTACATATGTTGGTGCAATGCCAGGGGTTATAATTCAATCGTTAAGGAAATCAAGATCTATGAATCCAGTTATTCTTTTGGACGAAATTGACAAGATCATTGGTGGTAATAATGGTGTCAATAAATTCAATGGAGATCCATCAGCAGCTTTGTTAGAAGTCTTAGATCCAGAACAGAACACATCATTTATTGATCATTATTTAGGATTCCCGGTTGATTTATCTCAGGTCATGTTTATCTGTACTGCGAATGAAGCATATAATTTATCTAGGCCATTGTTGGATAGATTGGAAATGATCGAAGTGGGAGCATACGATTATGATGAGAAGTTGGTTATTGGTGAAAAGTATCTATTGCCAAGACAAATTAAAAGAAACGGCATCCCTAAGGCTGATTTGATCCACATTGAGAAATCAGTTATGCGCAAGGTCATCCTAGATTATACCAGAGAAGCCGGAGTGAGAAATTTTGAAAGGAGTCTAGGAAAAATCTGTAGATTCAAGGCGGTTGAGTATTCTCAAAGTTTGGATAAGTTGGGCGAATACCAACCGAACGTTGAGACTGAAGACTTGCCTAAGTATTTGGGCTTACCATTTGCGAATCTATCTACCGAATTATTCGAATCGCCAATTGAATCAGCAAAATGTGGAGTGGTTAACGGGTTATCCTACAATACCGACGGCTCTGGTTCCGTATTGGTATTTGAAAGTATAGGATTCAATCATGAAAGCAAATCTGGTTCTTCGTCTCTCAACATGACTGGTAGATTAGGAGAGGTCTTAATGGAGAGTGCAAAAATTGGTTTAACATTTGTCAAACTGATAATCTACAAGAATTTGTTGAATTTGGTTGACAGAAACCTTAATGAAAGTTTAATTGACAAAGTCAATAATATGGAAATACATTTGCATGTACCACTGGGTTCCATCCAAAAAGATGGCCCATCGGCAGGTATCACCATGGCCTTACTGTTTTTATCTTTAATTTTGGAAAAGTCTGTTCCATTAGATATAGCAATGACCGGCGAAATCACTTTAAGGGGATTAGTATTACCTATCGGCGGGATCAAAGAAAAAATATTAGGTGCTCATTTGAACGGTATCAAGCGTGTGATAGTCCCAAGAGAAAACCGTAAAGACTTGATCGAGGAATACTGCAGGTCCACCAATGATTTCAACCAATTGAACGACTTGTTGCTTGATAACGAAAACAAATATAACTTCAAGAGATGTGAGCCCGAAAAGTTCTGGTTCGACAAATACGGAATCACCATCCATTACGCTCGTGAATTCTGGGACGTTATCAAAACTGTTTGGGGCGATACTTTGTTAGTTAAAGTGGACCAAGCCAGAATGGTCGAATATCATCTATAATTTTCTTCTGCTGTTCTGAAAACTCTTTTTCTGTGTATTAGCATAAATTAGTTTAGTTGTTATAATTATGTCGTTCTTTCTTCTATATATTGTACTTGCACATGCACACGTTCCTATTATATTTTCTCATCAGTATCGCATTTTGTTCTTCATCGATGGACCCTGTAGACAGGGATCATAAAACCCCCTGCCAATTTATTTCTTGAGCTTTGCATTACCATTTGTGTCATACAGCTCTACAAACTTCCAGTATACGCAGTCTATATATACCTACTAAGAGTAATAACAATAATTTGTTTATGAAAACCTATTTATCATGCTATCGTAATGTTATGCTTAGCTATTTGGCCTATATAACACGGGCGCGTATATTGTGGTAATTACCGCCCCTTCGAAAATCCGATAAATTTGGGACGTGGCATTTCTCATAACCTAGTAAAAATTATAGTAAAAATCTTTGGTTCCTTGTTGATTTAGGCAGATAAGTAGTAATATTTTCAGGGTTAAATAACTGAAAAATCGTTCAAGTTATTGATCTAAGGGTATTTATACATAGTATACCAAACTCCTTATTTTGAAAACTCGTTTAGTTGCGTTCGTTTAAACAGGATATCTAGTTGTCCATACTTCTACGGGTTGGCAGATTAAGTGGAAAAAAGGAGCAAATTTGCTAGATCAATATATATAATAACTAGAAGCGAAATTTCTGAAAAAATATCATTATAAAGTTCTTAGAAGACTAAGTACATTACATTAGATTATTAGATCAAAGATGAAGACTGTTTCCAAGGTGTTCATACTGTTGGTGTGGTTCTGGCAAATGATTGGTGTTATGGGGAAAAGATCGCTTTCGGCCACATCATTGGTTACATGTATGGAAAATTCGCAAATTTCGCCAACGTACTTCAATGTGACGTTCAATCCGGACGACAGGTCGTTGAAATACAATATTGATTTAACAACAGAGATCAATGCCAAGGTAGATGCGTTTGTTCTGGTGTATGCGTACGGGTTTTTGATTATCGAAAAGACTGTTGATATGTGTTCTTTGGGATGGAAACAGTTCTGTCCGATTTATCCTGGTACAATGCAAGTTGAGAGTATTGAGTACATTAATGAAAAATATGTGAACGAGATCCCAGGTATAGCATATACAGTTCCTGACATTGACGCGGTGGTTAAGGTCATTGTGAAGGATCAGGCAGACGGAACGGAGTTATCTTGTATGCAAGCAAGTTTTACCAACGGGAAGACGATTGAGCAAACAGGTGCTAAGTGGGCCACTGCTGTTGTCGCAGGCTTGGGGTTATTGATCGCAGCCCTTTTATCAACTTTTGGTAACTCTACAGCAGCAACTAATATATCGGCTAACTCAGTTTCCTTGTTCTTGTATTTTCAGTCGGTTGTTGTTGTATCGATGCAACATGTCGAAAGGGTTCCTCCAATTGCATCGGCTTGGGCAGAAAACCTTGCTTGGTCCATGGGTTTAATTAGAATCCAATTCATGCAAGATATTTTCAGATGGTATGTTCAAAGTACTGGTGGTTCACCAACTTTGTATTTCACAGGTACAACTTCACAGATATTGGTTCAAAGAGCCTTGAATCATTTAAAGAATGTTCATGAATTTGCGACTAACAATCTGATTGTTAATTATGCAAAGAGATCGTTAGATTTTTCACTTCAATCAAATTCAAATTTGATTGTTTTAAGAGGTATTAAGAGAATAGGCTATAATTCGCATATTGAACCTACTTCAATTGTCGCTACAGGATTTACATTTTTCGTTTTTTTCGGTTACCTCTTGGTTGTGATTCTTATTTTTACTAAACAGATCCTTGATTTGTTAATTAGATTTAAGAAGATTAATCCAAATAGGTTGAACCATTTTAGATCTTCATTTACGCTCATTTTAAAAGGGTCGATGTTGAGGTATCTCTACATTGGATTCACTCAATTAGTGATTTTATCATTATGGGAATTTACTCAGAATGATTCCCCAGCACTTATTGTTTTGGCAGTAATTCTGTTAATTTTGGTTCTAGGTGTTGTGTTATACTCCTACTGGAAAGTTGTGAATTTGGCAAAGCTGTCAATCAAGGAATTTAATAATCCAGCTGCAGTGTTGTATGGCGACTCAAAGGTCTTGAATAAATACGGTTTCTGCTATACTATGTTTCAAGCAGAAAAATATTGGTTTGGTATCATACTAATTGGTTATAATTTGTTGAAGGCTATTTTTATTGGATTATGTCAATATTCTGGTAAAGTATCAGCCTTAGTTATCTTTATCCTTGATTTGGCTTACACAATTTATTTGATTATTCAGGCACCATATTTGAACAAGCCTACAAATATTCTCAATTATCTTATTTCAGTTGTCGTAACTATCAATTCTTTCTTATTTTTGTTTTTCTCCGATTTATTTGGCCAACCTGCTCCTGTAGCTTCTATCATGGGTTGGATATTCTTTATTTTGAATGCTGCTTTTTCGTTTTGCTTATTGATGATGATTATTTCTTTCATTGCCTTCATTTTGATCTCAAAGAATCCAGATGCAAGATTTGCACCAGCTAAAGATGACAGAACTTCATTCCAAAGAATGAGTTCTGTTAAACACCGATCTTACAACAGTAAACAAGATAATAAAGGTGCTAATGAATTACTAGCATTGGGATTGGCTGCGCAAGATCATTCAAACAATTGGGAATCAGAAATGTATAAGTTGAATAACATTTCATCATCATCTAACGACCAAAAGAATCATTTAACTCCATCACTTGAACAAGAGAAGTTCGAAGCGAACGAAACAAATTCGAGTGAACATTCTAATGATTCTGATGTTCCACCACAGACTTTAGGGTCCAAATTGAAAGGTAAATTATCTAGAGGCTTGTCATTAAAAGCTAACAAAGGTGAAAAAGGGGTTTCCTCTGATAAGAATACTAAAAGTAACAAAATCACAAGAATTAGTGACACGTTATTAGATGATAATCAAGATAATTATGCAGATGAGGAGAAGGATGTTGTAAATACTAAGCCACATTCACTTCCAAAAGATAACTCGGCTACTCCAATTAACCAACATTATAGGCATGATTCAAACATTTCGGCTGGTGGATTTTCATCATATTCCAGCAATCAACCAACGAACGCTAAGGATATTCTTTAAGGCACATATTAAATTTCAATAATTGTACACTATTTTATTTTGCTTTTAATTTATATTTTTCACTTTATGAAGCACTGTTTATTATGTATGAATACTAATACTTATATTTCTAATTATTGTATACTGAACGATCTAATTGACTAGACTATCCCACATTCTTTGTAATTTACGTAAATGAAGCATGGCTTCTTCAGCCTTTTTCGAAGAGAGCAACATATTTATCTTCTGATCTAGAGTCAATTTCTTAAAAGTTTTAATGATAAAGTTTCTAATTGCTACATGCGAATTCTGTACACCTTCAGATGATCTTAAAAGAACCAAGTCATGAAATACCCCAGACATATCTAAAGGTCGAAATGTTTTATGGAAATAATCTGCTGATAAAGCAATTGCTTGCGAAATTACATTTAACTCAAGATCCGTGTAAAGGTAATCTTCATTAACGTCTATTTGGTTTGCCCAGGTGTCTTGAAGCATATCAGGTGTATCACTGGTCGAAAATCTCAAGTCAAATATCGAAGCAGTTGATAAATAAGGGATTCTTTGGATTAGGACCGGATTCAACGGATTAAACTTTGTCTCTATCCATTGCTTAGTACTATCTTGAGCAATTAAAGGCGATACGGGAGTGGCTAGCGATTTATCGCATTTAAAACCGAAATTTTTCAAGTAGTCTCCTGATTGAAATGCTTGAAAAATTTCCTTCTTTCTACTATCAGAAATGGCACACTCAAATAATCCCCCTACAAATGTGTACGGGATGTAGAAAAGAATATTTCTTTTTGCATACTTCTTTCTGCGTGCCATTTTATAACAAACCAAGTTCCTCGACTCCCACTCCAAAGAAGACCGTGGATCAGAGTTACGAATATCTTCAACATGTTCTGTTGTCTTTTTGCTTGTATATTGAATGTGCTTCCCATTAATAGTCTTTTCCAAGGCATTATCCACAGATGTTCCTAACAAATTGTTTAAGTTTCTTCCAGCTTCTGTTATTTTAGATTTTAACAACTCAAACGGAGTGAGAAATTGTTCTTCTAACGAGTCTTCAACAGAAGGATCATTGTATTCCATGTTTTCTAGAGAGATATTGTTATTACCGTGGTATAAATTAAAAACTTTATCTGTTGGTTTTGGGAGTAATTTATTACCCATATCTGGCTTGAGAACACAGAATGGTTTATTCCAATCAATATCAATACTAGATCCCGTCAAAACTTCTTTATCATAGTCTGGCTTACCGTGATCACAATGTGTAATTGTAAGAAAATGGAGGGACGTAGGGACGTAACCTTCTATCTTGTACTGGCGATATATTTTGAAACCTGTAAAAGGAAGAAGGCCATTTTGTTTTGGATTACAAATTTTTGGTTCTTTAAAGTACCAAATAGCTCTTATGACGCTTATGAAAAGGAATAAACTGAAGAATAATCTGAACATGGCCAATTCGTAATCAAAATATTGATAAAGACAATTGCAATCATATTACGGTTTTTGCGGTAATTGAATATTATTATACCGACTCATCGTCACCTGATATCCGAGGGAAGAGCATCAAAATTTTTTTTTAAGCAGTAGCTGAAAAACGATGAGGCCTAAACACATACTCTTCCATTGCATTTTGTTCATTTAGATCATTTGTACTTGTATATATTAGATTTTAATTGATTTCCTAGTTTAGGTGTTCATTTATAATTGAAACTTTAATGGACGGCACACAGCAGTCAAATAAGGCCCATCGTGGAGGCACTAAAAAGACCACTGCTAAACAGAAATTGCATCAAGATGGGCAGAATAAGAAGGCTTTTGCCGTAAGTGCACCAAGAAAGTTGGAACGAATGGCAAAGAGATCACTGGAAGTGAATGAGAGGAAATTGCATGTTCCAATGGTTGATAGGACTCCAGACGATGATCCTCCACCAGTTATTGTAGCCGTGGTAGGTCCACCAGGAACAGGTAAATCAACCTTAATTAAATCGTTAATAAGAAGACTTGCAAAAACATCAATAACAGAAATCAAGGGACCAATTACTGTTGTAAGTGGGAAAAGAAGAAGGTTAACGTTCATTGAGGTTGGAAATGACTTGAACTCAATGGTAGATGCGGCCAAAATTGCTGATTTGGTCTTGTTGCTTGTCGATGGTAATTTCGGATTAGAAATGGAAACTATGGAATTCTTGAATATAGCTCAACATCATGGTATGCCTAGAGTTTTAGGTGTTGCAACTCATTTAGATTTGTTTAAATCCCAATCTACTTTAAGAACGTCTAAGAAGAGATTGAAACATCGCTTTTGGACTGAAGTATATCAAGGTGCAAAGTTATTCTATTTATCGGGTGTTATAAATGGTCGTTATCCTGATAGAGAAATACTCAATTTGACTCGTTTCATATCGGTCATGAAATTTAGACCTTTGAAATGGAGAAATGAGCACCCCTACTTACTAGCCGATAGAGTAACTGATCTTACTCATCCGCAAGAAATTGCCGAAAACCCAAAATGTGATAGAAAAGTGGCAATTTATGGGTACTTACATGGTACTCCGTTACCATCTGTGAACGCACATGTTCATATTGCTGGTGTGGGTGATCACTATATCTACTCCGTTGAAAAATTACCAGATCCTTGCCCAACTCCATATTTTGAACAGAAATTAGATGAAATAGAAAGAGAAAAGGCAAAGCTTGCTGCAGAGTCTGGTGAAGTTCAAGCAAAGACCACGAGAAGGCGTAAGAGATTAGAGGACAAACAAAAAATTATTTATGCTCCAATGTCTGATGTAGGTGGCGTTTTAGTTGATAAGGATGCAGTGTATATTGATATGGGAGACAAAGAAAACTTTGTCAAAGGAGAAGAGGCCGGAGAAGGGGAAAAGTTAGTGACAGGTTTGCAAGAAGTACAAAAGACAATGAAAGAAAGATTTGAGGATGGCCCTGGATTAAGATTATTCTCTTCTTCCAAGGAATTAAATCGTAATGAAGACGAAGAAGATGAGGATCAAAGCGAGGAGGGAACTGGGATGTTATTAGAAGACGACGAAGTTGAAGAGACTCCAAAAAATACAGGAAGAACATCTATGAGGCCAGCCCGTCTTTATGGAAAATCCTTAGCCGAAGATGATGAATTTGACGGTTTATCAGATGAGGAAGAGCGTGAGTATGATTCAGAATCTGAAGAACCTAAATTAGTTGAAGTCGATTTCAAGAATAATAAGTATAATGAAAAAGAATTAGAATTTGTCGAAGATTCGTACTTATCTTCTGATGAAGAAAATGCTAATGACTACAAGTCTACGGCTTCAAGGTTAAACGGTTCTGTTCAAAGAAAGTGGGACATTAACAAATTACTATACTTGCAAAATGTTGATCCTTTAGATGTCATTAAAAAATGGAAAGGTACAGGTATAGAAGACGATAGCGAAGAAGATGATATCGAAGAAGATGATGATGACGCCTTCTTCCGTAAGAAAGACATTAAGGATTCTTCTCAGGATTTAGATCAGTTTATTCCCTCTTATCCCTCACTAAAAGAACTTAAAGATAAGTTTAATGCTTCTACCATTGACGACGAAGACGATGATGATGAATACGAAAATGGGTACAGAATATTAAAATCTAAATTTTTAGTAGCGCCAAAATTGAATGGAGAGAATAATGAAGTTCAGGATGGCGCAAATGAAGAAGATGAGGATGAAGAAGTATATGGTGACTTTGAAGATTTAGAATCAGGAAATTCTGATGAGAATGTCAACAAGAAACTGGATCGGGATGATGATGAATTTGCAGACTTTGATGCCGAAGAAGAGAAAGCAGACTTAGGGTTAGATGAAGATGAAATAGATGAAGACGACACTAAAGAGCCTGAAAATTTGACAACGGAAGAGAAGAGAAAATTAAATGCGGCCAATAAGGCCAAATTAAAGTTGCAATTTGAAGAAGAAGAAGATCGCGAGTTCGGTGTTGATGACCCAGAAGGTGATACTGAAGCTGATACTTGGTACGAATTTCAAAAGAATAAAATGGCTAAACAACTAGAAATAAATAAAGCTGAATTTGAAGAGATGGATCCAGCCACTAGAATTAGGATTGAAGGTTATAAAGCAGGTTCATATGTGAAGTTAGTATTTTCTAATTTACCATGTGAGTTTATTGAAAATTTGCAGCCTGAATATCCAATTGTATTGGGTGGTTTATTAGCTACAGAATCGAGATTTGGTATCATGAATGTTAGAATAAGAAGACACCGTTGGCACAAGAAGATTTTGAAATCTCAAGATCCATTGATTTTATCTTTAGGATGGAGAAGATTTCAAACATTACCAATTTATACTACCTCCGACTCCAGAACACGTAATAGAATGCTTAAGTACACACCAGAGCATGCTTACTGTTTTGCATCATTTTATGGGCCGTTGGTTGCACCAAACACAACATTTGTGGGTTTCAATATAGTCTCAAACTCGTCAACAACTGGCTCATTTAGAATCGCTGCTACAGGTATTGTTGAAGATTTAAATTCATCGGTTGAGATTGTAAAGAAATTAAAATTGGTGGGTCATCCATACAAGATTTTCCGTAATACTGCATTTATAAAAGATATGTTTTCAAATTCTTTGGAAGTTGCTAAATTTGAAGGGGCATCTATTAGAACAGTTTCTGGGATTAGAGGTGAAATTAAAAGGGCCTTGTCTAAACCTGAAGGTCATTTCAGAGCCTCATTTGAAGATAAAATCCTTATGTCTGATACGATTTTCTTGAAGACATGGTATCCGGTTAAGGTCAAGAAGTTTTACAACCCAGTAACGTCATTATTATTAAGCGAACATTCCGAGTGGCAAGGTATGAGGTTGACAGGTCAAGTTAGAGCAGAACGTGGAATATCCACACCATTGAATGCTGATAGTGCCTATAAAAAAATTGAAAGAACGGAAAGGAAATTTAACCCATTACGAGTTTCAAAGTCGATCAAAACTGCTTTACCGTTCAAGTCTCAAATACATGAAATGAAACCACAAAAGAAACAAACATATATGTCAAAGAGAGCTGTTGTTCTAGGAGGTGAAGAAAAGAAAGCTAGAGACTTGATGCAAAAGATCGCTACTGTTAGAAAGGAAAAGGAGAATAAGAGGAAGACAAAGAAGGATGAAAAGTTCAAAGAAAAGTTGAAAGCTATGGCAAAGAAGCAAGAAGTTAGAAAAGAAAAAGAGAAAGAGCGTAAGAAGGAGTACTTTTCTAGAGAAGGAAGGAAAAGATCTTTGGGTTCTAATGAAGGGAACGGTGAAGCTTTCGGTAAGAAAAAGCGTATATAATTTTCATTTATAGATCTAATTATATCGTATTTCAAGTCATAAAATTTCGCGTTTTTTCAGAAAAAATTACTTGTAAACACTAGACGCAGAGAATATACTTAATACTAAACACGATATATATTAAATCGTCCATTGTGTAAAATAACACTATTTGTATCATTAAGTGAAGTGCTCTATTGAAATAAATCTCAATCAAATATTAAGATATAATTTTAACTCATTAAATCTATTGTTCAGTTAAAAAATATGGATAGCGAAATACGATTAAAACCACCACAAGAAACGTTTGTCGATGAACCATGTTCACTAGAAGACATTGATATTAACGAATTAGCTTTTGATTTGGAGCATGGATTAAAAGATATCAATAAATTGAATGCATTCCACGCAATCGCTATATTTAGCTGTTGTTTACAAGATATAATAAAGTTACAGGCGGACGAATTGCTATTTAAGAAATTTAGAAAGCAACAATTGGAAAAACTTTTGGTGGACATCGATAATCTACATGGAGATAGAAAGAATGGATGTATTAGTACTATGAAGGTACCGTCCGAAAAATCACGTAGTCCTTCAGTCTCCCCACCATTGAAATTTGCTAGGCTACATAATACTTTTGAGGGGACCAATGATGAATTCATAAAAGACAGGACACCCGATTCGTTGTTCAATGAAGATACTAATAAGGGTAATATATCGAGTAGAAGTGCCGAAAATGAAGCTTCAGATGATATTGACCCACCTTATATTGGTATCGATGAATTAATAAATAATACGTCAATTGAAAAAGTTTCTAATCAGATAACGTTAGAGGACTCTAACAGATTACGTACTGAAATTGAGTATCATCTTGCTAATAATGTAAGCAGTCAAAATGCTCTTTTATTAAGATCGTTTAATTTGGTGAATATTCCTAGCCTTTCAATACAGCAATTTTTAATGAGAATAAAGACGTATTCGTCATCAACATCGGTTCTGGTATATATACACTCAGCCTATTTGATTTTTAAGTTATGCATTTTACTTGGCATTGTTCCTTTAACGGATTATAATGTTCATCGCTTGATATTGGCTCTGATAAGAAGTCTGACAAAAATTTTGGAAGACGTGTACCAGAAGCAGAAATCATTTGCGACAGTTGGTGGTGTCAATTTAAAGGATTTATTCAAGATTGAGATGGGGTTTCTTTATTTATGTAACTTTAAATTGGTTACTGGTGAAGAAATTCTTAACACATACTTGAAAGAAGAATTTACTCAGTTAAGGAAATTTTGCAACGAATATTTTGATGATGATAAAAATAATGCTGACAGTAACGATAAACATTTTGAAACAAGTAAAACAAATGACAGTAAATAGCGCTAAAGTTTATGCAAATCCATAGATAAATAGATGAAGAAGATAAGAATAAGCCAATAAATAGATTCAAAGATAGGAGTTGAACTTGAAAACATTACTCAAAAAAAAAAAGAACCCACGGCGGGAGTCGAACCCGCAATCTTTTGATTAGAAGTCAAACGCGTTAACCATTACGCTACGCAGGCTTATAAGTAAAATATAAAATGTGGCTGTTTTTGATACTTTGGTAATCTAGTTATACACTACTTAACCATACTTCCAATAAACACCTCTCAGAATTCTTCGATAGTATCATATATTGAACAATCATAAGTGTGCCATCTTTTCCTTATGAGGTTTTATGATTTATATGTAAATTAATTTTGCACCCTAAAAACGCATGTAGATTACGATAAGAATTATCACACAAAATCGCCTAAACGTGTTTACCTTTAGAATTTAATTACAACTTTAACAGACTATTGATTATACATTTGAAAAGTATAGAATGATGCTAATTAAAAGAAACCATCGTCATTATATTTCAAAACAAGTGAATCTTATGTCAACTAGGTTACGTTATCGCTATGATATGAAGACCATGAAGACTAACAGCAATTTACTTATCCCCAGCCAGCTAGATAGCTTACTAGGAACTTCGTGGATCAGGCATCACCTTTATATTTTGGGGCTTGATATCATAAAATTACAACTATATCAAAAGTTCAGTCACTTATTGACTGTTGGGGGAGGGGGAATAATTAAAACGATTGTCTTCGAATTATCTTCGTTTATCAAGAAAGAATTAAAGCCCAGCGATATGAATAGCCATGCAGCGCAACAACTACGAGATTTGGTTTATTTTGGGCCAAATAGTAATTTTCCTACAAAAGGTAGACATGGAAGTCATACAATCTCTAATAGACACAGTATTTCTGACTGCAGGTGGTTCTTTATAGCTGTCGGATATACGATTGTGTTTCAATCAGAAAATAATATTGAAGATATTACCGATAAGATTGTTACAATTTATATTAATTCAAATAATAATAGAATTCTTGAAGATTACAGCCAAGAAGATAATGCTAATAATTCAAGAGTATTAGAATTAGCAAGAGAATACTACGAAAATGTACCTATAAATAATGTTAAGTTATATGGTAATGAGCCAAAATTTATTAACATGTTTGAATCGAAGGATCACAGAATTTCGTTGCCGCAATTACCAAAGATATATAACAAACAGTTACTAGCTAAATCGCTCATGCATAAAGAATTATATAGAGCATTATTAAACCCCAACCATCCATTTTCTAAAGAGTTAAAGCTTCGCAATATTATACTAGACCAGAGGGCTTATAATATAATGAAATATGACCTATCATTCTTAGACGGTTTAGGCGATTTTTATTTAGCTCGAGAATCATCAAATTTGTTATACAAGTACCGTGGATACCCAAGTGATAACTCTTTCCATCAATTTGGGAGGAAATCTTATAATCTATTGAGGACTATACTAGCGACAAATACTCTACTATCAGAATTAGCATTGGCTTACAATCTTCATAAAGGTTTAGATGATGCAGTAGTCTTTAGATTATTAAGAAAGTCCTATGTACCACACTTGAACCGATGGAGAAACTCAAACCCAGAGTTTGATAACCAGGATGCAAGACGCTATGAGCAGGAATTCATAGCTGATTATTTTGAACAATATGTTGGAGCCTTATTCTTGGAACAACCTGAGACGGCCCAGAAATGGATTTCAGAAATCTATGAAAATATTTTATTTCTGATATCTAATATACAGAAGCCAATGGGAACTATTAAGAACTACGATTATAATGCATGGAGTGTTGATGTAATTGGTAGAAGTTTGTATAAATAATAAATATGTGATGATTATAGCATTATTATATATTAATATAAAGATAAATATTATCAGAATCTTCTGGCATCCTTCATAAGAGCAGAAAATCCCCCTTTGTTTCTCTTAGGCTTTCCTTTATTTAATTTTTTAATGTTTATAAACTTTCCTGAAGAATCTTGGTCACTTTCTGAGTCATCACTATCAGTTGCTGAAGAAGACGAAGACGATTCTACTTCGTCTGTGCTTTCATCATCTGTTGTTTCATCATTGCGTTTCTTTGTGTTTGTATCGGGATCTAATGTGGACGTAGATTCAACATCAGGAACTCCACGCATTGCCAAATCGTTTAAGGAAGTTAATATAGGCTTCTTAATATTACTTTTATCCTGGTAGTTGTTTGGGACTTCTGTTGTTCTTTGAGGTGATTGATGTGATTCTTTAACCGCAAAAGAATCGTCTTTTTGTGGTTGATGGCTTTGCTTGGAAACCGGTGAAAATATTGGTTTAGTTTGTTGTAATATTTCCGAGCGTGACAATGTAGATGATGGAACAGCAGCTGCAAGACGTGGCCGCTTACTTTCAACATCTGAATCATTATTATCTGAATCTGAGCTAGAGCTTTCATCTGAAGACGACGATGACATATTACGATATGGCTCATTGTGCTTTCTTTTGTTCAGGTCCAATTTCTGTTGGCTAGTTAGACTCTCAACACCATTCTTAGAATTGTTTTTCCCCAGGAATTCACCATTATGTATTGGCAGTATATCCAGAATAAATGGACTATTTTTAATTCCTTCGGCACGTTGTTTAATTCTCTCATGTTCATTTGGGTATTTAACAATTGTAGCAGTATTCGTATAATCTGGCATATTTCTTTGTTCTTTTGATTTAGCCTTATCTGTAATATTCAGTGTTAAATTTGAATTGGTAAGGGTAATACCATGAATCTTTGCCAGCTTGGTTGGTGTATTTAAAATTTTCAGTCTTGAAGGAGATAATGAATTAGTATCTGCAGTATTAGATGATTTAGTGGAAGATTCTAATCCCTTAGGATTATTATTAAATTTCAAATCTGTATTTTTATCAACTTTATTAAGCAAATTACTAGTATTCTTCATAACTGATGACGTCTGCTGGCGTGAATCAATAAATTTACTTGAATTTAGTTTTGGGCTATCTGTTTTGGACTTATAAGATTCTTGTATAGCAGTTTCAAGACGCTGTAGATTTGAAGATTCAAAAACATGCGGATTGGAAAGAAGTTTTGGGTTGGTATAGCCATTCTTAGCTGAAAGCAAAAGTATATTTCTATCAATATTGCTCGAGAAAGGCTGATACACATTTTTCTTAGCATCAAAATTGGACTCATTTTTGGATTTTTCTGAATCATGAGACTCTGCATAAACGTCTTGAACTCGATTCTGGATGTTAACGTTATAGGGGGTAGACTGCGGCATATGTGAAGAATTCACTCCCATACCTCCGTTGGTGCGATTACCATTATAATTAATGTTTCGACTAGCGCCTGGGATTATACTTTTTCCTGGATTAAGAAAGTCGCTCTTAAAATCGTCAACTGTTATATTTTTGTTAGGTGCCTTCTTGTCTGTCGACATAACAATACCAGTATTTAACAATTTATTATGGTCATTCGTATCGGGCACTTTAACAAAATTATTATTAGGTAACTTTTCTATTTTTCCAATATTATCATTATCTGAAAGGTTCTTATTTTTATAGTCATCCTTAATAATTGTATTATTCCTATTATGAATAACATTGTTAGCAGATATATTACCTTTTACGGTATCCGCCGAATTAGAGCCTTTACAATTTGTAGTATTAATCTTAATACCATTATGATCAAGCCTTTGTTCAACATTTATCAGTGTATCCAAATAAGTCTTGTCAGCAGTTTTATTAATCATACCATTCATATTAGTAGGAACATATTTATCATTGGATTTATCAGACGTGCTATTCACATTATTAGAAGTGTTACCATTAGGTTTATTCATTGAAATATTGACTGCCACTGGTACGATATTATCATTGATATTCTTTGTACCATAAGCCTCATTAATAGATCTGTATTTATCATCAGACTTACGCGTTGAATTACTTGCATTAGCCACCCCTTCTGTATTATTGCTCTTATTAATTAAATTACTTTCAATACAAGGAGTTTTAACATTAGTTTCATTCATTGTTTTATTCGCCACATTTGGAATATTTTCAGCATTGCTTTCAATAATCGAAGTTTTCATCAGGTCATGAGTTTCTTTATTAGTAACTTCACCTTTTGAGCTCTTCGCATCTCTTATAAGAGTCAGATCACCATCATTCTTCTTCAAGTGTGAGTTCAATGTCATACTGTTATAACGGATGGGGTACGAATTTAAATTAGCATCAACGCCTACCTTACCGATCACTGGTAAACTATCACTATTTCTGTGCTCGGAATTCTCACTCGAATATGGTGCACTAGATTTAGAGATCTGGGTATTATTCTGAATTTGGTTTTTAGAAGGAGTATTCTGTGCATTAGTAGTACTAGTATTTGTTTCAATTTTAGGCGGATTTATCGGCTTAGTGGTATTTATTTGAGGTTCCACTTCTCTGTCTCTTTGTTGGTTGTTCGGCTCAATATTATCAACGTCACGCTGAGAGATTTGTTTAGTATTGTATCTTCCTTTCTTATTCAAAATATTCAATTTCTCATCGAATTGTTTCATTTTTTCAAAAAGAGCCCCCAATTTTGACGTCCCTGCAAGGTCAGTGAAATTTGGTTGAAAACCCTCAGGCGACAGTTGGGCTTTCATATCTCTTTTTTCAGTGTTGACTTCGTCTTTGACTTTCTTGCCATTATAGACTCCAACATTGGAATATTCTTTTATTTTTTTATGTGTTTCTTCATCAATATTTCCTGGAGCTGCTTTTTGGACTGGCCTATCGTCACTCGTTTCAGATTTCTTGAGACTTTCTGGTTCTTCTTTCGTCCCAGCATCCTTGAGCCCACCAACAATTTTATTATGGGGAGAAGAAGCTCGATTCTTATTTTTACTTGAGATCTCATTTTTAGGGCCCGCTATAGATTTCAAGGAGTTTATTAACTCTGAGGGATTAGATATATATTTGATTGCGTGTCTCGGATCTGAATTATTAGAGTTTTGACCTGCAGAAATAGGCATTTTAGAATTAGAATCTTCGGGATTAGAACCATCAGAATCAGAATTCTTCCTATTAGTTTCAGGGCTTATCGACTCAGGACTTTTAGTACGTGATGATTTAGGATGGGGATCTTTTTTCACACCAGTGCTAGAATCTTTTTCGACACTATTAGAAATTTTACTTTTTGATGCCCTCTTTAAAGCTGTCCTCGTCTTTCTATTTACTGCTGCTCTTGTGGCTCGCTTTTCTTCAGATGATAAAACAGGGTTCTTGTCAACCATATTTATTTCGAGATTTTTCATTAAAGCAGATAAGTTTCTTTGTCTTGTTGATTCATTTTGTGATTTATTTTGCAATCTTGCAGGAATTTTCATACCATTCTTAAAAAGATTCATAATCTCTGTCTTTGTAAGGGTTTCTTCTCTAATATTAGGGGACATGGTTTCTTCATATAATGAAGCAAGCGGTTTATCTTCTACTTCGTCATCCTTTGATATGTTCTTTGCTTCCATCTTGACACTCTGTTCTTTAGATACAGAGCCAATACGATCAGAACCCAAATCAGAAAACGATCGTGACTCTAACTCAGAGTCCAATTCTGTGGAGAGTGAAAGGTTTACTTCGTTAGGTTTTAATAACTTTGCCTTTTGATGTTGGGTTTCTTCTTTTTCCAAGTGCGCGTGGGTCGGCATGCTTAACATACCAGAAGTTATACGTTTTTTTCCTGGCAATACTTCTTCTTTGGGCTTAGTTGAAGAGCTTTTTTTCTGGGGAATTGAACGGTCGTCTCCAATTTCTGGTGGGGGCAATGAGATATTCGTTTCATTAATATCTTCCATATCCAGATTCTGAGGCTTAGACGGTGACGAATGATTCTGGCGCTTTTTTGAAACATGTAACTGTGGAGTTAGGGGAATAGAAGGAAGGTTAGGTTCCAAAAACGACTCATTTCTTGAGGACCAAACTGTCCTCCTTGCATGTTTTATAGGAATATTGACTTCAGTCAGATCAAAATATTCCTTAGCTCTTTTCCGGCTGTTTGTTTGAAACGTAGTATCCTGTGTTAACACTGGTGCAGGCGGATAGAGAGGAGTACTTTGGGTTTGTTTATTTAAATCAATCAACCTCATTACCGCTGGTGTATTCTCCATCGTTATATTCAGCTGATTGAAACATTGATTACTCAGGTTTTGAAGCTCATTTTCCACAATTACTCTAATAATATCTCCAGAAGATAATACATCACCTGCTTGAAAATCTGGATCTAGATCACATCTATCATCATCCTGAAGACTCACTATAGCAAGCTTCTCGTCATCGGGGTATATTTTGGCATACCTTTTTGCTAGCTCATCACATACTTTGCCCAAATCCGAATCTGCATCTGCCAAGTGTAAAAATCGTTTACTTTGGCTAGAATCTAAATTTGACGACGGAATATCCGAAAATGGTATAGGAACGAGAACAACTTTCAACTTCAACTTCGCCATTTTCAAGTCGTATTCCTTTATTCTTCAATGGTTTGAAGTAACACTTCCTTAGTTCAATCAACTTAATACATTAAATTACGCGCTCGCAAAAAAAAAGCGTAACATTGAAACTACTCACGTGAAAATGGTTACTATAGTTAGATATAGGAGTTGTTCTACTTAAAATAAGGATCATTAGATAGAATCTCTCGGGCCTTTTCTATATCTAACAATTTGGCTTTAGAGGTGCTTCTATCATCCAAGTGCTGAATATCTACATCAAAAATATCGCTAATATTTGGTTGTTCCCATTGAGGTGACCAATTAATAATTTCTCCATCCATTGTACCACAATAATATGTAGCAGTAAAAGGACCAGCATTCACCATAGAAGACGTCCTACCTGAATTCTTTGTACCTTTTCTTGTAAGTCTGGAAACTAATTTACCATCGATAGTTCTGAAGATAAATATATCACCATTATCAGACGGAAACAATAGATGTTGTAATTCAGATTCATACTTGGGACTCAATATGAGAGGTATGGTTTGTGGATATTTATTCCGAGTCAAAGGACCAAAATTTATTAGCTTGTTAACAGGAGGTGCCAATGTAGATACCATATCCCATACTCGAACTTTATCATCGTTTCCTGCTGTGAAGAGGGTATGTCCCGCTTCATCCCAAATTAAGCCATTTACAGGGCCCAGATGTGCTTTCACTGATGCTTGAGTAAGGTTCGTGTGCATCAGAGACAGTTCAGCTGTACTAGTTCTGAGCATGTCTAGTCTACACAAACAACTCTTGCTTCTCCGTATGTCCCATATTTTTACTTCGCCATCAAATCCACCAGAAGCTAGCAAGTTAGGGTTCTGTGGGTGCCATTTGACACATAAGGTTTTTCCCTTGTGTCCATGCAACGTATGAGCACTTGACGTCGATCTCAAATCAAGCAATCTCAAAAAAGGTTGATCACTAGCTACAGCTACTAACGCACTAGCAGTCATATTGTTGGTTGAATGGCCACATATATCAAATGAATATACTCTGCTATCCATGTCGAATACGTGAACTGGTGTCAATTCATTTGTATCCCAAATTTTAACAGTGTGATCGAACGAACTTGAAACAAACATTCCCGTATCAAATGGCCACCATTGTATACAAGAAACACCAAAGGTATGCGCTGATCTCCTCGGAATTGTTGCTACATTTGTGAAAGTTGATATGGGATTATCGTAGTCATAATTGTCATAATTTTGGTTTCCTAGCAATGTGTCTTGGGAATTCTCTTGAGTATTCTGAGACTTCAAATCCCATAATTTAATCGACGAGTCAGCACACGAGCTTAATAAGAATTGGAAGTCACTTTTTTCCAACGCTAAACTATTCACTGCAGCATTTGCATGGCAGTTGCTGGGGAAGACATCAGTTCTTGCTGCTTGACGGAGTCCAGTGTAAAACGATTCAGATATAGCAGTTGCAAATTCTAAAGGGCTTATTTTCTTTACAGCCCTATCAAATATCAACGATTGCATGACATGTCTAAAATACTATATAAGTTTAAATTGGATGTATAATTGTAATGCTTATGTTACTATAGGAAGAAAGAATCAATCAATTTAATACTCCTGTATATAATTGTTTAAATTTTTTTTTTGTTCACTTAAGCGGACGGGAAGTGGAATATTCATCATTCGAACAGATAAAAAACTCCGTAGACACAATGTTGGATATTAACGCATTCCTCGTAGAAAAGGGTGGTGAACCAGAAAAGATCAAAGAGTCTCAAAAGAAAAGAGGTGACTCTGTTGAAATTGTTGATGAAATTATTCAAGATTACAAAGACTGGACAAAGATTAGATTTGACTTAGATGCTTTAAACAAAGAATTAAATGCTCTTCAAAAGCAAATTGGTCAAAAATTCAAGGCTAAAGAAGATGCCACTGAATTGTTAGCACAAAAAGATAAGCTTGTTGCTGATAAAAAATCTTTTATTGAGCAAGAACAAAAGGCTGATGCTGATTTACGTAATAAGGTCAACCAAGTTGGTAACATCGTTCATAAATC
This sequence comes from Debaryomyces prosopidis, assembly GCA_030578795.1. NCBI lineage: Eukaryota > Fungi > Ascomycota > Pichiomycetes > Serinales > Debaryomycetaceae > Debaryomyces > Debaryomyces prosopidis. The sequence continues at coordinate 141,620 of JAKTZG010000002.1, read as the reverse complement.
TGTTGTTGACTCGCAAGATGAAGTAAATAATGAGTTAGTTAGAACCTGGAAGCCAGAATCACTTGCTGAAGTTGGCCAAATTGCATCCTGTACAGGGTTTGAAGCTAAATTATCACACCACGAAATTTTGTTGAGATTAGATGGTTACGACCCAGAAAGAGGTGTAAGAATAGTTGGCCACCGTGGTTACTTTTTAAGAAACTATGGTGTTTTCTTAAACCAAGCTTTAATCAATTACGGTTTAAGTTTCTTAGCTAAGAATGACTACACTCCTTTGCAAGCCCCAGTTATGATGAATAAGGATGTTATGGCTAAGACTGCGCAATTATCTCAATTTGACGAAGAATTATACAAGGTTATGGATGGAGATGATGAAAAATATTTGATCGCCACTTCTGAACAACCAATTTCTGCTTACCACGCAGGTGAATGGTTTGAATCTCCTCAAGAACAATTACCAGTTAGATATGCTGGTTATTCATCATGTTTCCGTAGAGAAGCTGGTTCTCATGGTAAGGATGCTTGGGGTATTTTCAGAGTTCATGCTTTTGAAAAAATCGAACAATTCGTTTTAACCGAACCAGAAAAATCCTGGGAAGAATTTGACAGAATGATCGGTTTATCAGAAGAATTTTACAAATCTTTAGGCTTACCATACAGAGTTGTTGGCATTGTCTCTGGTGAATTAAACAATGCTGCTGCCAAGAAATACGATTTGGAAGCATGGTTCCCATTCCAAAAGGAATATAAGGAATTAGTCTCTTGTTCTAACTGTACCGATTACCAATCCCGTAACTTAGAAATTAGATGTGGTATCAAGCAACAAAACCAGACCGAGAAAAAATATGTCCATTGTTTGAACTCTACTTTATCTGCCACCCAAAGGGCATTATGCTGTATTTTAGAAAACTATCAAACCGAAGATGGATTGGTTATCCCAGAAGTTTTAAGAAAATACATTCCTGGAGAACCTGAATTCATTCCGTTTGTCAAAGAATTGCCAAAGAACTCTACTTCAAACAAGAAGAATAAGAAATAGTTCTTTTAGATAGAGTTAATTATGACTTTATTTACCGAGTACAATATACACGTAGTAAGCTGATTTTTAAATATTTTGTAGTATCTTGACGAAACTAAATAAAAGTAGACGAGTCTAGAGAAATTAGTGCATTTACATTCTTTTCTGGTCTTTTTTTTTATTCATGCCTTGTGCTATTTCTTGCCCACTCAAATAGGTCATAAGAGGCATTTACCTTCAATAATAAATTGGTTATTTGATATATAGTGCTTTTTCTTCGGCTAAATCAACGTCCGGTTGCCTGCAGTTGTATTTAGTGTTTATCTGTACAGAATTCCACAGCCGTAGTCAAGACACCCATTATAAAACCACGACCGAAACCTTTGTATGGACTAATCCGGCCCTAGAAATAACCTACAGATAGTCCTAGATTGCCTCGAAACGCTCGCTAGACCAAGTTTCGTTTCTCTGGATCGACTACACAAATAGTAAACAAACTCGAATTTAATTCTTAAAAGAGTACTAAAACATAAAAACGAAACAACTTTCTAAACATATTTATACAATTGATATCTATCAAACAGATATGAATAGTTTTTTTATTCACTTTCATTTCATTCAGCTCAAGGACCTAAAGCAGCACCTAAACATTCTTCGGCACAACAACAACAGATTAAAGCCGCACAGCACCCACAGAATGACGAACAACATCCCCCTCCCAGTTTTTGGGGTTGTTGTTGAACATACATTGGCTGCTGTTGTTGTTGATAATATCCTTGTGGTGGTCCTTGTTGATAGTATCCTTGTGGTGGTCCTTGTTGGGGTGGATAGCCTTGTTGATAGTACGACTGATATTTGTTAGTATTCCTATCTGAGCATATATTAATCTTTCTATTAGATATTTCAACTTACCATCTTCTCAAATTATTATTTTTGATATAATAGTTCAAGTTGAATTTAATGAAACTAAAATATCTTTTTATTCATTGATTTATTGTTCTGTTTCACCTTAAGTTATAGTCATTGTGATCTCGGTCATGTGATTTTCATATCTTCTTTATGGACTGGGCACAATACTTGACACAGGTACTGAAGCAACGACTTATCTATATTTAGATTTATGTTCTGAGCTTTGGCATATAGAACGATTATCTACAAGTATCAAATGCATGTGTTGTGCAAATATTGTAATACCAACTAGCAGTGCAAACGTAAGAAATAATTACATTAAGAATAATGCCCGATTATGGCCACGACATCACATTGATGACTAAGGGAACATATTGGGTCACCGAATTTATTATATAATGACGCAGAGAACATTGGGCTATGTTTGAATACAAGCTACAAGTGGCCTACATTCGTTGTGATGGTGTACGACATTTCGGATGCGACATTGTTTGATCTGGTACGCTCATAAGCATCTCATTGCATTACCAGATAATATGGATGATCATCATAAGCCAGGGATTGCAAGATTGGCAGAATGAATTTCGTATATGCTCCACCACCTCCTCCTCCACCAACGACCACTAGAAAGTCTGGTCCTAATAATAGTAATACATCTAATAACAGAGGGAACTTAGATAAACGAAATTCGAACGTTAAAAGACAGTTCAATAATGATGCTGTTAGTGAAGGGAGATCAGATGGAATATTGGAGAATCTAAATGATTTTGGAGATTTACCAACATATTTGCCAAATTGTTCGAGTCATACAAACGAAGTGGAGGGTAAAGAGGACAGCGAAAATGAAGAAGATGCTTTAGTTCACGATGAACCAAAGGGCCAAAATAAGTCGAATGAACCTATATTTATAACTGGAACTAATATAACCCTAGAAACAGATGAGGATATTAAAAAGTGGATAGAAGAAAGGAAAAAGAAGTGGCCGTCAAAGCGAAATATAGAAGAAAAGGAAAAGGTACGTCAGGAACAGAGTAAGGCAAACACAAATTCAAAGAAAAAAAATAATGACTCAAAAATTTCACAGAACAACAAGAAACCTAAGAACATATGTAAATTTTATCAAAATAACAGGAGATGCAAATTTGGGAATAAATGTAAAAATGTACATGAGGATGCAACATCTCGTGGAGGAAAATCGGCACAAAATATTAAAACTATTAACAATATACCGGTAGCTATACCCCAAAGATTTAAAAACGAACTGTACATTAATGAGAAAGATACAAATGCACATACATTATTATTTAAAATGCTTGTGCAAAAGGAACATTTTGAAAATGAGAATAATAAAGTTTTGGAGTTTTTAGAATTTCTTAATGAAGCCGGTCTAATCGACCATGATGTGACAATTTAAATATCTATTACATACTTAAGTATATCTAGGCATATCTATATGAAGCATATTTGAGGCATAATAAAATAATTTAGTGGTCACTGTTTTTTAATTGTTTTGTAGCATCTAGCATAATGCTGCATTGAGTGCCAATTTCGCTCAATTTTCCAAGGACTAAGTCATTTCCCTTGCCAAAACCATAGATAGAATAATGCAACCCAACATCTTTACAAAAATCTATAACAAACGGTTGAACCTTTCTAAAATTATGTCTTGGTAACCGTGGGAACAAGTGATGAATTGCTTGAAATTGTAACCCACCGTGGAGAAAATCTAACCATTCTGGACAATCAACATCCATTGTGGTTCTGATTTGTCTCAGAGGGAAGCTTTCACTAATACCCAAATCTGACGTTGACATTGCAAAGTGCGATAATGTGATTTGAACGTGTACTAGCATGGTAGTTATGTGACTAATCATAACGTAGGCAAATCTATCCCATTTCAGATCAATTGACTTAAAAACTAATAAGTAGAAAAACCAATAAAAGAAAAATGATAGTCCAGCTAATTCAAAATACCTGAACCACGCAGCTTTCCCGTGTCGAGGACCATCTCCGAAAATTAAATGCAGCCATGACAATCTATACAAATTGAATCTTCCAAAACATAAAATAGGATAATATAAATAGTCTTGTATTTGGATCATTTTCTTAGCCACTGCATCTAGAGGCAAATATTTTTCGTAATATGTCGAATAAACATCTTCGAACAATCTAACGCTGACAGCGAAAAAAGGCAAATGCTGAATATCTGGATCATGCACTGGGTCATTCGTAATTAAATGATGAACATTATGATTTCTCTTCCACCATCCCAAACTAAGGCCACCAAACCAGTCAGCAATTATCATTCCGAATAAATTATCTATCTGATAATTATGTGTGATGGATACATGGCCAGCATCGTGAGCAATAAAAGTCATCTGTTGCCACGCCATTCCCATAAACAAAGCACTTAATTTCAAATAATTTAATTTGAAAAATGAAAAAGAGTAAAGAAATAAACTCCCAATTTTAACAATTTCTCTAACATACAGCCAATAATCACATTGATAAAAACCATTCTTTTTTATTACCTCATGTAACTCATTATATCTGTCTCGCAAAGATTGTTGCGTTGTATAATCCAATGCTGGCATGCTCAATACATCTTTCTGAGATAATGCATTATCATAATTGGCTACGAGAATTTTTGGGTCTATAATTGTCTGATCAGTTGAAATAGGGAAGATTTGGTCTTTGTTCGTTGAATCTATCACAGATATATTTTGTGATACTTTAGGCTTCACGTATCCTTTTGGAAATCCTAATCCTTTATACGTATCCACTGTTTCATCTTTGCCTTGGGGTAAACTTGATTTCGTTTCGCATAAGTTAATCGAATTCGATGAGCTTGCTGAAGAGACTAATTCATAATCAGAAGCATCTGTACTTGATTCATCAATTTTACTTTCCAATGTGCACAGATTACTTGGCTTTACTTCATAATAAGGATACACTGCACCTTGGATTGGTGGTAATAAATTCTCCCAATAGTAATTAATTTCTCCAATTCTCCAATATTTAAACGTATGAATAGTTTCCAAACTATGATATGCGTGCATTTCATCTGTAGCATCTCTTCCAATCATATGATGAACGGCTTTATCTCCACCCGGATGTTTTGACAACCATGATGTTAAGTCTAACACGTACTTCTTATAAATAACGATTGCTCTCCCATCTGCTATCAAATCTATAATATTTTGACGTGATAATATCTTAGGCAGTTTATTCGATCTCATGCTTAAAATAAGAAATAAAACTGAACGATAAACTAAGTCAATGAATATGTATAAATATTTATCCCTTTTTGTTACTTTTTCAGATCTCGCGTAAAAAAAAATATCAGATTCGAGTGATGAAACAGTAACAAAAATACTCATGAACTTAGAATAATCATTATACGTCTTCTATGCATGCTCTACTAGTACTAGGTATATCAAAACTTTTCTTTATTATATAATCAATTATTAAACTAGGTGATGAAAATTAGTGTTGTTGTTGACCTTCAACAAACGACATAGCCTCATCTCTATTTATCTCAGAAACAGTACTAACCTTGTTATTAAACATTACACCATAGAACTTATCAGCCACCTGTAGCATTTCTGGTCTGAAAGTAGTGCATATGAATTGTGCTTTGTTAGATAAAGAATTTATCATGGCAGCAACGGCAGTTCTATATTGGGTATCCAAATTTGCATCTATTTCATCAAACAAATAAAATGGAGCAGGATCACATTTTTGGATAGCTAGAATAAGTGCAATTGCACATAGCGATTTCTGCCCACCGGAAAATTGTTCAATTCTTTGTTGCTCATCACTCTTCGAGTTGAATGATGCAGAAATAGACACACCAACATAGTTGTCGATATTCTGAGCGTCATTTACGACGCTATCTTCTTCAGAACTCATAACTTCGTCTTCATCCTGCAAACCATCTTTACTCAAATTTTGATCTTTCTTTTGCATAATCAAACTTCCGACACCAGCGGGAACTAATTTTTCAAAAATTTCATGAAAACTCTTTGCAACTTGTTTGAAACTCTGAGTAATTGCTTCGTCCTTTTGAGTTTCCAAGCTAGTTATTAAACTTTCGATTGATTCCCTTGATTTTTCTAATTCTTTCCGTCTTTCCATCAATTCATCGCGCTGTTTGGTAAATGTGTGGTACTGTTCCATTGCTTTCTTGTTTATGTGTGAATACTTAGCAAGGCTATCATTCACATCTGTTAATTTGTTCAATAATTGGTCTGAATTGAATTTGTCATAAATAGATTGCTGAAATGCCTCTTCAGGAAGAACACCCAACTCCATAATCTTTCTTTGAACTTCATCGCGGCGTGCAACTAGGATAGCCTTTTTTGACAAATTTTTTTCCGTTGTCTTAGAAAACTTTTCTAATTTTTTCATTATCAAAATTTGTTGTTCATTAGCCTTTTTCAATAGAGTTTCACTCTTTACTATCTCATCACTTAGATTATTGAATTCATCTGTTGCAGATTGATTTCTGGAGTCTTGTGTATCTAACTGAATAGTCAAATACTCCAATTCATTTTCTAATTCTTTAATTTGATTTTTATTGTACTTTGAATTAGGAGCCTCACGATCTTTTATTAATTTTAATAAATGTGGTTTATAATTGTCGGCTAATTCAGATTCAAACTTCGAGATTTTCGCTTCTATGTCGGTCAATTTTGATACAGTTCTGTCCAACTTATTTTCATATTCGGATATCTGTATACTGATATTTTGCAATTCGTGTGTTTCATCAGTAGATAATGACTGCGAGAATTCTGATTGTAGTTCTATATGATGCTGATTCAAAGTAGTTGATAAATTTCCTTTGATCGTACGCAATCCTTCTATATTTGTAACCAATGTGTTTAATTCTTGATCCGCATTATACTTTTTATTCTGTAATTGAGACAATTCTGCTTTCAAAGGTTCGTTTGTTGATAATTTTTCATCTATTTCACGAGCTTTATGTTGCAAGTCATTATTACATGACGTAAGCTCTCTATTCCTACTTTCGATCTTTTGAACACACTCTTTCAAATCTTGCTCAATCTTAGATATTTCACTTCTTTTTTTAGCCTGTGCCTTAAGTGCCTCAAGACGTGAATTCCTATAATCTCTATAACCACCGCTTAACACACCCTTTGTTTCGGCCCTGTCACCATCCAAAGTAATAGCATTAATTTTGAAAGCCCTTGCTAATTCTGACCCTTTTTGTAAATCATTACAAACAATGGTTTTAGCAAATACTTGTCTAATAGCTCGTCCAACATTCTCATCACTAAATTTTAATTTTTTGATCAAAGGTATACATTGATGCTCTGATCCATCTGGGTACTCAACATTTATAGGACTTAATCTATTCAACGGCATAAAAGTGACTCTTCCTGCTTTAGTTCTATTTAATTCATCCATAATCAACGATGCTGTTTTGTCATTATCAACTACAACGTGAAATAAAGAATTTCCTGCAACAACCTCCACAGCAGTTTTATATTTATCACTGACACTGAATAAATCTGCTAATGGTCCAAAGACTGATTTTTCTAAATGTAATTTTCTAGCAATAGAATTAACCGAGCTGAGACCTTGTGCTTGAGCCCTATCCATTGTCTGGTTAACCAAATAATTTGCATTATCTAGATCACGATTTAGCGAGTCGTGAATACTTTTCAATCTTATTTCATCACGCCAGAGAGATTTTCTTTGATCTGTTAATTCCGTAATCTTGATTTTCAAGTCATTCATTGATTCCTGTAGGTTTTCGATCATCTGAGCTTGTTTGTCGTCACTGAGAAGCTCGTTAATTTTTTCTATCCGTTTATTATATTCAAAAATTTCCTCTCGCTCGGAATTAGCTTGGGAATCTAACTTATTTATTTGGTCATCTTTCATTTGTAACTCCTTAGATGTTTCTGCTATTTGTTCTTTTAACCATATATCTCTTTCATCCTTGGAAGTGAACTTCAGAAAACGATTTTTCTTGGAATATAAAGCTCTTTGTTTTGAGACTAAAGTTGATAATTTACCTTTGATCTTTGCTTCCTTTTTCTGATATTTCTCTAAATTTGGGTTGAATTGAGAAATCTTATCTTTATGGCTTTTAATTAAATTTTGGTAGTGTTGTATCGAATTATGATAATTTCTTTGTTCTTCCTTTTGAATATTAATAATGGAATATAATTCGTCAAGCTTGACCTTTTTGTCTGTTATAGTTTTCAATAATTGATCATAATCTGCATTTGTTTGGTCTTTTTCTAAACCTGCTATTTTTAAGGATATCTTTAATTGATTAATGGAATCGGTAAGTTGTTGGCATATCTTTTCCCGCTTATCTAACTCCTCCAAATCTTGCTGTGATTCCGCAAGCAAATTCCCATATGTTTCATCAATAGATTCAACTTGGGTATTTAAGTCATTCATTTCTCTTTCGAACAAATTGAACTCAAATATTTTTTTAGACTTCTCCAATACTTGAAATTCCTTTAAATCTTTCGATTCGATTTGTAAATCAGATATTCTTTCATCCACTGAATGTAACGTTTCATCTATTCTCTGCTTTTTATAGTTAGAGTTATTCATTTCTTTCATTGACTCCTTTAACTTAGTTTCAAATACTTTAGCACCGCTCACTTCCTTTAGTAATGCTAGTCTCTCAGAATCCTTAGAATTTGTTAACGCGGTAATACGCCCTTGTGGTACAATGTAATATGGGTTCGATCTAGAGAACCCAGCACTTTCCAACAAATTCATTACGTCTGATCTTGTTGCAGATATGTTATCTAACGAGTAGTCATCCTTTTTCAAACCTATTGTTCTTCTAATCGAAACCTCATCCTTAGCAATAGGAAATCTACGATCGGTGTTGTCAAATACAATCTCAACATACGCTGACATCACAGTTCCTGAACCTTCATGCATAAGCCCCTGTCTTTCTTCCCGAGTCATATGTGTGTATGCATCTGATAATACAAACCTAATTGCAGCGAAGAAATTTGATTTCCCTGATCCATTCCGTCCCACAACGACATTATGCTGTGGAGATACAAGATCAATAACTGTTGTGTTTTTATATGTTTTAAATCCTTGAATTATGATTCTCTTTATATGCATTTTATTTATCCTTCCTCTATATCTTATAAATCTCCAAAACGTATAATCAGACTTACTTTACCTCAAACTTAAGCGCTCTAACTTGTTGTAAATGAATATATGTAATCAGACGTGATTTTTTTAAAAAGACGCGTAAACATTAATACTGCACACACATAATCACCAAATTTGCACCCAAACGTCTTATAGAAAGCTGTATAAAAACTAGTGTAGAATCTTTTCAAAAATCTAGAATTTGGAATTCTATTTGTTCATGAGCTTAATTAAGAAATATATAATACGTATTTATTCAGAAGATGAAACAAGCTTGGATTAACTATCAAGTCCATAATAACATTGACCGAATCTATCCTTTAAATTGTTCCCGTAATTAATTAAGGCACTCCAAGGCTTATCAGAAGAGTGGTATTTGACAGGGGGTAATTTAAACGGCATTCTCAAAGGCATATAGTTCTTTTCCTGTTCAGAAGGGAATTTATCACTTCCATACACTGGTTTTAATGTGTGTGCATTATTATTTTGATTCGTATTTCCTGGAATTAAAATGCCTAATTCGTAGCTGGACACTTGATATATCAGAGGGTCATCATTTGTAAATTTGGTCCCATTTTTAGCTCCCCAAGCTTGTTTAGAGAGATTGTGACTGCCCATTAAGACCCATCTTAATGTAGACCAGTCGTCACCGTTATCACATATATATAGCTTAACATGAGGTACAACATTTTCTCTTCCTGTTTCATCTTTAGATGATCCGGATTGCCATCTGTACAAGTATGGCTTAATACTTTGCTCATACTGATTTCGGTGAGTTGGAGTTGTCGTATACTTAAAATGAAGTGCTTGCCCAGACGCAAAGCCAACGTTACTATTTGCCACATCCTCTACACTAGGATATAATATATGAGGTTTGTAGTTATGTGCAGTTTGATGTTTCTTGAACAGCTCCGCTCCTGGCTTTAATAAATTGAATGATAATCTAGACATACCTGAGAATATTAAAGGGCACAATAAATGGGAAAAAATTGATGCTGTATTCAGCTTTTCCGTAGCAAATGGGTATGAAATAGAGGACACTTGAGCTAATACGTTATACCTATCTTTACCACTCAAATTATCTATCAATAAGTTATTCCTCCGTAAAACCTGGTATAACTTCCCATATCCGTATATTTCACTTTCATCGGTTGCTTCTGCCATATTAAAAAACCCAGGAGCTGATGCTACCAATTCTATACTGACTGGCAGAAAGTCGTATTCATCAAGATATTCACATAGTTCATGAAGTGGCTTCTTTTTATACCTGCGTAAGTAATTTTTTAAATCCTTTTGAAATAGAGCCCCTCTCTTTGGAATGTTCCTGCCATTTGATTTGCATAATCTTCCAGATTTCCAGCACATCTGGGTCAATCCACCGAAGTCAATTTTTTGTAGATTACATGTCATTATAATTATTTCACAAGTCTTATCTGCGTAGAAATTGATCATCATTTTTGTATGATGAGTTCCAAACCTTACTGGAAGATCCGCTGTCAACTCATTGATATTAAATTTTGACTTAATGTATTCGATATCCAGGGCCAGTTCATTAGCGTCAAGTAACCTAGATCCAGTTATGAATGTAATTTTTCTCAGATATTTTGAAATATTCGGATGAAGGTGCATCAAAAAAAACTCCAAGTCTACGCTGAAATTGAATTGATAAGTTTCCTTTAAATCCTTGTTACCTACTAAATCAGACAACAGAACAGTGTCCCTATTTACATCAACAGCATTTTTCGTTTCATGTAGCGAATAAGTGGGATCATTCATGAGTCTTATTTGGGATTTATTTTGTTCAATTGCTTTATTAGTCTCTAAATTATCTACTTCATCAGATGTCTCATCTTCAGAAGAGACAACGATAACTTCTTTGGGAGAGCCTACAATATCGGCGTGCATATCCTGAGAGCTGCTCTTACTATCTTGATCATCCAAATTTTTCTTTTGTCTCTTCTTAGTATTCCAATGTTTTGCTGCTGCTATTGCTGCTTCTGATCGTTTATTAGGCCACCTTTCTGACATCTTTAGTGGCTGATCTCAATATTGATCCTATCTAAATCAGAATGCTTCTTTTATTCGAGTGTATTTGTATCACGTGTGGAATGAAGGTTCAGGCTAAAACAAATGTGAGGACTAGTTGACTTTAACAATTGTTGTTATTTCTAATGAAGTTCACAGAGAATGGCAATTACGTTAAATTACCAAGATAACGAGATTGTATCATCGCCTGCAGTGATAATTAGTGGAAAAACTTCTACTGCTATTACTCACGGCATCATACAAATCGTGAACAACGATAACCGGGTATTCCCACCACAATGTTTTGAGGTCAATAATGGTAATTTCAAAGGATTGATACATGTATCATCTAATGAGAAGAATAGGCTTGTGATTGAGGTCATGGATAATGGTCGTATAAACCCATTCGGCTTTCCCGAATATTTTCAAGGAAAGCCTAAAGTTGTGGATAGATCTGAGTTAAATATCAATTTCTATCCCTTACCACAGAATAAACCAATACATTTATGTGTTTTAGTAGGTAAGGATTCTAAAGGTGTATATGATATGCCACACTATAGATTGAAGCGAGGTGAGCAAGCGAACCTTCAGACGGCAATAAAAAAGTTGAAAGTAGCTGGTAGATTAATGCAATCCTTTACGCAGGATGATATGAGGTCTACAGGTATGAGCAATAGATCCTTCCAGTTTGTGGAAGAATCTGTTACAAATCAAGGGATATTTGGTTATACTGTTGATTCACCTACTCCTCATCAAGAGATTAAGATTCACGTATTAAGATCTCCAAAAACCGTGGCTGAGTTAAGAGATCCTAATTTAGCCCAACAGAATTCAAAAGGAAACAATACTGGTGGACTTTTCAGCCATGCCTTGGAATTAATTGAAAATACACCAGACTTAAGTGACAAATTTAAACGCCTGAAAACAGCTGTGCAATGTGCGGTTTTGTATTTAGATACTCACTTCGATACAAAACTGAAAATCATTTTAACGCATGCAGCATTAGGTGGTGGTACTTCAAATATCAAATTAGCAATATTTGGATCCCATGGATTACATTCATGGCCTTCTAATTTCCCCCAAATAACTCCAAGCTTTTTAGATGGAACCCATTTGTCTATTAATGAAGTTGCGAATGATTGTAATCAATGTGGTACAAGTTGGGAATGTTTGAATATTACTTTGGGCGCATTTATGCATGAAATTGGTCATTTATTAGGTTGTCCTCATCAGGTTGATGGTGTTATGCTTCGCGATTATATTTGGTGGAACAGGTCATTTATGACCAGAGAAGTAGAGTGTCTAAGAACGAAATCTAGAGAACAGGTTATAAATTCAAATGGTATCTGGCCTCAAGTATGTCACTGGAACAGATTGGATTTGATCAGATTCTTTTATCATGACTCCTTTAGTTTACCAATTGATGCAAAGGATCCAACATATGGAAAGATACAATCCACTACCATGCTTCCCGATGATAGCTATGAAGGATCATATAGAACCCCGACTCTGTATAATACCCCTCTGGGAGGAGCGCTTATTAAGTCTGGTTCAGGTATCTATTTGATTGAATTTATTACCAAAGACTTAGCAAGGCATTCATTTTCCTATTACCCTAAGTCCTATGGAGGTACAGGTTTACAATATGAAATATTATTAGACTATAATTCTTGCTTGCAACTACTCAAGAAGAATTTGAATGAAATTGATGAACATTTCGCCATAAGGGTCTTGTCATTAGGTGGTGATTTGTATATTAATGATTTCAAGAAACATTGTTCAAGCGATGCAGCCCAGAATGTAATTAAAAGTGATTTTGGTTTAAATAGAGGTATTCTTACTGGATATAAAAGTGCACTTCTAGGAAAAAGTAAAGATAAAGAATCAGTCATCGGTTTTGAACTTGAGAAAGTTTATAAAGTACGTGTTTATCACGGAGGAGCATTAGACGGAGTTCGGTTCTATTTCAACACTTCTGACAATTCACAAGCAAAAAGCGCTCCTAAAGTTCCTCTTAGAAATTATTTACACAAGCTAACTAACAAACTGCCCGATCTTGCGGACACTAAGAGCAGCATTCAAGGATCGACCTCTAAAGTTGTAACCATTGGCCATGAAAAGTCGCATTTTACGGATTATGATATTGGCACGGACGAATTTATTACCAAATTCCATATTAGAAATGGCGCCTGGATTGATGCTATTCAAATCGAAACAAATACCGGAAGGAAATCTGCAATGTTTGGAAATGGAAATGGTGGACATTTATCAACCTTGGAATCCCCTGGTCAAGGTTTTCGTGTAATAGGTATGTATGGTTATGTAGGCTCATGGTTGGATGGTTTGGGAATCATATATACAAGTTATTAGATTAAAGATAAAATAAAGCATTTTTATTCTTCAATTTGTCTTTCTAATACTTTATCTTTAGCCTGGTTATACTCAACAGGGTATTTATTGGCGATTCCAGTATTCTGATTTTTTGTAAATATTGCCCTAAATGTTGATCCGGTACTTTTGGAAGATCCTGACTTTAATTTTGCAATTCTATGTTCGATTTCAGTTATGTCTTGTTTCAATTTCTCAACTCTACTTACACTTGATTTCTGCGCATGGTTATTAGCAGAGCCAAAATTATAGTCATAGAGAGCCCTTAAGTTCTCAATTTTCTCAGTGACTTCTTTTCTCTTGTCTATTATTTTTTGCTTTTCATTGTTCAACTGTCCACTTAATTGTGCCTGTAGAACAAGCGATTTATCTAACTGTAATGAATCTAATGCGTAACTAAGTGCATTAGAAAGATATGCAATATGGTCGGTCATACTCGTTGAATAAGTCAAACGGGACTCGCCCTCATTTGGATTAGAGCTAATATTGTTTAACTCTTCTTCGTCGCTTAGAAAATAATCGACATCATCGCTATCGCTTTCAGTGTAAGACGCACTGTTATTCGATTGTTCATTTAAGCAGGTTGGTTTCATTGCAGAGGTTGTTTCCTCCCGCTCAATAAACTTAATACTAGACATTTTGTTATCATTAGGATCTATATTTGTGCAATCATTTATACTATTCGTTTCATTGCTAAAGGACATAGTTATCTACCAATTCTATTGCCGTTAATCAAGAAAGGATTTACAATTTTATAGAATTTGATAGTGACACAAAATCGTAGTATGGTGAACTGTTGTTTCGCTCTACTTTTAAGCTCTCACGTCCAAAGCTTGGAATCAAAAACTAGTAGAAGCTCATATCGATTTGATCATGTCATCATTTCAGTTGCAGAATGCGGAAGTATTGGCAAGATTAAAACCTTTTGGTATTCTGTTTGAAAAATCGCTAAGTGATTTAATCAAAGGTATCAGGTCCTATTCTAAAGAATCCGCCGAAAGCTTACTGGCCTTCTTGGATTCTGCAATTATGGAATGTAAGAATGAATTGAGTACGACTGATCTAGAGACAAAGGCTATGGCTATATTGAAGCTAACATATTTGGAAATGTATGGCTTTGAAATGTCATGGTGTAATTTTCAAATCTTAGAAGTCATGTCTTCAAGTAAGTTCCAACAGAAACGAATTGGTTACTTAGCAGCAATACAGTCATTTAAAAACGAACAAGACTTATTAATTCTTGCAACTAATCAATTTAAGAAGGATTTAAATTCACATAATCATATTGAAATAGGTCTAGCGTTAAGTGGAATTGCTACTATTGTGACACCTAATTTATCAAAAGACATAAATGACGATGTGTTAATTAAATTAAACCATTCCAAACCATATATTCGTAAAAAGGCCGTGTTGGCAATGTACAAGATATTTCTACAATATCCAGATAGCTTACGGATGAACTTTAATAGAATCATAGACAAATTGGATGATGCTGACATTTCTGTAGTAAGTGCAACCATCAATGTGATCTGTGAGATCTCCAAGAAGAATCCAAACGTGTTTGTCACTTATTTACCGAAGTTTTTCACAATCTTAGAAGGGACTAAAAATAATTGGTTAATTATCAGAATTCTTAAATTGTTTCAAAGCTTGTCAAAAGTTGAACCGAGAATGAAAAAGAAAATCTTACCGTCAATAATGGAGTTAATGTTGAAAACTCAGGCTTCGTCTTTAATATACGAGTGCATTAATTGTATTGTCAATGGTTCAATGTTGTACCCAGATTCATCTAAAGATAAAGAAATTGCTAAAGCATGTATCGAGCAAATCATGAATTTTTTTGAAACTAGGGATTCTAATTTAAAATTTGTCGGCTTATTAGCTTTAATTAATATTTTACATATATTTCCTGACTTGATGCACAAGGTGAAAGGTGTTTCACAAGTTATTATGGATTGCCTTACCGATAATGATCTTATTATTAAACGAAAAGCGTTAGAAGTCTGTTCTAATTTAGTTACTGAAGAAAATATAACTGAACTAGTCAAGGTATTACTAGTTCAATTAATTCCATCTGAAACGACGACAATTCCCGAAACTTTAAAACTAGAAATAACTATGAAAATTTTATCAATATCATCAAAAGATAACTACTCTAATATACCTAATTTCAAGTGGTATATTGCTGTGTTGAAAGATATGATTAATCTAACATTATTACCATTATCCTCAATAAATAATGCAACTATTTCGCAAGGCATCTCGAACTCTATAGCAAGTGCTCTTGGTAAGGAATTCAAGATATTAGCCACAAGAGTGCCATCTATTAGGTCAGCAATCCTTAATAAAGTCATTTCTGATGCTGTTCAGGATATTAGAATCTTGGAGAACTGTCCGTTATTATTAAGAGATTTTTATTGGATAATGGGTGAATATATTGATGAATTTAGAGTTATTTCTGATGAAAGCGATGATGAAGAAGACCGAAGCAATGTTACTAATATGCTAGACATTGGGAAATTGATTCAAATATTCAATACACTAGTAAATCATAAAATTGATTCTCAACTAAACTTAGTAACTTCACTCAACTTTCCAATATCTGCTGCGCTTCTTAAATTGCAACAATCTGAAGTTCTTGTTGTCTTGATCCAGGCATTAATCAAAGTATATAATGGAATTGTTACAGGTTACTGTTCCGGTATCATTTCTGATGGGTCGATAACTCATGAAAATTATAAACAACTCAGTTACTTTTTATATAAATTGATAAATTTTTTGGAGAATTGGGAGTATCATTCTAATTATGAAGTTCAGGAACGTGCATTATCTTGGTTAGAATTTTTGAAGCTATGTTTAGAAGCTATGGTGAAAGATAATTATGGGTCGATTGAAGAGTTAGAAAATGATGAAGTAAGATATTACAAGCAATTAGCGTTAGATGAAAAGACAAGAGAAAATGAAAATGGGTCCCTCACTGATAGTGAAGAAGAAGATGATATGGAAGATAGTGATGAGGTGGACAGTGACGAAGAAAATAGCGATGAAGTGAGTGATGAAAATACTGGTGCCGAAGAGGATAATGAAGATAATAATGCAAATGAGCCCTCAGTTAAAGCTTATGGAGAATTATTATCACTGGTTGGTGATAAGGAGAATGCGGATACAATTGGTGTGAATGGTGATGCATTTAATAGCTCTTCTATAAGAAATACCATTGGGATGGCTGAAGAATACTCATCTAACTTAACAGAACCATCATACGATCAATTACCCATGTTATTGACACATGTGTTACCATCATTCTTTAAATCCTACGCATTAAATCCAATTTCGTCGAATTCTCAACGTAAGATTCAAATTCCGCAAAATTTGGATTTGGATCATCAAATTAACTCACCTCCATTCGATAAATTAAGTGAGGAAGAAGATAATAATGAAGATTCTTATTCTATGTTTTTGTCTGACGATTCTTCTATAAATGAGGCGGAATCGTTAATAAATCTTTCCAACGAAGGTAGTCAGGAAGATCTCAGAAAGAAACAGGAGAGAATCGCGAGATTAAAAGATGATCCATATTACATTACTTCGACAAATAGTAAGAAGTCAAAATCAAAATCAAAGGCTAATTTAAACAAACTTCTTGTGACAGATGAAGAAAAGCAATCAAGTCCTGATTTCAATGAGATTTCATCTATTCATTCTCGCGAACAATTAAAAAAGAAACCCAAATCTAAGAAAGTAAAGAAAGAAAGGGTAGTTATTTTATCTGAAGAGACTATTGAAGGGTCGACCAATGATCCAGAGCCTGAAGTAATTAAGCCATTGAAACCTAGAAAAAAGAATGTATTAAATATTGATTCTTCAAATTTAAATAACTTTGATCTAAATTCTTCATCAATTTCAGATGCAGCATCAGCTATTGAACCTAAGAACAAACCTTATGAGTATGATATTAATTTGGATGACTTGAGAAGTAAATTAACTGAATCGTCGCTTAACAAGAAACCAAAAAAATCTAAGAAAAGTAAATCGAAGAAAAAGGAGAGAGGAAGTAATAAAATCAAACCCACAGATAATAAGGAATCGAATGTCGAAGGTTCTGCGGTTGCTCCTCAAGTTCCTTTGTCCACGGCTGAAGATAATATAATTTCAGTTAAAAAACCTAAGACAAAGAAGAAAACGAAAGCTGTAATTCTTGAACAATGAATCTAACTTAATACAGTTAGTTTAATAGTATATTTATTATTTAACAATATATATCACAAAATTCTTACCTGAAAAGTTACCAATTAGTTTGCTATTAATGGTGTTTCTTCAGATAGTTCGTTTTGCTCTGGTTCTGTATCGGTGTCAATATCGGTGATATCTTCATCTATGTTGTCGCTCTCAGATGGTTCTTCAATAGCGGCGCCCAGTGGCTTTGAATAACCAACATGCTGTAATGCTTCTAACATTTCTTGTCTAACTTGCAATGAAAATGCGCTAACATCGCTGCTTGTCTTTAACTCATCTGTAGGTATCGGTTTTAAGACCTCAATAAAAATTTCCCCGGAATTGAACACTCTATCCTTAGCATTAAAGATAGTCGAAGTGTTACTTACAACAACGGGAATAATAGGTATACCTGCTTGCTGTGCTAAGTGGAATGCACCTTTCTTGAAAGGCAACATTTCTAACTCCTTGGTAGCAGATCTTGTACCTTCAGGAAACATGAACAATGCTCTCTTCTCTGCCTTCAAGGTATTTAAAGCATTATCTAAAACTTTTCTAGCTTTTTCCCCTTTAGCCCTATCCAAGAAGAATGTACCAGAAGCTAACATGAACCACCCCAAGAATGGAAAGTACTGTAAAACCTTTTTAGCTGTCACCGTGTATCCTGGTTGAAATACTTGACCCAAAACAAGAATATCTAATGCTGACTGGTGGTTTGAAATAACAATTCCTGGAAGTTGGTGCAAGAAATGTTCATTTTTGATAGTTATCTTTACGCCGAGTATCTTGGAAAAGGAGTAGTAAAATACCCTACCAACAGTGTATTGAGCATATTCCTTCTTACCAATTAGTCTTAAGAAAATTGATGCAAACACACCATATATTCCACAACCACTAAGCAAAGCACCAAATATCGTAGATTTGATGTAGAACTTTATACTGTTTATTATTGAACTCATCTGTCCTTGTCAACTTATAGACTACAAGTATACTACCTACAAAAATCATGTAACGAATAATATTGATTCTCACACACTCATTGAATGTTCCGCGGCATGAAGCGAAATCTTGAATATGTAAGCCAGCATTACGATCATGAGGACAATGCATTGATAGCTTTAACAGCAGTGGAGCTAGCAGATGCTGGGTTTGCGCCTGTAACAAGTCTTCCATCGGCAATTGAAAGTTCTTCGAAAGGACTTGATGGTGCACTGAACTTTGCACCCAAACTTGTAGACAAATTCTCAATGGAGCCCAAATGCTTCTTTTTCAATGTCTCAACAACACCCATGACCTCTTCACCTGCGTTAGTAAACCCAGTTATAGTCTTTCCCTCGACCAATAACTTATTTGGGTTTTCTGGGTCTTTCAAACCATCAAAAATAGCCGGACCGTGGCAAACTGCGGCTACCACTCCGTTTGACTTCCAGATTTGTTGGGCAATTCTGTGCAAGCCTGTAGCTTGAGGAAAATCGTACACAGTACCATGGCCACCAGCAAAATAGACAATCTTGTAGTCGTCTGCGTTAATATCCGAAGGTTTTTTGATCTGTGAGATCGAGACGTTGAAATCGGAATTCTTGTCGTTGAACACTTCAGCGTCCTTTCCATTTAAAAAGTCTGGACTAAGGGAGTTTTCATCGTATCCAACAGTACCGGTTTCAGAAACAAAGTCTACATCGAAGTTTTGTTCCTTAAAAACCAAGAATGGGTGTAAAGCTTCACTGACAAATAACCCAGTTTTGGCCCCATTGTCATAGAAAACTTCGTTGTAAGACGTAACTGCAATTAATGCTTTAACCATATTTTCCTATATTAATCTGTATGAAAAGATTCAATTTCAATTGACAGAATAAAACAAAATATTCTTTTATCTAGGAGTCCCGAAAAGTTGTAATATATACTACCCACAAGTTGATGTCGCAACAATTGGTGTACGTAGAAAATCGAAGAATTATCAGCTCATGGTACGTAATTTTGGGATAAACCCAAATATAATCCTGCTAGATTCAACGAATACTAAACATAGAATTAGTCATAGGTTTAAATGTTCGCCGTTCTATCTACTTCTTGCATTTCTGCTGTTAAAGGTGTAAATTGTTCAAATCCTCCCATTGATTTAAAAATAAATATAACCAATTGATAAACTTATGAGCCTATGGCTTCAATTTTATCTGTTTCTACTGATGTAATCAAATCTGACCAAAACTAAAAGACAATTGTAGTATTTTCATAGTCGATCTTCTGTAGTTAACACTTTACATAAGAAATTGGCGTGCATATAGCATGATCATATTTGAAAGATTTCCAACTGATAATCGTAAAGAATAGATACGACAATAAGTCAGCACGTTTGTTTAATGCCTCCTAGGAAAAACAATACAAGAGGAAGAAGTTCTGCAGACGATTCGTCTGTTAGAGGAGTAAGGTCAACTGCAGCAATATTTGCAAATCCTGATGCAAAAGTTGACGATGCTATAACAGATGCACCAGTGCAGCCAGAAGTATCCAATATCCCAGTAGGTGAAGATACAGATGATCCATCTTCTTATTCTTTTCCACTTAATTATATATTCAGGGTTCAAGACTTTTTAAACGATAATTTAGACTTGTGTAAATTTGTACAACTTTTGGTTGTTTTATACATCAGCGAAGTCATATATTTGACTTACGGTGAGCATTTCTGGGATAATTATGCCGTTATTGGCTTTAATTTGTTAGGACTCGGGTTGGCTTTGATCTTGGGCTATCAGGCACAATTAAAGAAACACTTAGCAAACCCTGGGCAATTTGAAATACCTGAATTGCCGGAATTTAATCATATTTATTCGGTGTTTATACCGTTGACTATTTCGTTTCTTCTCAAGCTGAAATTCTTTTTGGTTAATTTAGCTTTGAACAATTTTATAATTGACAGCTTACATCCAATTCCTAAATTCATTTCGGCTGTGATGTTTTTTGAAGTTTATAATGAAAATAAAGAAATTTCCACTTTTAGGATGATTCAAATAACTTTCATGCACTATATGTTACAAAATGTTATCACTTCGGCTAATTCAGGAAGTGAGGATACATCTACATATGTATCAGACGAAGTTATTGATGAAGACGATGATATAAACTTAGAATTAATCCAGAAGAATAATGATAAAAAGCATATTTCTGGCACAAGCACAACATTAAACAAAGCAGAAATCCAGTTATTATGCCTAATGATTACCAATTTATTGTTCGGTTTAAGGGAGGCAGACGATTTCAATTTACCATTGATCATATTGCAGAAGTTAATTATCAGTTTGATAATAAGTTTGGTTTTCATCTATCCTCTCTTCAAGGCTTATGAAATCTGGAACCTGACAATCTTTGGTATAGGACTTATTGCTTTATTTGCTGGTATATTTACTATTATTACAAACTATTTATTGGCACCAGTACTTACGAATGCTAATGCAATTAGTTGGCTTTGGAATTACATCACCGAATCAGAAGAAAGAGTTCAAATATTAAGTTCTTGGGGAATTTTATTATTATTTTCCATTCCTGCAGTTTTCATTAACTCGAACAAACTTTCCCTAAATTCCAGAAGAAAAGTATGGCACTATATAATTTTAGTTATGGTTGCATATCCAAGTTTGCCAAAACAACCAATATTCACTATAATAAGTTTGCTCGGATCAATCGTTGTTTTCATAATGATGGAAATCGTGAGATATAATAAATTCACCGTTTTAGGAAAGTGGTTATACGGACAATTAATAATTTTCCAAGACTTTAAAGATTTAAAAGGGCCATTGAACTTGTCGTATATCTTCTTGATCATAGGTGTTACTATCCCAATTGTCTTCGACTACTGTATTAAACGAGAACTTACTTGTAAATCTTTCATTGGAATAATTGGCTTAGGTGTCGGTGATTCTTTTGCTTCAATTATTGGCAAACATTTCGGCTCTTTAAAATGGAAGGGAAGCTCGAAGTCAGTTCAAGGAACTGCCGCTTTTATTTTCTTCTCGATGACTGGATTTTATTTTGTGGACAAATACATTCTAACACAGCACGTCCATAACTGGGAAAACTTACTTGTCTGTTGTATTCTCGGAGGGGTGTTGGAGGGTGTCAGCAATTTGAACGATAATTTCTTGATTCCTAGTGTAATGTATATTTCATTACAGGCCCTTGATAATCTCTAGGGTATATAGTGGTTAGGCATATTTTTTTTGTGCTTTATTTGTCATCTTTACCTAAATATTGTATAATTTCGATCTAGCTAAATTATTCTGGGCTTATTTCGTCTATGGTGTCGCCTAATTTGTAGTCGGTATTCTATCCTGATCCCAAAACCGGAAACTATGGTTACAATTACAGACTTCACCCCCTATAGGCCTGGCTAAATATGACTCGCCTAAAACTGCTGTACTTCCGTTCTCTTAAATTGCTACAGCTGAAAATAGCGAGTCATTGCTATTTTTTTATGCAACAAGGCACAGAGGTAAAATATGCGGTTCATATAACAACAAATGTCTCACAATACAATATTGGGCAAAAGCAGCTACTTACTGCGTTACCTATATTATTTTAAACCGCTATTTCCGGGTTGTAATTAACGTTACATACTATACCTCCTTTTATCTTCCCTCTAATCGTCAAATTCTTACACTACACATACACCAAGAGTCATTTGATTTTTTATATCGAGAATCGTATGTCTCATGTGAATGGATCATTCAACCATCTTTGTAGAACACTTTTGTCTTTGTGACCTTCCATGGATTTTTCGCATCATTTCCGCCTCAAGAATACAGTTCCATATCAACAGTCACAGAATTATACAGCGTCAGGATACACATTGCATAATAGCATAAAAATAATAACTAATAAATCTTTTATTGAATTCCCGCACATGTTTCGTATTAGCTACTTAGTAATACAACAAGCCAATTAGTTATTAGTACTATGTTACTACCACTAAATTGAGGTATTGGGTGTGAACGATATAAACATGAAACTTCTTAAAGTCATTTCTAGAATAGTACATGTTATGCTTTCTAGGACGTCTTTTCTCCTTTAGGACGTTTACAACGGCCAATTGTTTCTTACTGCGTTATAATCGATGATTAAGACGTCGATGCATACGGAGTTCCGTTCATGCAGTTCTTCCATCCGGTACATAGACATGGATTTGGGGAGGATATTCTTCACACTTCTATCTCAGTACACCACAATACAGAACATACATTAAAAACCTTTCGAATGCCAGGTATAGCACTAGGCAGCCTAAAGGTAATTTGGTTAACTACAGCAATACTCCAAAATATTTTGAGATATTAGAAAATTGCAAAAGCGATAAGAGCATAGAGATATACAAAATGAGTGAAGTTTTTCCAATATCATGTATTTCTTGCCGCCGCAAGAAAATCAAATGTAACAAAGTTAAACCATGTAATCAATGTGAAAAGAGGCATATTTGTTGTAATTTCCCGTCTACATTTCGTAATATAAAAATTAATGAAGATGAATTGGATAATCAGACTTTGACTAGTCAGCATTCAGGCTCAAACATCAGCGGCGATAGTAGCAGTGTAGGTAACTCAGAATCTGATCACGGAGGTAATGCCGGAAATTCACAATCAAATATATTGCTGAGATTGACTGAAGAAGTGGATCATTTAAAGAATGAAAAGATTACAATTGCAGAAGAACATGCTCAATTGAAGAAGAAATATCAGCACTTACTTGCCCGGCTAAATAGCTATCGTCGGGCTTCGAATAGTAATGATGAAAAACTGGAATCCTTCAAGCAGAAAGATCCTATTCCTATAAGCGGAGAAACATCCGAATTGGGGGATAAGTACTATGGACCGCTGTCATCGAATTATATGATTAATAACCTCGATAAGGGTGCAAATAAGATAAATAATGAATCAGGACCCAAAAACAAAGGATTTGAGACATTGGAGTCAAGAAGACCCAGCTCAAATGACCTGTTACAAATGCATGAGTCGTTTTCTAGCCAGGAAAACAACCAAGACTTAATCAAAAGGTCGTTGCTGAAGAAACCATTACCATTCCTACTTGGGCTTGATTCTATTATTGGGTCAAGAAATCTATCCAAAACCAACCTTGAAAAATTAAATTTACATGTAATTTTTAAATTGGTGGATTACTTCTTCAGTTATCATCCTCTTTATAAGACGTTTATTTCCAAACAGCAAATAGTTGACTTTTTAATGAATTACGATGCTATGAAGGACAATGAATGGGAAAATGACGATGAATTGTTGTTGCTTGTAATGATTTTATTGCTACTGATCCAAAGACTTACGTCTAGAGAGTTTATTGATATTAAATTATTGGATAATGTAGAATCACATATTAAAAACTATAAGAAAGTGAAAGATTACCTAACTGATATCTTGTACCATAGGTTTGAAAAGATCAGACACAATTTGATTAATGAAGCAATTGCAACGATTCAATCTTATATACTATGCACAGAATGGCATTTTATTGAACAACGCTATGAGGAGTGTTGGTCAATGATGTTTCACACATGCTCAATATCTTATTCCATTGGACTACATGTTATGGGTAAATTCAGTTTAATGGATGAAAAACAACTGAATGAAAAAGACGAAGATATAGCACGTTACAAAGTCTGGTTTGCTTTGAAAAATATTAGTGGACAGATATGTTCTGTATTAGGTAGACCAAACCCTATTTCTTTGCATGTCAATTCTCAAATTTTGAAAGTCTCTGATCCTGGCCATCCCAAGCTGGATTTGAAAAAATGCCGAATGCTTGTGTCTCTCAAAATTGGGCTTAGTGAGTGTCTTAAGCTTTCAAACATGATGTTGATCGAAAATTTTATGACTAACTTTACTATCAAAGATTTACTAGAATTGGACACTAAATTTAAAAAGGAGATCGATTTAATGAAGTGGTTTATTAATGATAAACTATATGATAATGATAATTTAGTTGATGATATAAACATTGATTCGATGGAAGAAGGTTCAGATTACGCCTCTGATAAAGAAGATTTTGTGGTAGACAAGACAAATTTATTAGTTGATTTGACGACTTTCTATATAAACAGGGCCAAATTATTTCAACCATTTATAATTGAGTTCAAGGATCCACGGGACACAGTAATGGTTGTTAGATTGTTACATGACTCCATATGCAGATATTTGGATTGTTGCATTTACTTCATAAATTCTTTCTTAAAACAATATGGTGAAAAGTATAAAGAAAGAGAATTTGAACATTTAAGGACACCTGGTTTTGGAAAATTGTTAAGAGTACACTTTCCATTCTTAAATTCTTTTATTTACCAAGGTATGTTAGTTATCTTCACATTTTTGCATTACAAATTCAGGGACTTTGTCGAATATGATGAATCATCAAGTAATAATGAACTTAATTATTCTGAATTCTTGAGGAAAATGGAAGAATCCTTTAATACTTTATTGAAACTTGAGTCCAACTTTGCGAAAATGACAGAGTTTCATAACAGACTTTGGTCTTCAAATATATCTCGCTTGATTCGCATGAATCTCGAGCATATTGAAAAAATCCGCAGAAAACAAAACACTAAGATTGAAATTGACCGTCAAAGATTTGAGAGTGATCTCGATGAACTACAAACACAAATTAACTTGGGACACATTCCCGAATCTGAGTTTCAAGGTTTTAATCTACGCGACCCCTTTTGGATAACAAATCCAGATAATCTACCGTATCACCTTACTTCTCCTAGCGATGACGATAAAGCACCTAATCCAAATTTAAAAATTGAATCCAAGCAATACGAATCTGTATCTAAAAATCCTGGTCTATCAAGTTATCCAGATCATCCAAGGCAACCTCAACCTTTGCATACTTCCCAAATACCTTCGGATATGGTTATTGATGATTTGAGCGGTCAAGAAAATGCACCCTTTAACGACATTTGGAGTAGAAATTCTTCTTACCCATCCAAGTCAAACTCATCCCAGTCTCAACAAATTCAGCAAAACGCCACGTCTGGTCGTTCTTCGAGTCAAGAGCAACAACAGGAACAGCTAAATGTACTTGGTTCTTATGGCTTTGATATGCCACAACAGTCTTTGAATATAACGCAGCCAATTGGAATATTAAATGACGCTGATTACCCAACACAACTGCCTGAGTTTTCTAACCATAATTCTCAACAAAGTGATGTCAATGAAGTAAATAATCCAGGTTTTAACCCAGAAGCATTTTGAGCATTAGAATTCCTCTCTAAGTATATATGAACAAAATTCTAAGTTTTGTATTAATATCGGCTTATTTGTAGTATCACGTGCGGCGCTACCTGGAATCTTTCGGAAACCAAAAAACCGACCTACAAGTAATGCTTTTATCACCTACATAATACTAAATTAGACATAGATTATTGATTTAAGATATAGAATAATGTCGAGTTTTAAGAAGTTCACAGATTTTTTATTTTCCAAACAATCGTTGAGATACGTTTGCACCACTCATTTTTGGGGACCTGTTTCCAATTTTGGTATCCCTGTTGCTGCCATGTTGGACTTAAAGAAAGATGCGGATTTGATTAGTGGGCCAATGACAGGTTCATTGATTGTATACTCATTAGTTTTTATGAGATATTCTATGGCTGTTACACCACAAAATTATTTATTGTTTGGTTGTCATTTTGTGAATGAAACAGCTCAATTAGCCCAAGGTTTTAGATGGCTTAAGCATCATTACGAAAGCACTCCAGAAAATGCCGACCCTGAGGGCAAATGATTTAGTTTTTTGGTAATATTAAATGGCTTTTTGAATTTAGGTTAGACTACGTCCTGTGTCTTCAATAAATCGAAGCTGATATAATGCATATTCTATATTAACTTATATAACTATTCCATACTATACATCACGAAATAAAAATACATGCGAATGCGACATTATAGGTCAATCGAATATAGATTTTGGACGATCAGTACCTTGTGTGGGACCTATTGCTTGTTTTCCGTCAGATTCATAATCAGTATCTTCATCAATTATTATTCTCTTTTCTGATTGACCATTTTCGCTCCTGTCAAGCATACTATTCAATTTATCCATATCTATATTTAGTATTCCTATACCGTTTCCTTCTTTTATTTTCTGTCGTTTATTTGTTTGCTTCTCGTCTTGTGACTTTGCCCTACCATATGTTATCAATTCTTCGTTTTCATTGTATGAGGAATAGTCAAAAGCCGCAGTTTGACTTTCAGTTTCTGCCACAAACAATTCATTATTGGGTAAGCTATTCTCGATGGTCGACGGTAATTTCCCCATATGCGACGAAATGGATGATTTCGTTTTTTGAATTTCATTTCTTTTGGGAAAACAAGTATCTGAAAAGTTTTCATTATCATCAGGTACAACTTTATGAATCACATGTGGCTGTAAAGCTAACTTACTTTGAAAATTCTTAGGTCCATTAACATTTGCTTTAGAGTTCTCTGGTAGATCATATTCATCATCATTAGTAATTTGTACGTATTGTATCAAAATGTGGGGATTGTTTTGCAACTCAAACAAAATGGGGTCACCTGGGGTCTTAAAGAATATTTCGAAGTAATCTTCATTTGACATTGAAATCATATTGTTTAGATTGATATATTCATCAGTGTTAGAATCCGTATTGGTTTGCATGCTGATTGATGTAATTAGATTCATAAAATTTCTGAAATCTTTCAATCTGAAATTTATACATTTTCTTCCTTGCTCAATGTTTGCCTCACCAGTAAGATTAGTATTGAGTAATTCATCAAGTGTTAGGGCAATCGTAACAGACATTTGTTGTTTTAAATATTCCCTATCCTTCTGAATCTGTTTAGTATACCCGCTTAACAGAATCTTTTCATTTTTGATTTCAATTTTGAAGTCTTCAGTAGATACGGGAATCATGTCCAAAAATTGCTTAGGTATAACTTGTTCGATCATTATATAGTTTACTCTATTAGGTTCACTTTCTTCTCTGCTTTTCTCTCCATGTTGCTGGTTGTATAATTCTCTCTTGTACACCGATGAAACGTTTAACTGATTCCTAAAAACCGGCTGGTAACTTGTTTGATACTTTTTGATAATTAGCTTTCTGGTCTTTATTTCTATCATTAACTTATATTTCATGTTTATTTGTACATCCCTCGACCAGTGTATTTTGAAGCATATGTAGTCAATATCAACCGCGTCAAGATTCTTAAAAAGTATAGCCATATGTTTTGAGTTGATCACAAACGAGTAAGACAATTTAGAATCATCAAGTTCGGAACCTATACCATTTTCATCACCAGTATCAAATCCTTCTGGTATTACGTCTGTAAAATCCACAAAGTAATCATAAAAGAATGACCTTTTAAAGACAACCTCTGCATAAGAAGTTTTGGCATTATTCACTGCTGAAATAGATAACGAATCAGGGCAAATTATGAATTTAAGATGGTCAGATATTGCCGCCAATGACAGAATACTCTTAGACCAAATAACCTTGTTCTTCTCTGAGTCTATAACGCCAACAAATGACATGTTATATTCGATTCTATTCAGCACCTAAAACGGTTGATCTATATCTTGGTGATATTGAGTCGCGCATATAAATACTTCCTTCAGAATGTTACTTTACTTCGAAGGGTTTTATTAATGCAATAGGTCTGTACTTAATTTGAAACCTACAGCTAAAATGGTATACTCAATCCTCATAATCAACCCCAATTCATCAGTTAGTGTAACAAATAATTTAAAGGATATCCTTATTAAGCCTCCGCAAATTCAATTTGAATTCTATACTGCACCTCCCGAAGCACCTAAAGAGATCAATGGAAATGAAACCTCGATATTATCCGAGAAAGCGGTTCTCCCAGATTTACTAGAAAATGGTGCTGTCGATAAATATGATGGATTTTTAGTCTGCTGTTATTCGGATCATCCTTTGATCCACTCGCTTGGCAAGCACACAGATAAGCCGATTCTTGGAATAATGCAAGCCACCTTACTATATGCTTTGCTGAATTCCTCTATATGTAGACTGTTCATATTGACGAGTGTCAATGAATGGGAGCCACTATTGGACAAAGCAATCACAGACTTCGTTGGTTCTAGTGAGTTTCCAAGTAAAAAGTTTCAAAAGACGAAGGGGCTTGATGTCAGCGTACTTAGCCTAAGCGATCCTGAAGAGTATTTTAAGATTTCTACTAGACTTACGGATATTTTGCAAAAAGAGTATGCAGATGATAACATCAATTGTGTCTTATTGGGCTGCGCTGGCATGGCCGGATTGGATGAAAAATTAAACGAAAGTTTTCCTGGTATTCAGTTTATTGATAGTGTTAAGATAGGGGTTGAACTTCTCACTGGTCTCGTACGTTTCTATAAACAGTAATATGGTAACCGAAGCAAGGATCGTATGGTACAAGATGTGTATATGAGCGTGCGCGTCCTCAAATGATAGATGCTCTTAATTCGATTTAACTAGAGATATTCTCTATTAACATATATACAATAACAGAGATTAATTGTTAGTCAGATCGTGATATATACTTATTGTGTTTAGTGTCAAGGTATATCTATTTATCGTATGTATAAAAAAAATGGAGTCAGATAAGAAAAATACGAGTAGCTCATCACTTGTCAATACCCCAGGTAGTGAATCAGAGGTTCCTCATCCCATTAACAGAAAGCCTACATTTCTTGATAGAATTATGAGAAGACAAACGTCATCAGAATATATAGAACGTTCTGAATCAGATAAGAAAAAGAAGGTTACTGGGGAGAATAATAAAGGGAAAAGAACAAGGGAAAACTCATTACCACCATTATCACAATTGAGCTTAAAGGGGTATAAGGCGTCTTCAAAACGCCGGCTATTGGATGATGAATTGGCTAACAACATTAGAAATTTGCTTCCCGGAAGACTACAGCTATTCGATGAGTGGGAGTTGGTGTATTCTCTAGAACAACATGGGGTATCGCTCAATACACTTTATCATAAAAGTGACCCCGATTACCAGTTACTGCAGCTCCGCAAGAATAAATCTGAAGTTGGATATGGTGACTCGATCATTAGCTCAATGGTGTCGGGTAATGTCAATTCAATGTATGAAAGAAGAAGACCCCAAGGTTATGTTTTAATAATAAAGGATGAGAACAATTCCAAATTCGGCTGCTTTGTGAATGAGTACTTGAGGCCAATGGATCAAAAGAGATATTATGGGAATGGTGAATGCTTTTTGTGGAAGGCGGAACACTTCACACCTTCACCTTCCAATTCGAATAGCGAAGAAGATATAACACACCATTCAACCACTCCACAAATAAGATTCAAAGCATTCATGTATACCGGTATCAATGACAATATAATATATTCAAACCATGACTTTATAGCCATAGGATCCTCTAAGGGTCAGAATGGTTTATGGATAGATAAATCTTTATACAACGGGGTCAGTTATTCATGTGATACTTTTGGGAACGAAATATTAAACAGCAATAATAGTGAAGCAAAAATAGGAAAATTCAAAATAATGGGTCTAGAATTATGGCGGGTTGGTACTCTTGAATAAATACTTATGGAAAGCATTATCCGTCATTCTTGTAATTCTTTTCTATTCATTCTTTGGGACGAATTTAACAAATGGAACGGCACAATTAGAGAAACCACTATCTTCAAGAAGACCTCATACTAACTTAAATATGAAATATTCGTACAAGGGTTAAGAACTGGTAAGTGTTGTAATTTTGCCGATATGATATCAATGAAGTATTGCTCTTTCTATTGTTGTTTCAGGTTTACAGCGTTCCTGATTGTTACTGTTTATAAGATTTGCAGACTGCCTAATATCTCATTGGGCTGAAAAACTTGTCTATAATCTGAGGTCTTTCAAAAGTTCAAGAAAGGTTAACCTTTGAACTCTAGAATAATAATGACCTAAATCAGATTAATTAACTTGAGAAGTGAATATCAATATTTGAAAAAGAAGTTTAAATCTACAAAGCCGTTTTAATAATAGAAATATTTAGGTTGCTAGCTTGTCAATATATCACAATCCTGTATTAGCACAAAATAGTTGCATTGTGTCTAATTTTATAATATCTTGTAATATAAAATCAAAAATATTCTATTCAAGTCAGAAATATCAATTTGCGTTATTATCTGGAAAGCAGATATATCGGTTGAAAAATAATTAGTTCTTAACATTCCTACTAAGACAATGGGATCGTTCATAAATCGTTTATTTTGGTATACGATAGCCACTTAATAGAAATACGAATGATAATTATGGAAGACATTCACAATTCGTAAGCATAGAACTGTGTCATTCATTGTAGATAAGAATGTAATAAACTTAAAAGTATCCATAAAAGTTCTCGGTCTAAATTTAGAAATACCTTAATAAACTAATGAATAACTAAGATACGAACTAAACTCTAAATGAATATATACCTATTTACATTTTTAGTTCAATATTAGATAATGTAGCTTACTCCAACTAGAAAATAAATCTCGTAAGCTAAATCTCTGGTGGACTGTTTGTGTACTAACTGACTAGTATGGGGTATTGTTTCCTAGACAGTATGTGTCGCAATTTTTTTCGATTTGCAGTTACTGACAATTTGAAGTTAATGGATGATTATATACTATTAATAACGCTAGTGACATATCCTAGAACAGTATTAATGTATTTTTAACTTGTATTAGGAAAACTAACTTTAGAGTTGATAATAATAAGCCTATATGATGTTTCCTATAAACGAAAGCGAACGGGATTCTGAGTATAAATTTAAGTCAATACCCATTCGTCAATTTAATGAGAGTTATCAAATACCACCATGAAGTATCAGAAAGTCATTATTTTACTGTTCGTTACATCCTTGTCTGCGGCGATATATAAAGGTAGTATCATCGACGTTGGTCAAGATGTGAGTTCTAATCAAATTCAAGGAACTATTCTACTACTGAGTACATCATTTGAAGGAAGTATAGATCAAAGCCATACTCCAAATTCTTCCCTTGAGGAAGCAACACCTCCTAGTTCCTCCTGCGAAGAAACAACTCCTCCAAGCTCGTCTTGCGAAGAAACAACACTGCCAAGCTCATCTTGTGAAGAAACCACTCCTCCTAGCTCATCTTGTGAAGAAACAACACCTCCTAGTTCATCTTGCGAAGAAACAACACCTCCAAGTTCTTCCTTTGAGGAAACAACACTGCCAAGCTCATCTTGCGAAGAAACAACTCCTCCAAGCTCGTCTTGCGAAGAAACCACACCTCCAAGTTCTTCCTTTGAGGAAACCACTCCTCCTAGCTCATCTTGTGAAGAAACAACTCCTCCTAGTTCATCTTGCGAAGAAACAACACCTCCAAGTTCTTCCTTTGAGGAAACCACTCCTCCAAGCTCGTCTTGCGAAGAAACCACTCCTCCTAGCTCATCTTGTGAAGATACAACACCTCCAAGTTCTTCCTTTGAGGAAACCACTCCTCCTAGCTCGTCTTGCGAAGAAACCACTCCTCCAAGCTCATCTTGTGAAGAAACAACACCTCCAAGTTCTTCCTTTGAGGAAACTACTCCTCCTAGCTCATCTTGTGAAGAAACAACTTCTCCAAGCTCATCTTGCGAAGAAACAACTCCTCCAAGTTCTTCCTGCGAAGAAACAACTCCTCCAAGCTCGTCTTGCGAAGAAACCACCCCTCCTAGCTCATCTTGTGAAGATACAACACCTCCAAGTTCTTCCTTTGAGGAAACCACTCCTCCTAGCTCGTCTTGCGAAGAAACCACTCCTCCAAGCTCATCTTGTGAAGAAACAACACCTCCAAGTTCTTCCTTTGAGGAAACTACTCCTCCTAGCTCATCTTGTGAAGAAACAACTTCTCCAAGCTCATCTTGCGAAGAAACAACTCCTCCAAGTTCTTCCTGCGAAGAAACAACTCCTCCAAGCTCGTCTTGCGAAGAAACCACCCCTCCTAGCTCATCTTGTGAAGATACAACACCTCCAAGTTCTTCCTTTGAGGAAACCACTCCTCCTAGCTCGTCTTGCGAAGAAACCACTCCTCCAAGCTCGTCTTGCGAAGAAACCACTCCTCCTAGCTCATCTTGTGAAGAAACAACACCTCCAAGTTCTTCCTTTGAGGAAACTACTCCTCCTAGCTCATCTTGTGAAGAAACAACTCATCCAAGCTCATCTTGCGAAGAAACAACACCTCCAAGTTCTTCCTTTGAGGAAACCACTCCTCCTAGCTCGTCTTGCGAAGAAACCACTCCTCCAAGCTCATCTTGCGAAGAAACCACTCCTCCAAGTTCATCTTGCGATGAAACAACACCTCCAAGTTCTTCCTTTGAGGAAACCACTCCTCCAAGCTCATCTTGCGAAGAAACAACACCCCCAAGCTCATCCTGTGAAGAAACAGAGACTCCAACGAAGTCAACTCAAATAACAACTGAAACAACTTCCAAAACCACTATTAAAGCAGTCCATCAGAAACCAACGGAAACCAATTCCGCTACTAGCAAACCGACAACTTTGATTGCCTCTCCTTCTCGTACGACTTCTCCAGCTGCGCGTCCTCCAGCTATCAAAACTTTCGAAGGTGCTGCTCTATGTAGAGGCCCTTCGTCAGCAGCTATTTTTTCTGCCATATTTTCGATTTTATTATCCATATTCTAGGTAGCCAATCATTACGATCAATGACTGATTTTCTACTTTGCTCATTATTACACGGATTTTTTTATATTACATTTGTTATAACATTGATCTTCCTTGGTTATTATATTTAATGATTCAAGTTATGTTCTTCTCATAAAATATTCGACTTTAAATCAAATATTGTAGTATAGCATCTTGTGTGTTTGGCCCACTAGGTTACATCAAGTTTTCATTGTAAAGTATTGTACTGATTACCTTGAGTACAGAAAACCCACTATGACATTGTAAAATATTTTTTCATTCCAAAACAACTTTTGAACCTGGTATTGCTGGTTATGTTTGATTCTTTCAGGAGTCTAGATACGGTTAATTCTTGAAAAATGTTGAAACGCGGAATTAACTTTTGTTGCAGACTTAAACTTTAATTTATGGCTGGACCTTTGCGAATTGCTGCAAAATCGTCGCATGTTTTATAATTGTTTCAACATAGACATCTAGTTCTTTGCAGAAGGTATACTAAAAATAACTGGCATTGCCACATGTATATCAAGGAATCAAATAACATGTTTGAAAATAGATCTCAAGAAGTAACATATTTAAAATAGGAAATTTTTTAATAATGTATGTACGTGTATCCAATACACCAGATGCATGAAACGTATATATATGGGACAATTATCCACCTATTCTGATATGAAAAAAGTTAAATTTTAATTCACATCTAAATGAGGTCTATATATTCGATCGTTTTAATTTATTTAGCATCAACAATTGGTGCAACAGCCATGCACAATCTCTCGCTGAGTGCTGGCATTGAAGAAAGTGGAGGAAATTATGGGAGCATCGGCGGTGTGTCGACTTATTATACCACCTGCTATGCTCCTGAAACAAGTACGGTGGTTATTACATCATGTTCAGAAAACTCTTGCCAAACCACAAGTCACGAAACTGGAATTACTGTTGTGACTACAATTACGCTGGGGGTAACAACTGTTTTTATGACTTATTGCCCGTTATCGACGGAACACCAGGTTGTAGAAAAGACTGATTCTGCTGGTCAAGTAACAACCTCAACTATTCCAGCTAATACAGAGAATCCGCAACCATCGGACGATTGTGAAAATGAGCCTTCAGATGACGAAGATAACGATGAATGTGAACCTTCTGCTCCCACCTCTTGTCATAGTTGTGCTGAATCTACATCTAGTTCAGTTTCTTCTGGAATTCTGAGTTCTGTATCGGTGAGCTCAAGGTCTAGTGTTTCGCTGGAAATCAAGCCAAGCTCAAGTATAGTGAACACTTCCATTACTTCTGCATCTGAATCTACTGACTACACAACGATCTATGCACCTACTACATCAACTATCACTATAACTTCTTGCAGCAGAGGAAACTGTCACACTTCAACAGTACCTACAGGTGTTACTATCGTTACATTGACTGATGAGACACAGATTACAACATACACAACTTACTGTCCTACAACAGAAGTTGTACCAGTTACACCTACTTCTTCGTCTTCTGAAGCAAAGTCGTCATCTAAACCACTAACAACCTCTAAGAAGGTATCTTCTTCTGAAGCAACGTCATCACCCAAGCCACTGACAACTTCAGTATCTTCTTCTGAAGCAAAGTCATCATCCAAATCACAAATATCTTCCAAGCAGGTATCATCTGCAATTTCTACAAAGAAATCATCCAGCGTAATTGACGAAACAAGTTCATCCAGGTTCCATCAGAGTTCAACCACTTCACTGAAACTTGAATCTCGATCTAGTATCAAAGATACATCTGTTACTTCAATTCAAGAGTCGACTGACTACACAACGATCTATGCACCTACTACATCAACTATCACTATAACTTCTTGCAGCAGAGGAAACTGTCACACTTCAACAGTACCTACAGGTGTTACTATCGTTACAGTGACTGATGAGACACAGATTACAACATACACAACTTACTGTCCTACAACAGAAGTTGTTCCAGTTACACCTCCTTCTTCGTCTTCTGAGATTATATCACTGTCTGAATTCTCAAGTGACACTTCAACTAAGTCTTCGCTGGTAAGTTCTATAGTTTCAAGTACTCTTTCTACAGAAAGCTATAGCACCTCGTTATCCACATCTTCTGAAACTAGTGGGATTTCCATATCTTCGTTATCATCATTAAAACCCTCCAAAATGAAGGAGAAGTCTTCTCGGATTGAAAGTACTAGTATAAAAATAACATCCCATTTGACTTCTGAAGGTACGACTATTCACATACCTACAACATCGACTGTAACTGTAACGTCTTGTAACGGAAATAGTTGTGCTACATCCACTATTGAGACTGGTATCAGTATTGTGACCGTGACTAACGAGTCAGAAACTACTAGCTATACTACCTACTGTCCTTTAACGACGTCTTCTCAAGTTGAATTGTCAACAGACTCAAGCCCGACTCAGTCTTCTGTTGAACCTACTTCGGTTACTGAATCTGTATCTGTAACATCCGAGACAATTTCTTCTAGTCCGCAGTCATCTTCTGTTGAATCTACTTCATTGCAAGGAAGTTCAACTTATTTTGAAAGCAAATCAGAAAGTAAGGATTCAATATCATTGACATCTAGTTATAATACTAAAGATGGTACTATCACCTTAACAAAAGAAATTACATCAACCTCGTGTACCAACAAATATGCATGCTCAACCACAGTATTGTCTACAGTTGTGACTTCAACTTCCTCTTATATACTACCTTCATCTATTTCAATAGAATCAAGTTATGAGGGTTTAGCCTGGAGTGGAAAGTCAAGATCTACCATTAATGCAATATTGCCGCTCATCTTGGCCTTATTTTCCTTATTTTAGATCATTGATTTATATATAACTATTTGTTCGTTAATGTATTACTATTTGTTCGTTAATGTATTACTATTTTATTTCTCGTGTCTACGTTATTTTTGTCTATCAAGAAAAAAAAATAGCGCTTGCAATAAAAAGAATCTAACTTTTTTTAATGGGATATATATATATACATATATATATATAATTTATATTTACCATACCGTTGAGGATGCACACTATTCACAGGATTTAAAATACCAAAAAAATTAACCAAAATATAATTGTTGAAATGAAATATAACTTTTTTTAAAAAAAACAAAAATTCAATTGTACCGTCATAAACTAACAAAAGTATACGCAATGTAGGATTAAGATTTAAGATCGAGGTTGAAGTTGATCTTAAATGGGGCATGTTGAGTGCCAAACATCCTGTATGTGTGAAATAAAAACAAAAAGAACAAATCGACAAGCGTCATAAAATAAACCAAGACAAGCAAGCATTGGGGAATATTATGTTCATTTCAAGTCCGGGATATTTAATTCGTCAATCAACTCAAATATTGTTTGATTGTCATCAATGAAATTGTTATTAACCACGTTACATAACACGTACTCCTCGTTAAAGTTGGTCATCAACTTGACAAACGCATCAACGGCCTCTTTAGTGATGTCAACATCTTTCACAAAATCACTTTGAAAGATTTTGATCCATTCTGTAATCAATCTATAGACCTCATCCTTCCAAGCTAAAAAGGAGACCTTTTCAACAATAGTTGGTTGCAAAATTTCCTCACCTGGGAATACACCCCATGTAACTGCGTTAATGTCATCGTCTTTAGTGTTTGAAGATAACTTTCCCTTTTGGTCAACTGCGTAATACGTCAAAATAGAGGAATTGGAATCTCCTTGGGTCTTGTTGTAATTATTAATCTGATTTAACAAAGCAGGAAGAATATCTCTGTGAACAAAAAATTCTAAATATTGTTTCTGGTAAACATAGCCATTCTTTGGACCCCAACCATAAACTTTATCATTAGATTTGACAGCATTTAATGAAGGTTGAGAATTTAAAGTGAAAAACCCTTTTTTATTTAAAGCGACTAAGTTGTCAACAATAATAGCCGAATCTTCACCAATAGCACTGTCTGACCAAGGCAAAGAGTTTAATTTACCATTCAAGTACGAAATAATAATCTCTGAGAATTGCTTCAATGTTGCTGGGTGTCCCCACAAATCGAATGCCTTCTTTGGCGATTGTCTCAATAAATCTGTTGCAAATAAATCAATGTCACCAAAAGCGGGAGATCTTGAATCACCCCATCTACCGTTTG
Organism: Debaryomyces prosopidis; assembly: GCA_030578795.1. Classification (NCBI taxonomy): domain Eukaryota; kingdom Fungi; phylum Ascomycota; class Pichiomycetes; order Serinales; family Debaryomycetaceae; genus Debaryomyces; species Debaryomyces prosopidis. The sequence goes on along the minus strand of JAKTZG010000002.1, from coordinate 104,091 downwards.
GAAACTCATCCCAGGTCGAGGTACGTGATATGTACGAATATTTTCTATTTTGCCAGAAAATAGGACGGATTGATTCTTTTGATCTTTGAGGGTGTAAAGACTTCCTCCATGGTAAATCACTTCCGCCAATAACTTTGTGAGACTTGACTGACTCAATTAAATTCAAATTTTCTAAAATCATAATAGTTGCTCTTTCTAAGTTCATAGTATAGAAGTGTAAATGATTGACGTAGCCAGATTTGATCAACTTTGTACACATTTCACTAACCAATTCTGTCCCTTTTGCTCTTACCAAATAATCATCCTCCTTAATTGGTTCTAATGCATCTAAGAAATGTTGGGGAATAGATATTTCTGACCACTTCGCTCTTCTGATGAACGCAGCATAAGTCGAAATTGGCATAATACCAGGAATAATTGGAATGTCAATACCTATTTTACGAAGCTTTGAACACCAGTTAATAAAGTTATCCGCGTCATAAAACATCTGGGTAATGATTAAGTTAGCACCTGCGTCACACTTTTCCTTCAAGTATTGCAAAGTTTTATTTTCGTCTTCTTCTTCTGGGTGTCCTTCAGGGTATGCAGCAACACCAATGTTGAAGTGATCGCCATATTTGTTACGGATGTACCTAATTAAGTCCTTGGCGTATTTAAAGTCCCCGGTAGATTCTGAACCATCCAACGGTGGGTCTCCTCTCAACGCTAAAATATTCTGGCATCCCGAAACGTACGCTTTATGCAATGCCTCGTCAATCAACTCAACCTTCATATTTGTGCACGTTAAATGCATACATGTTTCCAATCCAAGAGTCGATTGCGCAGTATAGACCATCTCATTTGTTAAAGTAGACGATCTACCCCCTGCATTCCAAGTAATATCAATAAAAATTGGGTTCAAGTCGTACATTCTGTCCATTCTATCGTAAAGATTTTGGACCCCTTGAGACGTCTTTGGAACGAAAAACTCAAAAGAGAATGTAGCTGGTGGTGGATTCGACGTTGAGTGAGCTTGCTGCAATTTTTCCGAGATTCTCATGGTCTACTCTGTCTCTACGTAAAGATGAATTGTTATTAAACTTGAGTTCTATGAATAAATTTGTTGAAAATTATCTCGTTTATTACTTTGAATAGTTTGATCCGGTACCGCACCTGAAAAATTATTAGATAACAGCATGTGATATGACTCATTACGTAATTCTATAGTTTTAGGTCGTATACTATATAGCTTCTAAAGTTCATCATGAATGCCATCAGAATCGGATTGCAATTGATCGCCTTCATCATGTAGATTACCTTGAGATGAAATTTCAGATTTTCCTGTAGAAATTTTCTGATCTTCGTTATCTTTGCTTTTATCAACCAAGCGTTTTATTTGATCATCATATGTAGTCCATTCGGGAATTTGTCTTTTGGCCCTGTCTAACTTGTTTTCCTTTGTCAAAGGATTGTTGCAAAGGTCAATGGTTTTTGCATTGTTGAATTCGCTTGCAGAACACCAAGTCTCACACCAGAGCCATTCTTGAGGAAGGGAATGGATCTTTATCTTGTTTTGCATATTGTTGGGTAAATCTTGATCTAAGTTGGCTAAAGAGTTTGGATCGGATGAAAGCTTTTGGTAGTGAGATCTCAATCTATCACCGGCAGATATTGCTCTGAATTTCTCCAAATCCACTACAAACAAGGCACTGATATGGTACTTTAGTCCGTCTTTCAACACATGTGCCCAGTAGCCTTGCTTCCAAAACCTAAACCCTTCCATGTCTTCCCTCGAATCACACATCGGAGCAAATCCATATGGTGCTCCCTCCAAGTCAATATCAACCAATTCCTTCATATTGGTACGTGCAATCTGATCTGCATCAACAAAAATCACTTTCTTTAAGTCTTGTGGAAACAAGACGTCTAAAAACAAAATTTTATATCCCCAGATGGTGCGCTGCTTTTCTCTCTGGAATCTTAGCCAGTTTGGCCATTTATATGTTATGAGTTCATATTCAAAATTGTATTCCTGTGCTAGAAGTGGTAATAACTTCTTGAAATGGGAAGATATATAATTTTCAATAATCCAGAATTTAACCAGATTATTTGTATGCGCCATGACAGAGGCTGTCATAATAGATAAAAATCTTTCGTACAAGTGACCACTTGCAATAGTAAAGATATTGATATCGGCTTGTTTTTTTGTAACAGGAGCTTTTGGTTTTAAAAGAGACTTCACGAAACTACCAACTTTGCTGTCTTCTTTAGACTCTGTATTATCTTCTTCAAATATAGATTTATTTTCATAGCCCGCATTGGTGGTAAACCTTGGTTTTAGGACAAGCCCATTAAGATTCATTACCGCGAGTCTTATCCTATCAAGAGGATCTGTATTGGATATGAATACATTTTCAGACGCAGAGAGTAATGAATAGTACTTATGACCTTTACTACCTGGTTTGATTCTAAAATCCCAAATACCTGGGTTCGCTGATAGTTGAAAATAACCTAAATTAGACATAACAGTTGTGTCAATATATGAATTATCTTTGATTAGGTCTAAAGTTAAGCCAGAAAGAGTCATGCCATATTTGACATTTTTAGCAAACCCTTCAATTAAAATATTCTTCAACACATAAGTCCCATAAATCGAATTACTAGCATAGTTTGATAATTTAATATTATCCAAATCAACTCCTGGAGGACTGTCGTGTATAACTACTTGCCATCTTGTAGGTGAATCGATATTCGTAGTAAATAATTCTTGACTTGGCACCATTTCAAATTCAGCTTTATTTCTAACATTTAATCTGCCCTTTTCATCAAATCGTGGTATAGATGAAGGGTATACCCCTCTGTAAAATCTGCCAATTTTGAGTCCTTCGGTTGATTCAAGTTGAGGTTCAAGTAAAATTTTAATTTCAACAAAAGGAAAATTTGCTATAGCATTTATCATGGAAACTAATTTTTGCGAATATTCGTCAATAGGATCAATTATAAGCAAAACTTCAACTGCTTTGGAAGAGATATCATTATTCTCCATTTCTAAAATGTTATCCATGTTCAATGAACTAAAATCAAATCTTGCAACATCTGTAATAAACATGTTATCATCAATGTGAAAAGATTTTGTGACGTAGGATGAGACCAAATCAAACCAGTCAGAACAGTCATGATTGGCGTGATATTCACAAAACGATTTTGGAAATTCTTGTGGGTATGCCGAAAAAATATCATTAAACAAATTAAGCCTCTGGCTAAATTCATAATCTAAAAGTTGCTGTAATTCTTTAAATGATAATGTCTTGTACAATCTAAAATATCTGCCGTTTAGTAAAAGAATAGAGTGATTAGGTGGTAATCCGTTGTCTTCAAGGAGCTTAATTATGTGTTTATCTGGAATATAACTGCATGATCCCTGTAATTTATCAGATAGCAAGGAAATCATGTTTTCAATGTCATCATTTTTTAACAGGTTGATGGTGAAAAGATTCTGTATTTGGTCCAATATATCACTATTCGTAGATTTGTTCAAGATTCTCAATTGAACAGAATACGATCTTTCCACTTTCATAATGCGTAAGACTTCAATAAATTGGGTCAAAATATTAGCAGAATTGATATCACCAATTAACCAAAACGTTGCTGATGCACCGTTTTCTTCCTTCTTATTCCTCTTGAAGGTAATAGAGTTGTTTATTAATTCTTGATTTATTCCCTTGTATTTAATTAAACTGGCATCCTCAGGAATAATACGTAGGTTTCTCTCAGATTTGGCGTTTTCGAAAAGAAATCCTTTCAACGACTTGTTAATATCATTTCCTTTTTGTATATGGTTTTGTATTAATCGAATATCTTGTGAGAGTTGCTTGCCCATTAATACCTGCCACGTTGATTTAAGCTCGTAAATAACACCGTTACATATAACTGATGGCGTATGAATTGAAAATCTATCCAAAGTATTTTGATAAATTGACTCATCAAAGTTGTATGTTGTAGGAATGTCAACAGCAGAAAAGATTTCTTTCTCAGCTGCTTCATCCTCTGCATCAAAATATTGGTATAAAAAAGCTAATCCTTCTTTCAAAGATGCTGTGTCGACAATAAAGTAAAATATCTTAGCTAAAGCCTTATCCTTCTCATTATCACCATATGCAATCAATCCAATCTGCTGAGGTATACTTTTATCAAGAATTATTTTGGAAAAAGTGAAAAATACTTTCAACTGTTCTTTGTCTGAAAAATTTAAAGCAAATATCAAATCATGAACATTTTCCCTTAATAATGGTATTTGGCCAGGTTTAAGATGTTGTGCCGCAAATCCTAAATAAGCTTCCTTCCTACTAGAAGAAAAGGTTTCATACACATCATCTTCTTCAATGTCGTTGAAAAATACTATACCTCCTTTCTTATGTCTTGTCATTGGTGTGAATTGATAATTATAAACTTTGAATCTATTTTCATTTGCACCCATAATTGTATTTCCTGTGCGAAATTGCGACTCTTTTACAGCACTTAACAAGGCAAACTTATATAAAAGCTTTTTTGCTTGACTAGTTGTAAATCCTAATACCTCTAGTTCATTCACCAACTTCAATTCACTTTGTACTTTATTCACTAATTTAAATACATCAAGTTCGAGTTTGTTTATGGGTGATCCATTGATATAAATGCCATTTGACTCTTCCGACATTCCAAGCTTCACATTAGCATCCACACTTTCTTTAACTGAATCAAAGTTTTGGGGATTCAACTGGGAAACATAATAAGCAAATTTAGGAAAATCTTGCAAAATGGTATTCAATAAGTCGTATTTCGAAATATCAGAATAATCATTCGATAAAATAAAGGAAGTCAATTTTAGTCCCAAGTCTGTAATATCATTTTTAGAAATAGGTTTAATCTCGTCAAGTCTTGCAATTCTTGATAAATCTTTTTCTAGATCATAATTATTGTTAGACATGTTACTCGTATCTATGGATTCAACTTTATTGATATCACGGTCATCTATGACAATATAATCAGTTCGTTTTAATGTGAGGTCGGCTCCATAGCCGCTTAATTGTTCACGTTGTTTGGAATTATTAGTAGGAATATATCTCCACGTAAATCTTAATTTTCCTATTTTTGCACTTTCATAGAGATTTATAAACATGCTTTTAAAAATTTCCGATTCTATATCGCCGTATAGAACTAAGAGAGGCGACTCCTGGTTAGAACCTATTATTCTGTCAAAAGGTAAAACATCATCTGCTGAAGTCTTTTTGTTGGTTTTCAACGCAAATACTTCGTCAGAGGAGCAGTAAAATTTGTCATTATAAAGAATCCAGGCCAGAATCTTATCTGATTCTCCTGATAATATCTTATTCCCGAACGAATCCATGGAACATTCTTTATTCAACCTACGTGAATACTGTGGGTCGACAACCTTATTATAATACTCATAATGTGCTTGTATACGAGGAGTAAATACTTTATTCACCAAATTAAACCCTATGAACGACTTGGCAGTGTCGTCTAAATTTAAGGCATCAAGCACTTTGTTGTAAATTTGGGAATCATTCAAAGGAATGCTTTCCACATCATTCAGTTCATCATCTGATTCAGTTTCTTCAGGAGAAAATCCAATGATACCGGATAAAGCACTGATAAACAAAGAATCGTTATATCCCGTTACACTTTCAAGTAAATTTAACTGGAACGGACTGTTTTCCCAATTAGCTTCAACATCTACTTCGAATTTATTTTCAACAGGCTTCAAATCCTTATCCAGGAAGGCAATTACGCCTAATAAAAAGAATTGACATATTGCTAAGCAGCAACTTAATTGCATTCTTACTACTTAATAGATAGTTATCTTATATGTGACCGATTGAAACAATTAGGTATATGAAAATTTGATCCTGGTTAATTACCATCAAATAAATTAAACTGCACCTAAGATAAAAAAATACATACAGCGTTTTTTCTGAGATCAAAACAAATAAACAAAATTATTGACCCTGTTAGTTCAATTGGTATTCACATAACTGAAATTAGCACCTAGCAGGATGTCCTCTAATGTATTTGAGAACCCTGAAGGCGGAAACTTGGGGGATTTCGCCGGTTTATCAAGATCGAGTCATAACGATGATGATGATATCAGTTTAACTTTCTCTTCTGATGAACAAGAAGATTTTATTGAAGATTTAGAGGGATCAGAGAAAGAAGATGATAGTACTTTTGGAAATGATGATCAACTTCTTTTGACTTCGTCAGATGATAATGAGCTGCAAGATGATGACTTGGATGATGATTATGATTTAAGGGACGCTCTTAGAAGTGCTGGTAACTTCAAACCTAAGAATAAAAAGAAAGCGGCAGCATCAAAGTCGTATTGGAAAAGAAAAATGATGAGGAGTACAAATCGTGAATTAGATCCAGAAGTTCGTATTAATTTATCACAAGCCAATGAAGCTTTTGTTAGAAATGATTTTCAAGTGGCTTTAAATTTGTATTTGGAAGTTATCAAGAAAGACCCTAAGAATTTTAGTGCGTATAAAACTTTAGGTGAAATATATAAGCAACAAGGAAGGTTGCATAAGTGTTGTAATGCATGGTTATTAGCTGCAAATATCCACCCATGGGACAGTCAATTCTGGGGGAATGTTGCCGAATTGAGTGGTGAATTGGGGCATATCGACCAGGCAATATACTGTTATGGTAGAGCTATTGCTTCGGATAATACAAAAAATGCAAAGTTCATCCTTGAAAGGGCATTTCTATACAAGGAGAAAAAGCAGTATGGGCGTGCTTTGGAAGGTTTCCAAAAAGTTCATCAAATATATCCTACTGACACAAGTATTATCAAAAACCTAGCTAGTGTTTATGTTGAACAAAAAAGAATTAATGATGCCATCAATTTATACATGAGAATATTGGACCTGAATATTAGTCCAACTAGTCAGCCTAAACAAAGTGTTCCAAAGTTTGGTTGGGCCGAGTTAAATATTCTCTGTGAATTATATTTACAACAGCATTCATGGAAAATAGGTATTAAGGTTATAAAATTAGTTGCAAGATGGATACAAAATAGAACAGACGAAAAATGGTGGGATGAAGTGGATGACGACTCTGAATTCGATAAAAGAAGATTCGTAGTGATTAAGAATTTATCACCTGCACAACAGACAAGGTCAAAAGAAAAGTTTTATAATTTGCCTATAGATATACGTTTTAAATTAGGAAGTCTAAGACTAGGATTGGAGCAAAAGGAAGAAGCTATGCGTCACTTTGAATATTTGTTAGAAGAAACTGAAGATATAGCAGATTTGTATTTTGAAGCTGGCAAATCATTGGAAGCACATGGATTTCATGAAGAAGCTTTAACTTTCTTGACTCGTGCCTCTCTTAGTGATGAACAAAATGAAAGTCCAGAGTTAGTCTCATTGCTTGCTAAATGCTTTCTTGAAGTTGGAGATTACACACAGGCACAACAGGCATACAGCTCTCTTTTGTACGGGGATCCTGATAATTTAGATTTTAAATTGGCTCTTGCGGAAACATTCTATCATCTTGGTGAAAGTGAAAAATCTGTTAAATTGTTAGAAGAAGTATCGCTTGCAACTGAAAAGAATGAGACCGGAAAAAATGATAGTAGTCATAGAAAATTGGTTAACGATGTTGTTGAAGAGGATAATTTGTCTTTAATTAAAAACAAACAATTAATAAAATCTGCTAAAAATTCCAAATTAAGCGAAGAAGAAAGATTGGAACTTGAAAATAATGCAAAAAGGAAAGTCATGGAGAAGTACCATCGTATGGAGCGTCTAGAAGATGCAATTACTAATAATGAAAAGGTTGCAGTTACAGCATGGATGCAATTAGCTTCCCAGTTAGTTGAAATGTTTATGAATGTTAGGATCTTTTTTCCAAGAGACAAGAATAGAGCATTTAAAGGTATTGTTTTGTACAGGCGAAAGAAACAAATGCGAATAGATGAAAAGTTAGCAAGGGTCTATAACTTATATGAAGGTATTAATAATGATGACGAAAATTATACCAGGCTGTTCCTCACATCAACAACTGAATATAGAGGCCTTAGTTATGACATATGGTTTTCTATCTTTGTTCAATATGCGATACTATTGTCTCGGTTCGATAATAATACCGAGTATGCAACTCATATAATAGAAGTTGCAAAGGATGTAAATGTCTTTGTTCAAGACAAAAACAAGGAAACCATCTTAAATATGGTGCTCTTAATATTTGGCATCAAACAAGAAGAGATTGGTACTGTCGTCATGACTTACATAAGGTACTTTTTGTCAGCTAATCAATTTTCGCCGTTCATCTACAAACTTTTCATGTGCTGCTTTGCGTCAGGGGTCGAGGCTTGGGAAACATTTGCCAATTATAATCACCAAAAGTTCTTTTTACGTCAATTAAAAGCTTATGACTCCATTCTCAGTGGTAAAAAGATTACTGGAATGGCAACCATAACAGCTGATCTCAAAAATGTTAAGCTTAATCGTGAACATCCAGAATTATTATACGTGTATGCGAATTTGTTAGGAGGAAGTAGAAGTTACGTTTCATCAATTGTTTATCTAAACAGGGCCTATAAGGAGTATAAGCAAGATCCCATGATCTGTATCGTTCTCGGCTTGGCTCATGTACATAGATCAATGCAAAGATTAAGTAACAACAGACATATACAATTGCTTCAGGGCATCAGTTACATTTTGGAATACAAATCACTCAGAGAAAAGGACGCATCTGCGTTTGAGTTACAAGAAATAGAATACAATTTTGGTCGGTTATTTCACATGATAGGTCTAACATCTGCAGCAATACATCATTATGAAAAAGTGTTGAAATATCATGAAAAATTGAAAAAGCATACTGAATACGATCTTCTGGTAGAAGCGGCATATAATTTATCCTTAATCTATAACATCAATGGCAATTCAATGTTAGCTAGAGAGATTACTGAAAAGTATTTAGTTATATAGTCAATTAGTCAATCTACTATGACAGAAAATGTCATCGCGGAAATTCATAATCTGATCTATATATATTATTACAATCAATATAGGATCTCCTCCTTAATAGATATATAAAAAGAATGGTTAGGTTGAAGCAAAGATATATATTATTTGATATACTATATCCACCAACGTCTGGTGCTAATGACTCTAAAGAAACTTTGGAAGATTCCATTAATTTTAGTAAATCAGGCCAAAATGCACTTTTAACGTTACATAAAACGTCCCCATCGAATATTAATCAAAAGACACTAACTCAAGCAATACGAACTGTTATACAAGATCATTTTGGTGACTTCGGAGCAGGTACAGCTGGTATGCAATTTGCAATCAAGTATTTCAGTAATAAAACTTCTACAGGTATAATAAGATGTGGTAGACTGATCTTTCAAATGGTAGTTGCTGCATTGGCCTTAATGAACAAACTAGGAGGTGAAGATGTAATAGTAAGATGTATTCATGTTAGTGGAACTATTAAAAAATGTGAAGAATACTCCATCAAGAGAAATCGAGAACTAATGAGAGTGTTAAAAAGTGGATCAGGCAAAACAAATCTCAGCAGTATTATATCTAACTTCGAAAATGAAGATGACATTATTGAAGTCACCGATGATGAAGCAAATATGAACTGATCTATCTTAATTATTGTACATTAGGATCATACAGTAATGTATTATCTGGATTTTTGTTCAATAGGGCCTATGCTAACAGAGATAGAGATACGAAAAATATTACCATTTAACCTATGTCTCATACTTATCATAAATTGGATGAAGAATCTAAATCTCCCGATCTAAATTTTACAAGAGTATGATAAGTGTGTTGTTCTACAACAAATCAAAACTTTAGAACCAATAGACACATTTACGAAATATTGCATTCAACTAATTATATGTACAGAAAGAGAACAGATTTCTTAAATAAATACATATACAATACATATATAGGACTATAATTTTATTGCATTTAACATATTGACTATATGATTCTTGTAAGTGAATACTTCAACTATGCGCTTAAGTAACTCCAACTGCGCATATCGCTATACACTTAAATCTTCTTAATATGTCAATAAAGAGAGATGAAATACATTTGCCCAACATATAAGTCATGGTTTCTGGTGTCGATTATACTTTGTATTTAGTTACTGATTCGACTATGATTCCAGAAGGTTCTACCTTCTTGAAGCAAGTTGAAGATTCCATTAACAATGGAGCTAGTATAGTTCAGTTACGTGAAAAAAACTTGCTGACACTTGATTTCATTGAAAGAGCTTCTCAGGTACACGAAGTAACTTTGAAAAAGGGTATCCCTTTAATTATCAATGATAGAGTTGATGTGGCTTTGGCAATTGACGCTGAAGGTGTTCATGTGGGACAAGATGATATGCCCACATCAATTGTAAGGAAATTGATAGGACCTAATAAGATTGTTGGTGTAAGTTGCTCTTTCCCAAGTGAAGTCGAAGCAGTTTGCAAGGAAGGGATTGCTGATTATGTTGGTTTGGGTACCGTTTATAAAACAAATACTAAAACAAATGTACTGGTTCCACAAGGAACAGGGCCTATAGGTATTAGGAAAATGCTACAGGTTTTGAAAGCACATAATGCAAAACCAGGAAATAATTATATTAGTTCGGTAGCTATTGGAGGTATAAATGAAAGTAATGCATCAAAGGTATTATATCAGTCATCCATTCCTGGGCAATCGTTGAATGGTGTTGCAGTAGTATCATGCATCATGGCAAGCAAAGATGCAGCAAAATCTACTATGGAGCTCAAAAATGTTATAAACTCTTCCGTACCATGGGTGAATAATTTTAGCAATCAATACTTAAACAGAAAGACTAATGAAAAAATCAAACAAGTCGTAGAATCAAAGCCCTTAATCCATCACATTACCAATAATGTCGTTAAAAACTTTAGTGCTAATGTCACTTTGTCAATTGGCGCATCACCCATCATGTCCGAATTCCCTGCTGAATTTGAAGAGCTAGCGTCACTGATTCCTAATCTTGCTTTGGTATTAAATCTAGGAACACCATCGGCAAGTCAGATGGAAATCTTCAAGCGTGCGATTTCCGTCTATAACAAACATGGAAAACATATAATATTCGACCCTGTAGCAGCTGGTGCCTCGGCTCCAAGACTTGAGTGTTGCAAAGAATTACTCAATGCGGGTCAATTTTCTGTAATTAAAGGTAATGTTGGTGAAATTCTGGCATTATGGAAACTTACTAGTAAATATCAAGTTTCACACACTGGTGAAAATAACTTGTTAATGCGTGGGGTGGATTCTATAGCTGAAGTAAGTGAAACTGATATAAAAAGAATTGGTAGAGAAGTGGCACAGGATTTCAGAGTTGTCTTAGTCGTTACAGGAGCCGTGAACTATGTATTTGATGGTACTGGTTTCAATAGAAATTCCCAAAATGTTCATTCCATTTCTGTGGCCGATACGGAATTTTCTATAACAGAGACTCAAATCCCTGGGGGACATAAAATCATGAGTTCTATTACAGGTACTGGTTGCTCTTTGGGTAGTACCATTGCTGCATTTGTTGCAGCCAAGGCTGATGGTAGTTTCGACACAACTTTCAATATATTTGATGCTGTTGTTGGAGCAGTTAATTTTTACAATAAGTGTGGTTTTGAAGTTGGTAGAGATATAGTCTCTGGGCCTGGTACATTTATGATTAAATTCTTGGATATGCTTGAACATGAAGCTCATTTGCATTTGAACGATGAACCAAACGCAAACGATAATAAAGTTCCCGACAATTATTATGGTTACAGTGATTAGTTATTATCCCTATTAAGGCTGAAGTATCTATATATGAATTTCTCTATGAATATAGTTTATTATATTGAGGATAGTTTTAATACATTATATACATACTTTATCAAAAAACCAGAATCGTATAAAATTAAGAAAAATTTATTATAAGAAATTCATTTTAAAAATTAGCCCTCCAGTTTCACATACATTAAAAAGTGATGATAATAATCTCACCTAAACAACTTCTACGTATTGTCCAATGCTGTATCTATGAAAAGGAATTTGTTATCATAGTACCTTAGGGTGCAAAACGAAAATGGTTGATAACGTGCAAAACTATTTCATGAAGTGCAGGTTCAAAATTGAAAACATATGGCTTATCTATTTACTCTTTTAAGTAAAATACTGGACTTTCGAAGAAGTATGATATGGTTGTTCAAGGTCGGAGTAATAATAAAAAGATAAAAGCTGTTGATAAACCTTCTCCAACCGCAAATATATCGAAAATAGGGTCATTAAAGAAGTTTTCAGACCAAGAATATGCGAATTCTTTATTACATCAAGTAGCTAAGCTGGTAGCCCCCATATTGCATATGAACAATTTTAAAGTAGGAACACTATGTGAGATGTACCCGAAGAATCCTAATTTATTGGGACTTAATGTTAATCGGGGACAGAAGATTTTGGTACGGCTTAGATACCATTCAAATGATAAACTGTTTTACCCGTTAAGCGATATAATAGGCACCATGTTGCACGAGTTGACACATAATTTATATGGCCCACATGATGCCAAGTTTTACAAATTCTTGGATGGACTAAAGAAAGACTTTGAAAATATTCAATATGGAACTTTGGCGAAGACTAACTATGTGTGTGAAGAACAAACACTAGGAGGTAAGTACAATCCTAGAAGTGGGTACATCTCCGTGAGAGAAAAGAGAATAGCTGCACTAAGTGCCCATAAGTTCAAAGCAGAGTCTAGAAAGTTAGGCACTTCGGCAGTAAGTAGTAGAGTCGATAAATCAGAAATGCCTACTGACCCTGCATTACTTCGCAAATTAATCTTGGAAGCTACCGAAAGACGCCTCAAGGATTCAAAGTGGTGTCCTACAGCTGGAACTGATATCAACGATATCGAACCTGCCAATGATGATTTGGATATTGTGGTGGTGGACGAAGAAGAAGAAAATGGAGAATCAGCAGAAAGGAAGCTAAAATCGCACCAAACGTCGAAGAAGAAATTATCAGACAAGAAAGACTCCGAATACAAAGAAGTTATAGACTTGACCAATGAAGAATACGAAGGAAAATTAATCGAAAAAGATGAGATTATTGTAATAGAGGGATGCGAAAGGAAATCATCTCAGGAAGGAAACACCACAATTATGCAAGTAATCACCACAACTGGTCCTGCAATAACGAATGCAAATAAAATACGGCAAACTCAAGACGAAGAAAAAAACATTTCAGTAAGCTCCAAGCCATCTGCCCCAACTCTTCTACCATCACTTGACGACAAGACTCAACAACATACGTTCACTGTATCAAACGCTCAGGAAGAAGAAAGTCATGAACCCGTACAGTACTCCGTCTCGCCATCATATGGAAGAACCTTCATATACGAGGGAAACAGCGATAAGTATCCAAGAAGAAAACTAGTAGCGGATTTGGATTTCGATCAAATACTCAAAAAAGGAGATAAGATCAATGTTTCAAATCCACTGCCGTTGCTAAACGGAGAGATCTCGTTCGACTCCTTTGCTGTACAGCATAAATCAGGTAAGCCGGATCAAAATATATTACATGTGAAAGAGAATAATTCATTGAAAAGTCATTCTAAACAGAGTCACACCCAAGCAACAACACAGAACGAAGCCAGCACAAAATCATCTACCAGAAATATATCTGAGCAGGCTAAGATAGAATCTAAGAGAAGAAAAAGTGAGAAAAAGAAGGATTCGCTAAAAAATTCTAGTAAGACTGCTAAAAATGCTAAAAAAACATCAAAGAAATGTGAGGAACAAGAATTGATGAAGAAGACGGTCAAGTCGATTAATTTCGAAGATTTATTAGACAAGCATTGAACAATTTATGGTAATCTATATAAGTATTTAAATGTAGGGTTTTAATATGGGCCGATAAAATGCGCGTGACATGCGGATTTAAATTGTCAATAGATAGGAAAACTGAACAATTCAAACATAGTATTCTTTACATAATCCTTTTATAATAATACATAATAAAAAGTATAGAAAATGTCAGCTTCAACTCCCAATTCATTCAAACACAAAGTATTTTCTAGTACAAGCCTTAAGAATATGTTAAATTCCGTCTCGAATTCAGGAACATCTACGCCGAACGTGATGGAGAAAACAGATTCAGTAGTTAATTTGACGAAACCATCTTTATACGGGATTTACAATGACAATTCGCTACTTAATTTGAACAAAGAAAGCGAGGATGTCGATGAATATATCGAAGGTTCAAAGTTATACATAAATTCATCGCAAAAACAAAACATCGATGGAGTATCTCCCGTGGCCAGTGGTCTGAAGGGAACCAGAGGGACAGAGGTGCCACTTATTATTAGATGGATTAAGACTATTATTAAGGTCGTAATATTAGCAGGGGCAGCTTATTTATACAATGAAACCTCCAAACATATACACAATAACCATATTCAAGTGAGCAAATTGACATACGAGCCATTGTTCATCACCAATATGTTTTTGTCGAACTTTATTCATAAATTGAAACCATTTTCAAGCTATACAACAGCAAACACAAACTCCATTAATTGGATAGACAACTTTCTTGCATTGTCGATCCAGGGGCTGATTATGAGTCTAATTCATCCGATGATGGATTGTATTCTTCCAGCGTCCTTGACGAAGAGATTATTATCATCAGATCCAAATGGAAGTAAGGACGCCCATCTATTCAATGATTTGGTAAGAGCATTGGTTACGTTTTTGGGTATTTCGTATGCTGTCCGTAAAATTGAATGGAGCTCATCTTTGCAAGTACTGATGATCTGGTCCTTGTTGAACCCAGGATTGTGGTTGTTGTTGGATGGTACCATTAGTGGGTTCTTATCCAGTTTATTGATCGCAACCTTAGCATGTATATATGTATACATGCAAAACTATGAATTGGTGGTGCAATATGCAAATCAGTTTGTTCAAATAGGCAAAGATGACGACTTTATAGCAATTTGGTTATACGTTGGAAGCTTTTTCTTTTGCGGTTTGATTATTTTTGGTAAACTTGGAAGAGGGTTATTTGGACATTGATTGTAACTACGTTTATTTATTTCGTCAAACATATTCTAATAATTTATGTTACTTAGAAGCAAATATCTGCTTTATATACTTTATATATCGTACAAATTAAATTTTAACGCATAATTTCGGCATAATAGTTGCAGACGCTTAACGGTATCCTAGAATGCGATGTAAGGGTGTAGATCTTGCGCTACTAGCTATCCTTTATAAACTGGTGCATTATTGTTGGAACCAAGTTGATTGGTTAACAGAAAAATGGTTTTGTGTAACTTTAAATAAATTTCATCCAATAATCAACTAAGCGAATAATTCAAAACGATACTAGGTGTAATCGAAAGATATCAATATAATAACTAACAAATAAGAAATGTCAGGAGGTCCTGTTCCAGTCTGGAAGAAATACACAACTGGCTCAACCGGTGTCTGGGAAAAATTAAGAAGAGTATTGGCCATAGTCCCAAATAGATCTTCAGGTAACCCAATTGTTTCGCTCTACAGAAAGTCTCCCCCAGGTGATCGTATTGAAGACGCTAAGAACTACGGAAACCCTGTAACCTTTCCATCTGGTGATATCAAGGGTAACCCGTTTTACAAGAGAGATCACAGGAGAAACTATCCTCAAGTACACGGTTTCAACCAAACCAAAGTTTCGGGGTTATTGCAATTAGGATCAGCAGAAAGCCCAAGAATTTCCATCGGGGACAAAGGTACTAAAGAATTATCAGTATTTATTGATCCATCTCAAGAAGTCAGTTTGTCTACCACTTTGAACTCTGTTTCCCCATCTGTTCTAAAGGGTGAATTATTGGGCAAGGAAGGTGAACCAATTGTTGCTCCATCTTTAAAGAAGTTCCACTGGACCATTTTACAAGAACCTCAACATGGTATGTTTACAGACAATTACCCATGCCGTATGTTTACTGAAGCTAAACCTCAACAATAGATATTCATAATTCTTACCTTAGTTGGCTGCATCTTTTTCTTCACTTACATTATTCATCATACAGATGATTTAGTTTATTTAATATGTTTTAGTTATTTACATTAATAACAAATAGTTCATCATTATGGTTGTAACTTAGGCCTTAAGCTGATGGATGGAAATATTCCACCAAGACCATAAGTTGCATACCAAATACATAGGTATTTTAGAACTTCTTCTTGTTCAGTATCACAAGGTAACAGAATATTATCAGTTTCCATGAAGTCTTTCAACACATGTAAAGTTTCGCAAGGATGTACGTAGAACCAGACACTGCTGTTATTTATTAAATGATGGGAATCCAAAGTTACACTTGGGCCCAAATTCAGATTCTTATTTAAGCCTAAAACTGAGTAATAGTTAGCAATAAGTTCTTCTGTAGCCACAATTGGAGTTACTTCCGCTTCATCTAAATTTCGTTTAGATCTACTGTTATCTTTAAATACTCGGAAGTATAATACAGGAACAGTGTAAAAATCATCGAATGATACAGTAAAATCGACTATCAAACAGCTAGGTACAGAAAACCCAGAAATACGTATTCTTGTTAGAATGTAAGTCTTTTTCAGGTTCTCGGTATTCAAATTCAATTCCTTTTTATAATTGTTGATAATATCAAGATTTGTATCTGATTCACCTGAATTCGAATCCGATGTAGCTAAATTCAAATTCCTCAATAGAAATTCGTTGAACACATCAATATGATCATTAAACTGACAGTTAGTGATGCTACCATGTGTAATCATCACGTCGTCGACTCTGCAACTTGGAAAGCAGTGCTAAATATCATCTAATATGATCTATCAATCAATGTACAGGATACAAGATTCAGCAATTTTGATTTCTTATTTGCAAGTATATTGAATTAATTAAACTATATATAACGCCAATAACTTACCGGTATTGACTACATAACGAGAAAGTGTCAAAATAATAACAAAAAGCATAATCGAATACGTATCGTTTGGATACGAAGACCAACCAAACTATGGTCCGAAAGTCGGGTGAATGGTGTACGATAGAAACTCTCAGAAAAAGCAGCTAAGTTGTGCACGAATGTAAATAAGCTTATTGTAAAGACCAATTCTGTCCCGTAATTAAATATGACCCGAAAGGCAAATTGCCAATACATCACAGAGCTAATCACAGATTCTGTTCTAATGAACAATGGCCCAATGGCACACTTCCAATTTGCTTACCATTCTTATTCATTTTGATGTCTCAACTTCTTCTTCTTCCTCTATTCCTGCACTGTTAGGCGTCGATTCATTAAGCAAGCTCAGTTTACCATTGTACAATATGCCCGCATTACTACCGCTGATAGAATTTCTATTATAAATTTCTTTCACTTTCTCAGCGTTTGGGTGCTTCATAGGAATTCCGCCTGGAATACCCTTATTGGAAGACCCCATTTGTTTTTGCATAGCATAGTCTCCACTGTCAAAGTATTTCTTATCTTGGAATTTAGATGTCAATATTTGCTGAGTCGTGGGTAATTTCCCGTACATCTTGTAAATTCTTAATTCCTGAGGAGATAACTTAGATAAATCCAAACCCTGTGTATTTTTGGGTGGTCCCAAGGGGTCGTCTTCATGCATTGACATATTTACGTGCTAATTATATGCCAGGTGACTTAGATGATAATGAAACCTATACAGATAATGGCTACCTAATTCTAACTGACCACTTTTAAGGAGATAATACAATCACGTGATCTATATTGTAGTTTCACTCGGTCTACGTAAATAGTATACCGAAGATCCATGGAACTATGGTTACTAGCAAGATAAAGAGATCGACCACGTATACTAAGTAAGCATATAACTCCAAAGGTATGGGCATCCATTTATAGGGCATTTTTGTGATGTAGAGCTGGAATTGAATTTCTTCAATAGAATGGTTATACTGAGTGCTGTAGGTATGGATGTCACTTGAAATTTCAACTTCAAGGTACATGTCGAAGGAGTCTTCAGTATATTCTAAATGCCAGTCAGATAGCTTATGGAAAGCATGATTAAAGTGAAAATCAATTGGAGTAGTAGCAGGCCAACAAAGCTTTATGTAGAGCAAATCGTTTGATTGAAAAGTTTCGTCATGGTAATTGTTCAATCTAACCAAGAGTTTTCGTGCTGGATCTAATATGGGATTGTAGACCAATGATACATTATTGGAGATATCGGAAGATGGTGGCGAATTTTGAATGGGGAAATCTAATAAAATGGAGTGGGTATTATTCAACGTATGGACGGATCGATGATGCAAGTAATGAGGATCTATGGCGTTGGGATGGGGAGGGATATTAAAATAGCGAGGGATTTCCAACAAATATGTTTCCGTGTTTGCAGTGACTAGATACAGTAATATGCCTATTATCACATACAATGCTGCAAATAACTGTGCCATGCTGAATGATAAAGATTAACGTTTGTTAGTGTATTCTGTTGAAGTGAAATATACTCCACTCTATATACAGGACTAGATAAAGGATGCAAAGCAGCTATATAAAGCATTGAATAAGCTATGTATATGGTAGAATTAGTGGTGTGAGGTATGATGGAGCGAAGTTCTTAATAAAAATTTCATCCAGGGAAAACGAGTCTTCGAATTTTGAAGAATATCACTAATCAATCTGTCATTTTTGTGGGTAGACGAGCAATCAGTAACACATAGGTCCAATACTTTCAAATTATTGTCTTCAAGTAAACTCATGTAAGAATTGAAATTTTTCAAATTTAAAAGCCACCCAGATAGCCTTAGGTATACTAAATCTGGGAAGTGATTTCCGATAAATCTGGCCAACTGTTTGGTAGATAAAGGCTTTAGCCACAGATGATCAAAGTTAGTGAACAAAATCGACAACTCTTGTATGGCAGTGCATTCAGAATTCGTCGGATTCTCGAGAAATTTGGTAAATCGTTCCAGCAATATGAATGAATTATTATTTGTATATTGAATGAATAATTTACCCAACGAGTTATTAATATTAAATTGACTTAAGTCAAAGGGATACTCCCAGGTACAATCAACAAGACATAATTTGCTTAAATGTGTAGGGTGTAGACATATTTCATTCTCCCAATTGAAATGATAATTGTTGAGTGTCAAGGTTGTCAAATTAGGCATTTTATCTAAATGAGATAGATTGAAGAGTTTTGTATTGGTCGACGCCAACTTATGGCTGATCCGTTTACGATTATTGGTACTGGAAACGAAATTAGCAGCATCTTCAGACTCATGATGTCCTGCTTCATAATATAGTGTTAAACCAATAACATCGGAACTTTCTCTATACTTTAGCCAATTCGAAGAACTGGATGAATTGACTAGAAGACGTGACAAATTAGGAAAATATGTGTGTAAGATAGGAAAAATATCAATTTGCCACTCACCATAGGAATAGCTATCCACAATTCGTACTTCTGATATAAATCGATTGTGCCCGACAATGATAGAAGTTGGTTCTAGTTTTGTCAAATCGTACCACGTACATTTAATTTTATTGAAAACAAAACGGATTAGTTCCTCTCGGTGTTGTCTATTCACACATGATAGATTTGTAATATCTGTGGGTAATAATTGTTGAAAACAAATAATTAAAACGTCTGTAGGTAAATCTAGCAAAGAAATATCTACTCGGCGCCGTTTATCAGTTTTATCGGACTGATATGTTCTTTTATTCATTTCAATAAGGATAACGCCAAAAAGACGAATGAATGTGAATAAGCAATAAATATATAATACAGATATGATTTTTAAGCAGTTGGCAAGAAATATACGACAGGATTTGATTAATGTCAGAAATCCAATAATGATTATAATTCACCCGGAAATGTTTAATCCTCCGTTCATAAGTGCAATTAACTCGGTATACAATGAAGAACTAGATAGTAATATATGGCTCCTAGTAAAGCTTCTGTGTTGTGGTTTAGATATAGTGTATAGTATGATTCGGATGCTGATTGCCAGTATGCTTAGTGGAATGATAATGGTTAGCTACGTAGTCCTAACGATATTTTTGTATGTCACTTTAAGAAGGCGTTGGAGGGTCTTGCTTGAATTTATCAAAAATGATATGCTGATTATCTGATATCCTTATCAAGTATATAATGTTACTCGTGATGGACATAAATAATGCATTCGTGGTTGTGCATTCGCTGACTCGAACCAATCGACCATCAACTTCGACCGATTTGTTTATTCAGTATTTACAAACATCCATTACTACAAACCCTAATTTCAACCTGATTACTCATAATACTTTTCTAGGAAGCGAACTGGCTAAGGCAAGAGTGTATCGATTTCCTACTCAACCCACTCATTCCGAATCTATAATATAATTAAGCTCCTGGCACGCATAAGTTCATACACCAAATTCCACGAAATACTTCCTCGATACTACCACTCCCCACCCAAGAATACGTATACAAACTAATCATCTACGGACTAGATTCAATCATATGCATTTGTATAACGGAACTATGAAAATTTCGAAGCAGTCAACCAACCAAATGTCGAATATAATCAAATACTCCGTTATTGTGTCGCTCACTATTATTCTAGCGAATTTTTTGCTTCAGCGATGCATCAACTACAGTTTATGGACCTATGTACGTCCGGCTTGGTTTACCGGCACGCCATCTGCCACTAATACCCTCTTCACGTCTTTCGAGTTTGATCCCAAAGAAAGATTCAACCTAGACAATCTCAGGGATGGATGGATCATAACCGCACTCGCAATTGTTTTGCTTGCGTTGATTATAGGGTGCTAATTTTCAGATCCATGTTCATTTGACCTAAAAAGTTCGTGCCTCACATTGCAAACCATGCCCAGAATAATCTCGGCCGACTCCCGTCAGTACGCTGAAAAAGATGCACCCCGGGCTTTGTAAAACAAGCATCATTAATTGCATATGTATATGGCCCTGTTATGCCGACTCAAAATGACAACTACAAGCTCAAGAAGCTCAACCCTACAACTCGCTAAACGATCGTTTATCGTAACCTAGATGATGGTATACAATCATTTCGTCGTAAATAGATACGTAGAAAATCTTTTTGTCATAACCGCCTTTCCTTTCGCTAAGACGTATGTCAATGACGCCACACCGTTTATAGAATACTAATAGCTAAAATTTAGATTTCTCATGCGCAGTATGTGATGAACTGTGGCCTTAATTGCTATTTTATAATAGCCACAGTTCTTTTTACGTAGAGTTAATCCTGTGTGCATGTTTGAAGCCCTTCTGACGGCGATGAAAATCTTTTGATCATCTCTCTTCGATAAATATGTCCATATGTTTGTGAAGTTTTGACGATCGCTGAATTTTTGGGGAAATTTTATTAAGTGTGAGAAGTTTTAAATATTTCCAAGCATATTAAGGCATTTCAAGCATTTTATACTATTATAATTGTAGATTTGTGATACAATTAAAAAATATAGTAGTAAAATCTATGAAATAAGTTGGTACACTGAATTAGACTAATTAGTTCATACAAACTATTTCACTCGTTACCAGTAATTTTGCGTTGGGTAATAGTACAGGATTGATAATTGGAGTCGGTCAAATTAGATACAAATTGTAAAGATATACGCAGCATGGTATCTATTTCTAATCCAGATAGTGGCTATTACAGGAGTTCTAGTGACTCACCAGGTGCGTTCGGTGGCCGTTTTGAGAAGGACTTTGACAAGTTGACTGAATCGCAGCAGGATCTTGCCAAGGAGAAAATGTCAGAGAAAGACATGGAGTTGGCCAACGATGAGTATATCGAGGCACAAATCATAGAAGAGGCGCAACATCAAATTAATTATAGGAATTGCTCGTGGCAAAAGACTGCTGGGTTGTTGTTCTCTGAGTACATTTGTTTGGCTATCATGTCGTTCCCTTGGTCGTACTCGGTCCTAGGATTAGTGCCGGGTTTGATTTTGACAGTATTTGTATCGCTTACTGTGTTGTACACGGGTTTGACCATCACTGATTATGTTGCAGCATACCCTCATGTCACGAACGTCTGTGATATTGGGCAACATCTTTTTTTCGGTTCCAAGATAGTGTGGTATGCCACTGCTGTGATGTTTTTACTTAATAATACTTTAATTCAAGCGTTGCACGTCTTGACTGGTGCAAAATACTTCAACACTATTAGTGATAACACAACAATCTGTTCAATTGTTTTCTCTGTTGTTACTATGATAATATGTTTTTTAATTTCTTTACCAAGAACTTTTTCGTCGTTATCAGTTGTGGCATATTTTAGTGCGATTACTATGTTCATTGCCGTTGTTCTTTCGATGATTTTTGCTGGTGTTGAAAAGCATCCTAGCGGTTATGATGAATTGAAAGAAGCTGTCAGCTGGAGACTTTTCCCTGCTGAAGGTACTACATATGTTCTGGGTATGTCTGCGTTTTTGAACATTGTTTATACATTTGTTGGACAAATCACATACCCTTCGTTTATCAGTCAAATGAAAAGACCAAAGGATTTTAAAAAGGCATTGTACATAGTTACATTGTGTGAACTCATAACATTCGCTCTTTGTGGGGCTATTGTTTATGTATATGTGGGTGATAATTATATGGTTTCACCCGCTTTCGGAGGGTTATCTGGAAATTACAAAAAGATTTCATTTTCATTCGCTTTGCCAACGATCTTTTTCTTAGGTTCGTTGTACGGTAATGTTTCGTCGCAATTCTTGTTCCTTAAGATCTTTAACAAAGATTCTTCTCACAGAAACAATCATACTATTGTCGGTTGGGGTACGTGGGTAGGTTTGAACTTCTTGCTATGGGTAATCGCCTTCATTATTG
Source organism: Debaryomyces prosopidis (assembly GCA_030578795.1). Taxonomy (NCBI): domain Eukaryota; kingdom Fungi; phylum Ascomycota; class Pichiomycetes; order Serinales; family Debaryomycetaceae; genus Debaryomyces; species Debaryomyces prosopidis. The sequence continues at coordinate 81,227 of JAKTZG010000002.1, read as the reverse complement.
CTGAGGTTATTCCTTTCTTCTCCGATTTACTTTCTTTGATGTGCTCACTTTTTGATTGTTGGTTCGGTTTTGTTTTCTGGGGTGTGGCGTACTTCAAGTTGAAGCGTTTACATTACTCGAAACTAGGTGAATCTAAGTTGTCAGTATTTAAAATATTTCAGAGGGAAGCATCTGTTGGAAAGGTAGAAGTCCTTATAAATATATTTCTTATTGGCATTGGTATTTATATCTTAGGGCCTGGATTATATGCTACTGTTCAGAGTATCATTCTTTCCTATCAAGCGGATTCCTACGGTTCAGTGTTCACGTGTGTGAGTAATGCTATCTAATATTTACTTCTATGTTTTATTCGTTTCTATTTATATTTAATGCTTGAATTTGCATTTGCTATTTCTGTTGATTTAGAATAGATCCTTATATTTTAGATATAATATAGTCTAATTTCGCAACTTTTTAAAAATGATATTATTATACTTAATGTAAGTTATATTGAATTAAATATACCACTCAGTCGATTCTAAACGTCTAGTTATTTCCTTGTATGTATCTAAATTGTCTAAGTTAAAAATATCGTATAACAGGTATAGTTTTTTATAAAGTTGAGTCTTGGGTATCCCAAATTATCGTAACAGGTCCGTCATTTATTAAGGAAACATCCATCATAGCTCCAAATTCTCCGTCTTTTACTCTTTCTTCACTGCCTAATCCAATCCTCAATTGGTTCAATAATTCATCGTACAAGCTACGCGCATCCATACCTTTAGCTGCTTTATGGAAATCCGGTTTCGTTCCCTTTTTTATAGTACCATAGAGTGTAAATTGCGAGACAGATAAAATTGACAAATTTGGATCATCAAGTAAGCTTTTTGCCCATGGTTTCCCATTCCATTTTTGTACAGATTCAGTCAGTGGTGGATTAGACAAGTCTTCAAAGACCCTAAGTCCCAATATTTTTTTTGTTAATCTTGTTACATCTTCCAAAGTATCCTTGGTTGAAATACCGACAAGAATCATTAGACCCTTATTAATTCTTCACAGTTAATCTCAATTCATATGTAGCTCCTTTTTATTATTTGTAAATACTTACGATGAGATGACCTTATCGTCTACAACTACAGATGCTTGCTTGACTTTTTGAATAACAACTCTCATTGTAATCTGAATTCTTTAGATAAAGGTAACTACAAATATTTGAAAATTTTAATCGCACAAATTTCTGCGGGTCTTTATTCATTCAACACAAACGTACAAAAGTATCTAATACCAGCGTAAATTTCCTTACCAACAGGAATAATATATTTACCAGGCAATAAAAATCCATGACTTCCGCTGTCTCTTAATTTAAGTTGATATGCCCAAAATGCTTTGTTATGATACATAAAATCAAGGGCGCTTCCTGATCCTAAATCTGGAATCAAATCCAGATCCTTGTCTTGACAAGCAGGTAAAACATTATATGTCTTCCCTGTTTGTAACCTTATCGATTTCGCAATACCATAAGCTAATTCAATCAAATTTTCCTTATCTCTTGGATTTTCATTGCATGAGTAAGCATATGGATAGAGGATTTCTTGTGAATAGGAATGCAAATCAATATATCCGTAAATTTGATGATTATGATTAGTTGCATTCAAGTAATCGTTCCATATCTTCGATTCTATTGCTTCAAATGGCGCTTCTCCGGAATAATCTTCACCGCATGCCCAGTCCGAAGAATACGTCCAATGAAAGTCGTAAGAATGGTCAATATCGATTCCAAAGCATCTTGGTAGGATAGTTTCTTGACGGTTCTTTCTCCATAATCTATCAGCATTCCATGTGTATTCATATCCATCGGGATTCAGAACTGGAATGAATAAGAAGTCAAGATTGTCAAAAATAGTTGGGTTTTCTTGATAATAGTTAAGCATTGAATAAATCGTATATAACACAGACGAAACTGAAATCCATTCTCTTGCGTGAACACCCCCAGTGATGACAACAGTTTTCTTCGGTTCGTGTTCAGTACTTTCCGCTTTCACAGAAAAGTGCACTACCTTGTATGATCTATGCTCAAAGGTTTGTCCTATATCTTCCAACGTTACAATTTCTGGAAATGTTTGCTCTATTATTTCAAGCCACGCATTTATAGTCTCTAACGGGCGATATTCTTTGAAAAATAATTCGGAAAACACGTTTACTTCCATCGATTTAACTACCTCCGCTGTAGCTTCATATTGGTAAGAATTCTTGCCAAATTTTTTACCCTTAATATTCTTTTGTTTCTTATAATCTTTAGGATATGTTTCAAACACCTTCTGTGCTAAGTCTTCTATAATTATATCGTACTTCAACTCATACTCTGGAGTCGTGAACTTTTCAACCAACTTAATTAAATTATCTTCATTTATTTGTAAATCAATGAAATTTTGCGTTTGGCTTCTACTCCAAACATTGTACTGTATCTCTTGACGTCTTGGCTCGTCGTTGCTTAACAAAAATCTTTTTAAACGATTGTTTCCAGTAAAATTGACTCTAATCACAATATCATCTACGTATTGAAGTAATTCTATCGGCAATTCATCATCTGGAATAGTTGAATAGTGCTCAAATTCTGTCTCTTCGTTATTATGATATGATGCTTGAAATGGGTCCAAAATCTTATCCATGAATTGATTAGCTTGTGGGGATAAATGATTTGCCATTTTAAAAGGAAATTGCCAACTATATATCCCCCTGACAAAACACATTAGTGTTACCACTAATACATTAAATTTAGTAACAACCATCTTAATTCTAATACTATAGTGTTATAAAGTAGAGATAATATTACCATTAAGGAATATAAGTTGAGAGTCCGTCTATGAAATTCACGTGCAATATGGGATTTTTGTATTTACCTATGTTAGATAGCGATACAAGGTACCAAGATAATAAGAATAAGAATAGACATATGTATCTGGATAAACGTTTATCTCTCAGGATAGCTTTGAAACCTATATGGCTTATATTTATGTGGGTATGGGTTAGTTGAATCAATTCTGTTATCATTGCCTGTGCATTTGATTAAAGGTGGTGATTAAAGGTGGTGATTGGCAATTTTTGACAAATATTTCACTCCTGGTGACATGTATATGTATGATTATCATTATTTGCACCAGTGTAGGGAGATTTTTTGGAGTTATTCCTGTGAAAATAGAAAACTATGCTAAAACTTTTGAAAATTTGTGTTGCAATCTAGAATTCATTGTAACGGTTACTTATTGGTCAATAATTTTCTTTTGCCCTGAGTTGCTTAATAGTAAGTCTTTTGATGTTTTTTGGAAGGTAGACTTAAAGATCCATTTATTCCCTTATGTATTTTTATTTCTAGATGTACCCTTGATAAGGAATAATGAGGAATTGTATCCATCGGGCTTCGCAGCCACATTTGGTTTATCGGTGATATGCTTGGGATTATATTGGTCGCTTATAGAAATAAATACATCCATCTTAAACAACGATGGAATTACTAAATTTCCATATCCTTTTTTGAATGATAGTGACTTTTTGCACAGGACTGACTGGTTTTTTGTATTTATTGGACTAGCCGTGATAAGCCATATTACTCTTCATAACGCTATGAGATTTACAGCTAAAACCAAGAATCACTTAGAGTAATATATATGCTTATTGTGTTACAGATCTTTCTAATAAAAAAAATTTGTATCTCAATTGTAAACAAAAAAAATAAATAACTAGTCTTTATGTTCCTATATTTCTTTTTTAGCGATATCATCAATCGTAGAATCTTGCGAGCTTTCTACGAGTACAGAATAAATCTTGGACATTAGTAAGAACTGTACGAACGCTGCTCCACCTACTATGACAAAAATTAAAGCACGTAATCCGTTGTGTGGAACATTTAAAAATGCATACGGATAAGAACTGCCATTTTCAACGTCAACCAAGTATTCTAATAAACACCAATAAGCTGCTGTAAGGGCAAAACAAATACCAAATGCCGTCTTGGTCTTAATTTTCCATCGTGGCATAAATACAAGATAGTCGACTAACAATGAAACCACAGGCATTAAATGAATTGACAAATCTGCTGCTATGGGTATTGGGTAAGATGATGTGTCTTCAACTAATAAACTAAGACAAAACAATCTTAATGGCCAGTAAACCATAGTTACAATCGATTCAAGAGCTAACCCTATCGGATGTAAATTATTTTTTAAATTGAAGAGCCTTTCAGATTTGGTAATATGAGCAACAAACCCAACAAAGAACACACCAAGCGAGTATACCAAGCTTAAGTTTGTTAAAAATTGCCAGTGTCCAGCATCAACTAAATGCGGTGGAAGCGGTAAAGTCAATATGGTGCCATGGAATCCATAAGCTCCAATTACAATTGACAAGAAGTCAATCAAAGTAATTATTGGATTCCCAACAACTCTTTGCGCCATATTATGGAATTAGAAATCTCTCTGTCTGAAGACTGAAAAAGATGAGAATGAAATTTAGTAGGGAGAAGCAAACGAAATTGCAAAATGCATGAGATTTATTAAGAATGTGCTCAATCAATGAAATTTGGTTACTGCGCACAATTCCTCTACGTCTATAGTATTACATTTATTGTTACTATTATTACCGCTATATATGTTGCTAAGGTCTAATGATGGCGTCCGAATATTCTAGAGAAGTCTCTAGATTTAGATCTCGATCTAGATCTTGATCTCGATTCGCTTAATAGAAATTTAGGTAAGTCTTCTTTGCTTGAAGGTTCCTGTTTTCTTCCTCTGTCTTCTATATCCTTTTTAAAACGCTCATTTTCCTTCGTAGATAACATGGGTCTACCTCTCTCTGAGTGCGCTAAAGAAGACATATCAGTATACGAACTAGATCTGGAAGATGATGGACTTAATGATGTGACGAAATTTAATTTAGTTTTACGTTTTTGCTTGTCTTTCGTATAAGTCCCACTTACGTCAATGCTACAGAGCCAATCTTGAAAGTACAGTTCGGGCCCTATTGGGTGTTCAAGTAATTCGACATAGTTGTAGGTTGGTTTCACTATAATTACTGGCACTAGAGCACACTCTAAAAAGTGCTTCGACATAGAAGACTTAGATGAGAAGAGCTTCGAGTGACCCGCATTGGCTTTATCTCCATAATGTCGAGTACCTATAATCATCATCGCCGGACTATACTCATCTATAGCCTTCTTAAGAAGTTTTTGTGGCTTACCGATAACTACTTCGAATACCAAGGAAACTTTCTTGAAGTGTGTGTTCAATAGTTCAATCTTGTTTAACGCTTTCTTGGCTTGATGCTTGTCAATGAAGTCGTGTTGTTTCTCATCAAGAACTTGCAAAATAATGACGGTATCACCGTGAACTATCATCTCATCGAATAACCATTCAATTGCCTTTAAAGACTCTATACCATTGTTGAACCCGGCCAAAAATGTCTTATTATTCCTTCTAAATCTAAAGTGTGGATGTTTGACTTTAAAAGTTAACGATTTCCTGTGGCTATCAGTAGACGTATCAAAAGAAATTCCTCGTTCAAATGACTTGATTCGTTTCATCTCAGGCCTAACTCTGGATCCAGGAGTTGCTAACGAACCCAAAGCCGAAGATGACTGCGAACCCATAAGCGTTGCTCCGATACTGGGCGAAGGCGATGGAGTCCCTAAACTAGACGCAATACTAGGTGAGGTAGCCGAAGTATGTGCCAAAATAGAATTAAAATAATCCGACGTAGGTGTAAAACTTACATTTGGGGAAGCCAACGGGCTCGAAGCATCTGGAGAACTCAACACATCCGAGTCGTAGTCATCATAATATAATCTTCCCAATAAATCTGAAGAATTATTCTCCAGTTTGTATAAATCCACTGTCTCATTGCTCGTATGATAAATAAGCGCATTTAACCTAGTGTTGACCTCTGTTTCCGTTTCTGGTTCGTCCTTTCCTTTTTTATGCCCACGCCCTTTCTTATTATGTAAATTTGTTGCTTCCTGTTCCTTTACTTCTTTCGAGTCCGTTTCCGCGTTTTCATTTCTCTTTTCATGCTCTTTATCCTTTTCCGTTTCTTTATCTTTACCGTGTCGTAAAACAGGATGTGACCGTATCTGAGAATTCGGATTATAGTAACTCTGCGTCTTCGGAGGACCGAAAAAGTTAACCATGCTTAAAACCTTAGAACTCCAAAATTTAACCTTTAGAAATCGTCCAATATATACCAATCTCCCTGTCTTTTCACCGCTTCAACTATACATGGATTTACGATCGCTTAAAGTCATATCAATATTTACCATATGAAGGGGCGTGCGTGAACGAGATGTTAGCGATTTTATAAGGGTCGTGTGATCTACCAATCAATAAATTCTGGAGATCGCAAAAGGAGAGACTACTAATGGACGTTAAAATGGGGTTATTCGTAACGATTATATATATACATGGTTTTCTCAGCCAGAATAGACGCTTCTGAGAGATTTTTCTACAACAAGTTATTTATCAGTAGGCATTTCGGGCTCAATATACCTCCCATTATCTACCTTGCTATTATGCTCAACAATGCCCCAAAGTCTGTCCATTTTCAACCCACCAATATCATCAACAACATAGTATTTCCTCTTCACGCCAGATTCTTTCTCAACTTCCTCCCAGGATGCATAGGGACTCAACAATGGATACCGTGGCGGATCTACAAGTTTCAATGACTTGTTATCGGTAATTGTCAAGAGTTCATTGTACGTCTTTCCCCCGGTAGCATTTAATTTTTCCATGATCAATTTTTCATTTTCCAACAAGTTTTCGAGAGTCTGAGGTTTATCCTTATCATACAACCTGAAAATCCTTGTTACGTAGTCTCGGGTCTTGATTTGTACGAAGTATGCAGGTGCAGTGCAAGAAATCAACGTCGCAAAGGCATAAATATCGTCAAACTGGACCGACTCATAGAAGAGCTTAGCTCCGTAGCATCCCAAAACCGCAAAACTGAGAGTAAGTCTCTTCAACATGGCAACATATTTGGCTCCTGGTGCCTCGTACAAAGCCAGGTATGATAACCTGTAGTTTGATGGAAGCGGCGTACTTCTGATTGAATTTGGTTTGCGTATATGTACAACGTCATTGAACAACGTTGGTGACCAAGGATCGTTTTCTGACATGATTTCATCACTGTTGACTGTAGAATCTGTCAGTCTGTAACTTGTATTGTGACTCTTGTTTCGTACCCCACAAGTATTAAAATAACGCATAAACGATATAGGTCTGGCAGCCCTATTAGATATACCTGTTTTAAGCATTGTTTATAAGGTCTATAAGCTGTTTTTTAGTAGGTATATGAAATGGCCTATGACCTTTCATGTAGTACTGTCTTAGACATTTTTTTAAATCTTTCGATTATGTAATCGGCATCCAACGAAAGCTACACAAAAACAATTATCATTTCTTCAAGAAAACAACGCCATCCATAAAAATTTTGAAGCGGTAACATTAAGATTGTATATCAAAGAGTGTATCGCCATTGATAAATCAATCAAACCATCATGGACGCAGATACCACCAGTAAATTTATTCCAGAATATCGTCGTACTAATTTTAAAAATAAGGGACGTTTCCAAAGCGATGAATTGAGAAGAAGAAGAGAGACGCATCAAGTCGATTTAAGAAAGCAGAAGAGAGAAGAAGTGTTATCCAAAAGAAGAAACTTCAACAGTGAAACAGCAGGAAATGATTCAGAGGATGAGGATGAATTCAACGTGAATGGCAATAGTGATGAGAATCAGTTTTATAACAAGTTACAGCAAGAATTGCCAAAGATGATGGAAATGATCCAGGCGTCAGACTTTGATAACCAGTTGGCAGCGACCGTGAAGTTCCGTCAGATATTGTCTCGTGAACACAATCCACCTATCAATTTAGTTATTCGATGTGGGGTTATTCCAACATTGGTTGAATTTATGAGGGAAAACCATCCAGATATGTTACAATTAGAAGCAGCTTGGGCATTGACCAATATTGCTTCGGGTAATTCAGACCAAACGAGAGTCGTTGTTGAATCTGGTGCGGTTCCATTGTTTGTGCAATTGTTGTATTCTCAGTCATTGGAAGTAAAAGAGCAAGCCATATGGGCTTTGGGTAACGTTGCTGGTGACCTGGCTGACTATAGAGATTTTGTCTTAGCGTGTGATGCAATGGCGCCAGTCTTGTCTTTATTCAATAGCACAAAAATGTCCTTGATCAGAACTGCAACTTGGACTTTGTCCAATTTATGTAGAGGTAAGAATCCTCAGCCAGATTGGTCAATCGTACAACAGGCAATTCCAACTTTGGCAAAGTTGATATATTCTGTTGATACCGAAACATTAGTTGATGCTTGTTGGGCTGTTTCATACCTATCTGATGGTACAACTGAAGCAATCCAGGCCGTTGTTGATGCTAGAATTCCACACAGATTAGTTGAATTATTGGGCCATGAATCAACCTTAGTTCAAACTCCTGCTTTAAGAGCAATTGGTAATATAGTAACTGGTAATGATGTTCAAACTCAAATAGTTATAAACGCCGGGGTATTGCCAGCATTAGCTCCATTATTAAACTCTCCAAAGGAAACCATTAGAAAGGAAGCATGTTGGACAATTTCTAATATCACTGCTGGTAATACTGATCAAATTCAAGCTGTTATCGATGCCAACTTGATTCCTCAGATTATCAGGTTGTTGATAAACGGTGATTACAAAACCAAGAAAGAAGCTTGTTGGGCGATATCGAATGCTTCTTCTGGTGGTTTGACAAGACCAGACCAGATCCGTTACTTGGTAAGCCAAGGATGTATTAAGCCATTGTGTGATTTATTGGCGGTAGCTGATACTAAGATCATTGAAGTGACCTTAGACTCATTAGAGAATATTTTGAAAATGGGTGAAATGGACAAAGAATCCAGAAACGCTTCTGTCAACGAAAATGCCTTATACATTGAGGAAGCTGGTGGTATGGAAAAGATCTTTGAGTGTCAAGCAAATGAAAATGAAAAAATTTATGAAAAGGCCTACTCTATTATCGAAAAATACTTCTCTGAGGAAGATGATCAGATCGATGACGAAGGCGTTGCTCCTCAAGCTTACGGTGATGCTTTTGGTTTTGGAGTCGATCCAAACCAACAGCAACAAAACTTCCAATTTTGACCGTTCAAGTATTAAATCTACTGTATTGTTATTTATCTCATTGGTAACGATGCAATTCTTCTCTAAATCTGATAATCTTATAATTATAACCTATAACTTACAGCTTCGAATTTATAAATTATAACTTTTGATCTTATAATTCTCATCTCTGGTATAGCGTATTTAGCGTATATATTTCTGCATTTCTAATATATCTAATATCTCTCATATCGAAGACGAGTACACCACGAGCATCCATACACCAAGAATAAATAAATTACCTCATTCTCGGCTAACTTCACCGAACCTACCGACTCATTTCTCCCATTTTGTAAAAGCAATTTATCGTTTGAGAGATGTCGAAAACTTATGTAAGCATGTGACATAAATTCCGTTTCTCACCAATAAGCTTTAAACTATTTATTAGGCACTTCTTAAATGTATGTAAAAAAAACTTGCATTGACAAATTGGGACATCTAGCTTATACTAGCTTAGCATAAAAATTTAAGGCCATCTGTTAGAGACAACGTTACTTATCTATGTCTGTATATAATCTTATGTCAAAACCTTTAAAAATTTTCAATTAGCGAGCATAGAGCTGGCGAGCGCTTAATGTAGCAAAGGATAAACCGGCAAAATGTACACAGTATCGGTGCGAAACATTTGGAAAAGGAAATTCTGAGTAGTTTGTTATTAAATACAAAATTAATCCGCATTTTTTTCATTTTTTCTTTATATCATACATTATAGGTGGATACTAAAAATGAAATTATCTAGTATTATAATTGGATTGACATCTGCTGCGGCCATTGCCTCAGCTGTCAAGGATGAAGCTTCCACTGTCACTGTTACAGCGACCGGTACCAACACCCACAAGGACGGTAGATTTGATAAGACTAAGCCAGCTACCACCTCAACTAGCTCTGGTACTCACAAATACGGTAGATTTGATAAGACTAAGCCAGCTACCACCTCAACTAGCTCTGGTACTCACAAATACGGTAGATTCGACAAGACCAAGCCAGCTACCACTTCCACTAGTTCCGGTACTCACAAATACGGTAGATTCGACAAGACCAAGCCAGCTACCACTTCCACTAGTTCCGGTACTCACAAATACGGTAGATTCGACAAGACCAAGCCAGCTACCACCTCAACTAGCTCTGGTACTCACAAATACGGTAGATTTGATAAGACCAAGGCTCCAGTCACTACTACTGTTTGGGTCCAACCATCAGGCTCATCCAAGAACATTTTATCCAAGGAAGCAGTCAACGGTACTGCAAGCAACGGTACTGCCGTGAATGGTACGGGTTCTGGTTCTTCTAACTCAACAGGTGGAGCTAGCTCCACGGAAAATGGTGCCATGGTTAACGGAATGAACATCGGTATTGCCGGTGCTATAGTTGCTGGTATGTTATTGGTTGTTTAAGCAACTGATTTCGATATTTATAAATCTGGTATCAGAGCATTTATTCCTTGCTTCGTTTATGTCGCCGGGTGAAGCCCATTTCATTTTTCCATAGACTAAGAAAAACATGCAGCTTAATACCATTAATATTCTGCACAAGTTACTTTCATTAGTTTCGTTTTATTTTGTTTCGTTTTATGTGTTTATATACAAACTTATTTGATATATATTATTCTAAATCCTTGACGTAGAGAAGCTATTGTGTTGACCTTAACTGTTCAATTTCATTTAGCAAGTTAAATTTTATTTCTTCCAACTCTTTCAACTTACTTTCAATTAATCTGTTAATCCCTTGCTTATCAAGATATTGCGTTGGTTTCTCGTCATTCTTCGGCTTAATTTCCAATATATCTTTAGGATTTTGATTTTTCACCAAATGGCCCAAACTTCCTTTTTTTACCATACTTGTCAAAATCTCGAATACTACCTGTGCACCATTAGTGGCAGTAATTTCTGCGGTATCGAACGCAGGTGAAACTTCAACTACGTCAGCTCCAACTAGGCTCAAGTTTTCTATAGATCTCAAAACATGAATTAGTTCTCTTGGCAACCATCCACCCGGTTCTTGAGTTCCTGTTCCACTTCCAAATGCTGGATCCAAGACATCTATATCCACTGATAAATACGTTGGAGTATCTTCGGGAATAGTATCTAAGATCTTGTCTACGACATATTGTACCCCTTTTATCCATATATCGTCTGCTGTAATCCTAGTGAATTTTTGATCATCATCATCAACATAGTCTTGGATACTAGACAACTTGGTTCTCACGCCAGCATGAATATTATTTTGACTCGTAAGACCTTCTTTATTAGCCTTCCATAACATAGAACCATGGTTAAGCTCTGCTTGTTTCGAATGCCAGAAGGATGGATATTTATCTGGACCCCATGTATCCAAGTGGGCATCGAAGTGAAGAATATTAATCTTTCCGTAAATTTCATGCAATGCACGTAAGTGTGGTAATAGTACAGAATGATCACCACCTAATACAACATATCTCGGTGAAGTTGATGAAGAGTTTTTAGAAATACGACGTGTAATCAATTCTTCAAATCCCTTATTCATTTGCTTAAATGCTAACGAATTGTCCATTGGCGTCACAGGTATATCTCCACAGTCCAAAATTTTTGCCCATGAGGTATAAGGGTTAAAATCCGCTCTTGGATTATATCCTCTAAGCGATGTCTGTCTTTGTGAAGCTGCCCTAATGGCTCTTGGACCAAACCTAGCACCTGGTCGATACGAGGTAGCTGTATCAAAGGGTAAACCAATAATTCCAATATCGTACGCTAATTCCGGATCAAGCAAGCACTTATCATGCTCTAAATGAGCAAATGTATTTATTCCCTGAAAAGGCCATAATCCATCCCACATGTCTTTCAACTTAGGTGTATCCTCAGCCTTATGTGTATCAAAGTATGCAACATTGTCACTAAATGAATCGGCATGGAGTCGATTGGCACTCACCGTGGTTGTGATTACTGACGTGCTCAAAATGTTTAATAATTTCATTCTGTTTATCTTCAGATTTTCTGTTATAATCTATTTTATTCATATAATTATCACCTATATATATATTTATGAATGTAATTGCCTAATTCGGAAATGCCGCTAATTTAATATGGAGTGAAGAATGATAATGGTTTAATCAACTATTAGATTCGCATTCAACTTTCATTTCTGGTAAGTCTTCTCGACAGTGATGCAATATACCAGTGAAAGTCAATTATCACTGATCGTTCGTTTTACTTCAAAGTATGCCCTAGTGTAAGACATATCTACTAGTCTGCCCATTCCTCATTCTTGCGACACTATTAATTCTTCTGTACTAACTCATGTAATTCAGAATAGTTCATTTGATTACAGCAACAGCATCTTTTACAAGGGAGATGTAAGAAGAAAGAAGTTTCAGTAATTTCAATATTATAAAGCGCATATTTGTCTATATCTATGTTCAACTGAATTCATAGACTAAATCCATACCGGTATATAACTCGAGAGCATAAGTTTCAAACCTTACACTTAATGCCATAAATATACTTCTTTTCTCTTCTAGTATTTAGACAATTGCTATCTTTAGTCAATAAAAATGGGATTTTCAGATTTAAAGAATGCGATTAAAAAGATTGACCAATCTTTGAAGGAAAAAAATAGGGCCAAAGGAGGAGGCAGAAACTCTGGCGAAGCTCAGCAATCGAATCCCATCCAAAAGAAAACATATCAATCCAGTCATAACAATGTAAAAGTTCCTCTTGCTGCTGATCATGACATATTTGCTAAGCCTATTGCAACTAACGAACCTCCATCAATTTTCAAGAGAACTCAACATGCCCAACCACCTCAAGGTTGTTCATATGGAGAATCGGATGAGCCTGTTCAAACTAACAATTTTTCAAATAACCTAACATTGGGAAATCAAACGTTTCCTGTATGGACATTACCATATTCCCTTTGGTATACCATCGATGCTGATCAGGATGTGGGGTTTGCTTTCAACCACACTGATGCGTCACAAAGAGTATTCGGACCAGACCCAGATTCCAATCCGGCTCAATTTTATTTTAATCCCCCCAAGATAAAATCATTTGTGATATCTGGGGCTGGTTTCAGAGATAGCAACGTTAGTGTAAGATTGGAGAATCATAACAAATTATCCGTTACGTCTAAATTAGTTTTGGATAAAGATGCTAACAAAAACGTAACTGTTCCACTTGTTCATGGAATGGGTTTCATTACTGCTATTTATAATAACATTCAACCTGTGATTGCTTCACAGGTTGGTGTTCAAGAGTTTAAACATGTGGGCCTTGTTGGTAATGTGACTAAATACAAAGTGATGTTGTTTAACCAAGTTGTTTGGTCATTATATGTTTCCGGTGATACCAACCTAAAACTCAATTTGCAAGATCCTAATCATATTGTTGCCAACAAAGTTTCTACGAACTCCATAATTCAAATATGTCGTGGTGAATCAAAACATTACGATGATAGCTGTGGTATCTACGCTGATTCTTGTCATCTTCAGGGATCATGCACTTCTAGAGACGGGAAAAAATGCCAATATAAATTTGTCTATGGAATGAAGGGTAATTCCAAGTCAGGCACTGGTATAGTCTGGTGTCTTCCACATCATCAAGAAGTCTTAACGAATGAAATAAAGAAGACATATACAAAATTGGAATTAGATTCAACAACAAAAGGTGTAATGAAGGCATATGCTACTAATGAATTGATTATGGAGGAAGGGAATTTACCAATAGCTGTTAATTGGGAGCCTTGGTCTTCTCTTAGCTCCTTCAAAGGTGATGCTTCATATTCGGAGGATGCCAAAAGACTAATAAGGGCTGCCGCTGAAGATGAAATTCAACAAGATGTTGTTGGAATGGCGAACATAGATTCCATGTATACATCAGGGAAGATTTTAGACAAATTCGCATACATTGCGTATGTTTGCCATTTTATATTGCAGGATGATAAATTAACATCAACTATTCTTCCTAAAGTTCAGGAAGCGATTGAAATATTCGCACGGAATCACCAAAAATTTCCGCTAGTCTATGATTTGTCATGGAAAGGATTAATCTCTTCCGCAGAACCGGGAGCAGATTTTGGAAACTCAAATTATAATGACCATCATTTCCATTATGGATATCATATTCATGCTATTGCTTTAGTAGCGAAGGTTGATGAATCTTTCGGAAAGAATGAATGGCTCCATGGGAATGATAATTTAGTTCTTGATTACACATTAACATTACTTAGAGACGTTGCCAATCCCTCTAAAGATGACAAGTACTTCCCTCAATCAAGGTCGTTTGATTGGTATCATGGACATTCCTTTGCACACGGTATTTTTGCTTCAGGGGATGGGAAAGATGAAGAGTCTTCCTCAGAAGATTACCACTTCGCATATGGTATGAAGCTTTTTGCTAAAATAATTAAAGACTCAAATATGGAAGTTCGAGCAAATTTAATGTTAGCAATTATGAAAAGATCAATGAATATGTATATGCTATACTCTGATGAAAATAAGATACAACCTAAGAGATTTATTAAAAATAAAGTCGCAGGTATCACTTTTGAAAATAAGATTGATTTTGCAACTTACTTTGGTAGAGGTCAGATTGCGGATGAATGGATTCATGGAATTCATATGTTACCAATTACTCCAATCTCATCCTATATTCGAAATGGTGATTTTGTTCAAGAGGAATGGGACCAGAAATTGGCGGGTATTATTGACCAAATCACCGACGGCTGGAAAGGAATATTAATGTTGAATTATGCCCTTGTTAATCCTAAACAATCATGGAAATGGTTTTCGAGAAAAGACTGGGATAATGCGTTGATAGATAACGGTATGTCGAGAACTTGGTCTTTGGCATATATAGCTGGTATTGGGGGATCGAATTAAATATATATACCATAAGTTTGATATAAAATTTAAACTATTCATATATATATGGATTTTTTTCAGGCTGATATGAAGGAGGAACTCGTCTTTGCAAACTTGATTACCTTACAAATCTCTCCTGTGCTACAATTAACATCCAGTTACTAGCGTCGCATACTGTTAAAAATGTAAATTATCAATGAATTATGCAATATTTGATGTTATTTTAGTGTTTTAGTATTTTGATACCTTCCAACGTGGAAGGTTATTTGTATCAATCCCAAAACAATCTTAATATCCTTCCACTACTTTGCTCTATAATATCTTCTACAGTTCTTGGTTTTATATAAAATGCTGGTACTGGGGGAAAAATTATTGTGCCCATTTTTGATAGATATAACATATTCTCCAAGTGTATATCAGACAACGGTGTCTCTTGTGACTAGCAATGATTTTCTTCTTTCCTTTAATGGGACATCAGCAGCTCTCACAATGAGATCTTCAGTAAATCCCATCCTAATTCCAGCCAATGTTTTCATCGAGCATGGGACCACAATCATTCCGTCGTGTTGGACAGATCCCGACGATATTGGCGGTGTACTTATATCCCTTGCGCTGTACACTCTAGACGCAAGCGCCATTACATCTTCTATTATGTTCTGTTTCATATTTCATTGCTGCCATGCCCCATTTGGACATAACTAGATGCGTTTCAATATGACATTGTTTAAATAATTCTAACACTCTAATTCCAATTCTTGTAGCCCCCGTTATTGCAACAACTATCCTCTTTGGCCTTGTCGGACAAAACCAAACAGCTTAATTCTTGTAAATATCATTTGATACTTGTTCGTAGTCACTCATTAGGTTTCTATTTCTGATAGTAGGAGATGTTGATAAGGCCCGAATTTCTGTCGGTGGTCTTGAACCTACAGTAATAGGTGTCATCGACAATTTGTGACCTGCTGTTCTATATAGTATGTTTGTAAATGCTTTTTCAATTCTGTCATGCATGATTCTCATTTAATAAGCAAACAAAAGCATGTTCTGCATTCATTTTAGCGAAACTATATCTTAGATATATATGGCTGTATAGAAACCGTTAGATTAATCACTTACCGAAAGTTTTATGCTCGATTTTGCACCCATAAAATATGCATAACACCTCTTTGCAAACATCGACGATTATTTGGGAATCAAAATAGTCATTCCTATAAAATTTTCCCATATTGAATAGCACTTCAACCTATACCTAGGGTTTATACACATTTATCAGGACCCCTTTAATTGGTTCAATTAATGATATTATAAGTACTTACTCATTCCATACTGCGCGATTTTATGAGAATTTCGGTAGTTATCGGCGTTCAGTTGCGCACATTTGAATGGAACCAAAAAATTAATACCACAAATGGTAGTAACATAAATAGATCCAGTTTCGTCATAGTTACGTTAGTTCGAAAAGTTTCATACAAAGAAATTAGTGATAGAATAAGTAGGAGTGACTTAAGGCCTGAATTAAGATTTAGAGATTTCCTTCAAGTTCTCAAAAATGATAGTGATTTAGTAGAGATTACCACTGAGTGCGACCCAAACTTGGAGGTGGGTGCTATCATGAAAAGGGTCTATGAAGAAAAGTTGACAGTGCCATTATTTCAAAGCTTGAAGAAGGATAGTAAGAATCCAGATCCTAACAATTCATTCAACATTGTAGGTTGTCTTGGTGGTTTAAGAGATGCAAAAAAAGGTAATGATCATACTAGAATTGCTCATCATTTAGGATTAGATTCACAGTTTCCTATGAGCAAAATTATTGACTACTTGATAGAGGCCAAAAGTAAGAAACCAATTCCACCAATTTTGTTAGAAGATGCTTCTGCGGCACCATGCAAAATGAACAAGCTTTCTAGTGATGAAATTAGGCTAAGCGGATCGCCTGTTCCTACACCATGGGGATGGAGGTAAATATATTCAGACCTACGGTATGTTTGTATTACAAACTCCTGACAAGAGCTGGTCAAATTAGTCAATTGCCAGAGGAATGATTCATGATGACAAGCATATAACTGGATTGGTCATAAATCCGCAACATATTAGAAAGGTTGCTGATGAATAGGCAAAAATTGGTAAGGGAGATAACATCCCATTTGCATTATGTTTTGGTGTGCCCCTGCTTCTATTTAATTAGTTCAATGTCTATTCCCGATGGTGCTACAGAAGCTGAGTACATAGGTGCATTAATTGGCCAATCGTTAGAAGTTGTTAAGTGTGAAACCAATGATTACAAGTCCCAGTTGATTCTGAAATGGTTTTTGAAAAAAACATTGAATTTAAATTAGATGGTTGAAGAAGGTCCATTTGGTGAAATACATGGTTATTGTTTTCCTGGACACGGGCATCCTTGTCCTTTGTATACAGTTGACACCATAACATACAGGGATAATAATATATTACCAGTTTCCAATCCGGATTTATGCACAGACGAAACACATACATTGATCTGCGGTTTAGTGAGTGCTGAATGCAAACAAATGGCCTTGAGCATCCTAAATTAAAGAATTTATTATGGAAGCATTTACCTCGTACGAAGGCGTTCTTATGGTTGACTTTCAAAGTGCATACCAATAGTGAGGAATTGTAAGCTTGTTGGTAAATATTATAATAATTCAAAACCATGTTTTATTATTCATAAAATAATTCTAGTTGGAGAAGATATTGATATCTTTAATTTCAGAAAATTATTCTGGTCTTATGCTACCAGACATACCCCTGGAGATGACCAATATATGTTTGAAGACTCTCGTTCATTTCCCTTGGCACCATTCATTAGCCAGGGTCCAAGAATTAAAACTTAGAGGGAGGAGCTTGTCTAACAGATTGCTTATTTCCTCATCAATACAAACGTGGGGGGCGGGGGATGTTCGTTACTTGTGATTTTGATGGCTATGATAAGTCCCTTAAAGAAAAGTTTTTAAAAAACTGGACAGCGTACGGATATAAATAGTTTCCATGGTCAATATTACGTATATAGCAGATCCAATATATTCTCTATATATATTTCTATGAAGTACGGTAATTAACTTGGAAGTTCAGAGCATTAGTGTAAAGTATTCGATCTCAACTAATCGATTAATAAAGTGATGGTATACACATAATATATTGTTCATAAAATACCCAAGAGAAAATTATAAAGCACAATTAGATTCTAAATCTTGGATCCTTTAGTTAATACTTCAATTGCCAACAAATGATCTTCTTCTTGGGCCAAACCACTGATTGTTAATGTACCTATAACCCCATCGACACCTTTAATTCTAATTGGAACACTACCACCGTGACTGGCATAATCAATTGGTGAAACAAAAAGTGCCTCTTCCATTGGTAATTCCTTGAATCTAAGTTTTTGGCCAATATAGAAACTTGATTTACCAAATCTTAAGACTGTTCTCTTTTTCCTTGCAATCCAGTGATCATTATCTAATGAAGTGCCATCATTAGTAACCGAATGGAACAAAACTTGCCCTGAAGCCAATGAAATATCGATGACAATGGCCTTCTTAGGGTATCTTTCATTCGATAAGTCCCTTGCAATTGACCCCAATTTCCAACATATGTTGCTATCAAATTTATCTAATCTTATTTCATCGCCTTCCAACTTATCCAATTCCTCTAAGCTATACTTGTAAATATGTGACATCTTTTATCCTTCATTTCTTTTTAAATGCTGAATTCGAACAAGTAGTTTTTAGTTGCTTGATCTGAGTGCGAGCGAGGAGTATTGCATAGTGTAATCATTTATCCGACAAGATCTTGGAGTCTCCAGCAGGAAATAACAAAGAGTTAAGCCTATAAGGGTGAGTGTGGAACATATATACCATACCATTGAAGGATACAACTTTGAAATTATTAATAATTTTCAACCTTGGTTAGTTGAAAAGTCATGCTAAAGATGCGTACTAAGTTTGAAATCCGTTAAATGTTTCGTATCTATCTCGTCTGAGCAATTGTAAGGTTATTGAAACAGACATTATGAGCTTTACGCATACGTGCTTGTAAACGACTTGAATTGAATGGTTAGGTACGGCAGTACCATATCCAAGTGATTATTTTTAAGTTGCGAAATTAAAATAAAAAATTTCCATTATGCGCTTATAGTTCTGATTGAAATTCTGGTTCTTTATTTGGGGAATGAATGAAAGAAATACATATAAATATGTATAAATTATGGCTTCTGTTTTCCAGAAGATCAAGGATATTGAATTGAAAACTTGGTACAATGAGTGATATGGAAAAAGCTCATGATAATGCTGAAGAATTACATGACTTTGACACATCGGACGTTAGTAACTATGATGTTGCTTTTAAATTCTTGAAACTGGAAGACCGGGAGGATATTGAAAATACAGAATTGCCTCCAAAACTATTACGCAAGATTGATTTTAGAATATTGACATTGCTATGTGTGATATATTTTTTACAATTCTTAGATAAGACTTTGCTAAATTATTCGGCTGCGATGGGGATTAAGGAGAATTTAGTAGGAAATGAATTCTCCAACTTAAGTACAATATTTTATGCATCTTATATCTTTGCAGAACCATTTATTTCATACTTCTTGCAAAAATTTCCAATTTCTAGAGCCTTCAGTATTTGCATTGTTTTATGGGGCATTGTTTTGACAAGCCATGCAGCTTGTAAAACATATCCATCCTTAATGGTTGTACGGACATTGCTAGGTATATTTGAAAGCAGTTCTGCTGTAGGGATTATAGCCATTAGTGGCATGTATTACACTAAGTCAGAACAGGTAGCTAGAATGGGGATCTGGAGTATACACTCAGGTACTGCAACAATGGTTGGTGCTTTATTGTCGTTTGGCTTTCAACACATTCATACTACAGAATTCCAATCGTGGCAGATATTATTCTTAGTAGTGGGCCTAGTTACTGTATTGTTTGGAATTTTTGTGTGGTTCTATCTACCGGATAATGTCGTTAGTGCCAAGTTCTTGAATAATAATGAGAAAGTGCTAGTCTTAGAACATATCAGGATAAATCAAACTGGTACAGAAAATAAGAAATTCAAAAGAGATCAATTCTATGAACTAATATTTAAAGACAAGTTGACTTGGCCCATGCTACTTCTCACGGGGACGTCACAGATCGTTACAGGTGCAATAGGAACTTATAGTGCTACAGTTATAGGTACATTTGGATTCGATGGTTATAGAACAGCGTTACTCCAGATTCCTTTGGGAGCCATTATTATTATTATTATTGTGATATCAACACAGCTTGTTGCTCGATACGGTCATAGAACCTATATTATCGTTTCAATGTTTATACCTTCAATTATTGGGGCAATTGTTCTTTTGTCAACGAGCATTACAACACAACAAATTGGAAATTTGTTAGCTCTTTATTTGTTATACAGCGGGTCTTGTTCAATTACTTTAATCTATGCGTGGAATAGCGCAAACACAGCCGGATATACGAAAAGAATGTTTCGTAATGCATTGACAATGATTGTTTTCAGTTTGTCATCTCTTCTTGGACCCCAAATGTTTCAGGCAAAAGATTTTCCTGGTTACGTACCAGCAAAGATCGCTATTTTAGTCACACAAGTTGTTTCTATTCCATTAGCTCTCTTGGTTGGTTATTTATCGAAAAAGGAAAATGAGAAAAGAGACAAGGAGCCACGACAGAGCTTCGAAGACGATTACCAATTTTTGGATTTAACAGATATTCAGAACAAAAACTTTAGATATTCATATTAATGTATACAATTTATAGATTGAATATACCTAGAGTATCTCTGATTGATTTCCAACTCTCCATGGTAAATCATTCCAAGGTTAATACTCACGTAAATATTGTCTACATTGACAATTTACATACTCTGGATAGAACTAATATTCTTATACCCTATGCATATATACAAGAGAAGTACTGCCGTACTAAGGATCATTAATTCCCTGTGTTGAAGTATTTAATATTTGCTCCATTTCCTTTCTCAAGCAAACCTATTTCCCGTCTCCCGAAAATGTACTGTAATGAAATATACAAAAGCTTGATTGAGTAAATAAATATGCGTCAAGTGCACTCTAGTTTCGTTTCCAGCCGTGCGATAAAGCCCGCATAAAGCCGACTACCGATGCTAAAATTTTGAACGGCTAGAGCAAAGCTCTATGCCGCTTAATTTACAATAACCAAACACATAGGCGTACAGTTTAATTGTCTATTATCCAGTTTTCCAGTGCCGGTCAACCGTACGATTTCTAAGCTTATAAAACAACGTAGATACTTTTCAAAACCAAACATCCTTTTGGGTGCAGCAATATTACTACTGTCACTTTAAATACAACGTTATAAATACTACTGAATATAATGAAGCTACTTTAATTCAGTTGTAGCAATTTAGATTTCTTCTACTGGAGAAGCAAAGATAGAAGGTTACGTTTTTTTATGTATCACGTAAAAAACTTAGTTGCTTAGGTAATAATATCTCACCGGTAGATCGGTATCGGCAATAAAATTTAATTCATAAAGAGAAGAGTTCCTTTAGTATAAATTGACAACAATTTAACGACTTATGGATAATTCAATATGATATTGATCAGTGAATATAATCAGAATGACAAGTTCAGAATATCAAGATAATAATTCAACGACTATTGATGATGCAAGTATCAATAGTGATAAAGTGGATAGATATGAAGGTGATAATGTGACACCAAATTCGCACAGAAGTAGAAGTAACAGCACAAGTGAAGACAGAGAAAGCTTAGAAAAGTTAATTACTAATAACAGAGGTGTGGAGAGAATTATCACAGAATTAGAAGAAGGTGCAGGTAAATTAGGTGATTTGGAAGAACCTTACGATATTAAGAAAATCGAGACCCATCCAGATCCTAACTTCACTTTCAATGAGCAGGATCCCTGGAAATATCCTGTTGACCAGGAAACTGGTTTAAGATTAGTGACATTTGTGCCAGGTGATCAGAAAAACCCAATAAATAAATCAAAGGCGACGAAATGGGTTTATACAGCAGCTTTAGGCTCAATTTGTTTCGTTGTTGCCTTAGGTTCTGCTATTGTCACAGGTGATATTGGTGGCCCAGTAGAATACTTTCAAGTTAGTGAAGAGGTTGTTATTTTAGCGTCAGTTACTATGTTTGTTCTTGGTTTTGGATTTGGACCATGCGTATTTGCACCTGTTTCAGAAGAGATCGGCAGACAGCCAGTTTACGTTGTGACTTTATTCATCGGAGTAATATTTATTATTCCTTGTGCATTGGCTAAAAATATCGGTACGTTGATCGTCTGTAGATTAATCGATGGTTTAGCATTTTCTGCCCCTATGTGTCTTATTGGTGGTTCATTGGCCGACATTTGGGAAGCCAAAGAGAGAGGTGCAGCAATGGCAATTTTCTCAGCAGCTCCATTTTTAGGTCCAGTTATGGGTCCAATCTTTGGTGGTTTGCTTGGAGATTATGCACCAACCTGGAGATGGATCTATTGGTGTTTTTTGATCATTGCAGGCTTCTTCTATTGTACCTTCGTCCTTATTCTTCCTGAAACTCATCATCAAACAATTTTAAAGAGAAGGGCTAAAAAATTGAGAAAGGATACTGGAGACGACAAATACAGAGCAGTTTCCGAATTAAAGATCAAAACTTTTAAACAAGTTTGTAATGATTCTTTCTTACGTCCATTCATTTTATTATCAGAATTAATCGTGTTTTTGATGACTTTGTACATGTCAGTCGTCTATGGATTATTATACATGTTCTTCTTTGCATACCCTGTTGTCTACGGTGAAGGTAAGGGTTGGAGTGATTCTAAGATTGGTATTATGTTTATTCCAATTGGTGTTGGTGTGCTTATTGCAACTGCTTTTGCTCCCTTCATTAATAAAGATTATAATAAGAGGGCCCAAGTCTATAGAGACAGAGGAGAATTACCACCTGCAGAATTAAGATTGATTCCAATGATGGTAAGTTGTTGGTTCGTTCCTGCAGGTTTATTTGCTTTTGCCTGGTCCTCTTATCCTAGCGTTTCATGGGCTGGACCTTGTTTCAGTGGACTTGGAGTCGGTTTTGGCTTCTGCTGTTTGTATAATCCTGCCAATAATTATATTGTCGATTCTTATCAACACTATGCTGCAAGTGGATTAGCAGCTAAGACTTTTGTTAGATCTATTTGGGGTGCCTGTGTTCCATTATTCACTATCCAAATGTACCATAGATTAGGCTATCAATGGGCCACAACTTTAATGGCTTTTATCTCATTGGCTTGTTGTGCAATTCCATTTGGATTTTACTACTACGGCGCTAAAATTAGAACTTACTCCAAATATGCTTATGCTCCAGAAACTTCAGCTGCAAAGGATAGCGAAAACCAAAAATAATTTTTTTATATACTTGAACATCATAGCATTTATTACCTGTTTTTTCATTTAACAAAATTTATTTATATATACTAATAATAGAAATCCTAAAGTTTAGATAAAATGTATATATTAGCTTGTCCTGTCTCATCTATATTCTCGTTAAAATTCCTTGTTACTATTTTTCAATTTGTTAGACAGCACAGGAATACCCGTGAACATTATATCCGTAGGCTTCACGTGAAACTTTAAGTTTAAACTTAAGATTATAACTTACGTGAATCGTTCTACATATATTTTCAAGATAATCGACCTAAAAGAAAAATATTCAAGGGTAATCATAATAATAACGGTTTGGAAAAACTAAATATTTAACTGATAGTGATACCGAGCTTCGAACTTGATAATGTGTCAATAATTGCATCATTCAACAAGTTTGTACTATTTAATGCCAGCAGCAATCCATCCAATGTGATAGCTTTCTTTTTAACAATTTGAGTTATTAAATCTCTAGCAAAAGGTGCCATATCTGAATCAGTTACAACCAGGTACAAAACTGACATTGCTAGACCAGATTTTTCTAAAGATTCCATTAAACTATCTAATACTTTGTTATCTCTCTTCGTGATTGTACTGGAAACAACTTCACGTTTCAGGAAAGCTGACTCGATCTTTGCAAGAAGGCTCGCAAGTAGCCCAGAAGATGATGATGATGATGATGATGATGATGATGATGATGATGATGATGATGACAGCGTAGCAGTTGATTTAGTGGTTGTTGAACTGGCTTTGGTGGTACTAGTTGGTGAAGCATTAGTTGAAGCCTGGATAGAGCCTGAGCTCGTAGATTCACTGTTGCTTGAAGTTCCTGAAGACAATCCAACGGCAGATAAAACGGGACTTATTGCCGACAAGAGCCCGGAGTCACTAGACGTCAGTATCCCAAGACTGCTCAAAGCTGAGTTTAAACTTGAATTCAAGCCCAGGTATTCGTCATAAGTCAGGGCAATTGGGCTTAAAGCTGATTCTAATGCACTGGTATCTAATGTGCTCTTGGATGGCGATGTTGTTGCCCCGGTTCTCAATCCATTTATAATATTAAATAATCCTGGGAAAAAGGTAGAATCTTGCAAAGTTCTAAGTACAATATCAACAGCAAGCCCGGACTCGTCAACTGAATGAAGCAAATCTGCCAAATTTTGGGTCTTAAGAAATGCAACAATAGCCTGAACTAATAAAGGTTCTGTTATTTTGTTTGTGGCTAAAATCTTTACAACTGGAACAACTAAACCACTTTCATTAAGTGCAGTAAAGAATTCTGTAATCACTGCGACATCTCTCTTAGCAAAGCTTTCATCGTCTTCAAAGATGCTGAAGTCAAATACAGGATCTGGAAGACCTCTATTTTCGAGATCATTTGCAGCCTCTACGTCCGAGGAAATGAGGGGAGCTGCTAAATTAAAGTTTATGATTGTTAAAATTGCAAATATAAGTCCAATAAATCTCATCTTGATATACAGTTCAAAAAAATTGAAAGAATATTGTACAACTAAGTGGTTCCTTATATAGTAATGCAAGATTCTCTAGAAAGAATTATGTCACTGACGTTGCCTTGAATATACTGTTACGTTGTGTCTCATAATCACAGCTATATGAACAACTATCCTTTTACGGTTAAAGAACAATAAAAAATAAACTTATAACCCCATCTAAATCTCAGATCAGATGATTTGGAGTGTAGCTACCATCTCAAGATGTCTCTTATTACTGCATGATTGGGTCATGCCTGGGAAAATTTTTGGAGGCTGCATACGTCAACCTATTTGAGTAAAAATTATATCTTCTTCATATGGAAATTTAATTGATCTTGTTTACCTAAATAGGAAATAAAAATGCAATAATGCGGTACTTCAGATGTTCATAGGTGTCAGCCACTCGGTATATGCGCTTACTACGAAAGATTTTGTGCCATAGTAATAGCGATACCGTTTATACGTTTCGCTAGTTCTATATTCGCTAATTTCATCTCCCCTAAAGCAATTTTGAGGCGATAAAAATAATTAGTGTTAAACTTTAAAGAGTAGGGATAAAGCAAACTAAGGCTCAATTTTAAGATATTTTTTTAATATAATCTGACTTACGTTTACCGATAATTCCTTATGCTACTTCTACCATAATAGAGCTTGTGATTTGGAATATCCCAATCCTTTTTTATTTTTGACTATAAAATATGGTAACCTATCCATAAGCCCATTGATTTTTGAATCATGTAGCCAGAGATTAATTATAATTTTTAAGTTGCAATAAAAACAAACTAAAGATATTACTCATGATAAAATAAAATTCTTTCATTCAACCTATTAATGAATATTCTTAAAAAGTTAACTTTCTTGTTAATGATAATTTTTCAATAATAGCAAAAATTCGAAAAAAAAAGAAACTGTTGTACTTTATCTAAGACACATCTTTTATTTTTATTATCTGGGACGAACTTTTCAACTAAATATTGAAGGATTTCATTATAAACAGATTCTGATTCGAAAAATATTTTGTATCCTCTTACAACTTCTGATACAGAACTTATTCATGTATTAAAGAATAATACTCACACAATTTTTAAGAACGCTCTTTTGTTCTTCATGTCATAGGAAAGAATCTACTTTTTTTTTAAAAGCTAAGAATTGATCTATATCAATACTACCATGAACATTGCTTTAACCGCTTATAAAGACACAGTGGAATTACCTTGCAAAAGTTCATTACGTCTGGATATAGGGTATTGTACAAATCGATTCCGCGGATGGTAACGTTCGAATCACAAGAAAAGTTATATCAATAGGTTTGCAATACTATAGTAAGTATACACTCATATCCATCAGACAAGTCGGAATTTACTGGTCTTCTGCGTTAATTACAAGAGAAAAGCTCCCTATTCTTTAATAAATACTATGTTCTCTCAGTGTCAGTTTTTAAAAATTCCTCAAATCCTAATTCATCAGGGGTTTCAGGAATTGTCTGGTTACTAATCAGATGAATGGCATTGCGATCCCCTGTGCTCTCATTATCAGCTATAATTTTGTTATGCTCGTTTTTTTTCACCTTGTACAGGTGTGGTGATGTATGATTCAGTTGAATTGGAAGATGGAAGACTACCTATGGGAGCAAACTGATGGCTACTTCTTAGTATATGCCTAATGTTTCCTGTGTTAGATGTATCTGAGAGAATACTTGAAACCTCATGAGAATGGGCATTTTCTGATGTCCCAATCCCATTTTTCGAATCTAAAGATTTTAAATGTCGAGTCTCCAATGGTTCGGGTAATTTGAATAGTGGTAGAAACGAAAGCATCTTTCTCCACCATGAATATTCGTAGCTTTCAGATAAAGATGAATCGACCTTAATACTTGTAATTCTCCAAGGTTTCTCTCTCATCAAAAACACCAATATATCAACAGTACAGTTGAATGGCTGCATAAAAGCAGCAATTCCATTTAACCATACACATGCATGAATAGAAAGGCCGTACCGGAAGTCCATTCAGTGAACTATAGTGGGAAAAATTCATAAGAAAATGTATGGTACAGGGTATATGAATATCGCCTTGATTTGTCTTTGAGCATGGATCCTTCCGACATTAAATTGATAAGTAGTCTCATTATTTAGATTTCCTTCAGGTGATCCATTGTATGTATTACGGATTTCATTATCAGTAAGTTTGAATATTAAAAGTTCATAAAACTTCCAATTTTTTGTTTAAATGTAGTTTCATTAGAAGGAATATAATTTTCAACGGTCTTACCAACATTAATGTATTGCTTCTACACATGGTTATAAATATATATATATATAATGATTATAAAACCATGATTAAATACCGGGGAATCCAAGTCAAGACTAGCCTGTACCAAATTGGCCTGCTCGGAATATAACACCAATTAGTTAAGGGTGTAGCCTAAATCATCAATAAATGCTAAAGAAGCAAACAAAATTGGTAGTAAGATATCAACAGCATAAACAATATGCCTGAACGATACAATCCACCTTCATAATTGGTTCCTCTTTTAATTCTGTCTCTCGGTCTGTAAATTAATATAGCTAGGTGAATTGCAAAACTAATCATTGCAAGGTCAGAATCTTCAATTGAAAATGCTGTAAAGAACCCAACAACTCTGCAAAATCCTATGTCATAATAAGCTGCTGATGTTACCAAGACTCGCACAGGATATAATAGCAAACATATAGCTCTTATCCAGTCATATAAAATCAAAATAAAAATCAAATGATGTCGAAAGATTTGCTTCCTATCTGATATAGCCAAAAAGAAGGAAATACCAATTAGCCCAGCAAATATTGATATTGAAGATGAGACAATGGAAATCACCCCCTGCCGATCTGCTTGATATTCTGTATAACGGTTAAGGTCCGCAGCGAGGTCAGCAGCAAGGTCATCAGAGTTTCTTCCTATTAAATCAATTTTCTTTTCAAATAGGCATTGTAAATTACAAAGCGCCGTATCAGTTCACATTAGTTCATTCTTTAGCTCTTGATTGAATATTGACCAATATGAGCAAAATCTTTATTACGGTGAATCCGTACGATGATGCAACGCAGTACTTCCCAAATGCGAACTGCTGCAATTACATGAACTGACTAATGCAACACTCTGAAAGCACTATAATTCATAATTGCTTGAACTATGTAGATGGCTTTTGTCATTTATTGATATTTCATAAACTTTTATAATACCTAAAGAAGCCCATGCTTGGTGGTAGAATTACCGGAGTGTTGATATTGAGCAAGCCTTAATGTAAACATAATACATCCGAAGAAATACACCCGCATTGTCTTCCAACGGAAGTAGATTCTCCGTCTCTTCCCCCTTCTTAGATATCAATCTTCTACAGGTATAAAGTGTAAGTGCAAGGTCAATATTTCTGAAAGCTGATTTTCCTAGTAGTTGCAAATATTTTTTCTTTTAAGTTAACTTAACATGTTGGAAGGTGATTTTCCATTGTCAAAGTGGCTGGCAAGCGGAGCACCCTCTCAAGCGACTATTAATATGGTCGGGAAGTAAATCCAAAATTAGTCTATGAGCCTTGTGATAAAGATATCCCCATTGAGCAAGTGTATGGAGATATGAATCCAACACCAGAAAATTTAAATGATTCTGATTTATTTCAGCTATTCTGAGTGGGTTTCTAAATTCGCAACTGTTCTCAACAGCATCCAAGAATCACCCACATCGTGGCTAGAAAATAGAGAAAAGGATTTTATTTGGGGTGGCTTAAAGAACCCAGTGTCTTGGTTGTTGGAGGAGGTCAAAACGGCTTGAATGTTGCAACAAGGTTGAAGTGTATGGGAGTGGACACCTTGATTGTGGAAAGAAATCCAAATATTGGAGATAATTGGAGAAATCGCTATAAGTTTTTGGTTCTTCATGATCCAGTTTGGGCTGATCACTTAGCGTATATGAATTTTCCCGATACTTGGCCTATATTTACCCCGAAGGATAAGTTAGGAGGTTGGTTCGAAAATTATGCAAAGAGCATGGAATTGTGTTACTGGGTAAACAAAACTGTTACAGGTGCCAATTTTGATGAAGACAAATTAGTCTGGACTGTGAACATTACAGATAATAATAGTGGCAAGGTGAACACTTTGAAGCCGAAGTATGTCATAATGGTAACAGGTCATTCCGGCGAACCAAATATCCCTTTTTTTGAAGATCAAGATAAATTTAAAGGCAATATTGTACACTCTTCTCAACATACAACCGGTAAAATATATAAAGGTGAAAATGCATTAATTGTGGGTTGCTGCAATTCATGACATGATATTGCTTAAGACTTTTATGAACAAGGAGCTAAACCAATGCTTGTTCAGAAATCAAGCACATGCATCTTCACAGCAAAAGTTGGTGGTGATTTGACTAACGAGGGTCTCTACGAGGAAGGCGGACCCTCAGTAGAAACTGCGGATTTACTTTCCCAGTCAATGCCTTGGAAGCTTTTGAATCTAACATTACAACAACAAACCAGAAGAATTGTGTCATAAGAAAAAGAATTACATGATTCATTGAAGAAAGTCGGCTTTAATATAGACTATGGATATGGTGGGACTGGATTACCAAGCACGTATATAAGAAGAGGTGGAGGTTATTATATTGACGTAGGGTTATTCTAAATTAATTTCAGAAAGAAAAATTTTAGTTAAAAACGGACAAAACATTCAAAAATTTACCGAAGATGGTGTTATATTCTCAGATGGCTCTCATATTAGTAATGTAGCAATTGTTGTTTTAGCAACTGGTTATTCAAATATGCGAGACAGTGCTAGGAAAATATTTGGTTCTAGGGTTGCAGATGAATATTCTAATAAATCTTTACTATATATTATATTATTTAATAAATTAGATTTAAACTTCACCCCGTTTGGGGTCTTGATGATGAAGGAGAAACAAAAGTTATGTATAGAGATTCATGCCATCCTAACTTTTGGTATATGGGCGGAAACCTTTTATTGACGAGGTATTATTCAAAAAAATTGGTATTAAGAATCATCGCTCAGGAAAAAGAATTTATCAAAGGCTAAGCTTTTCTTCTGTCTTGTTTAGGTGAGTTTTTTGTGAGGACTTGTAATAGCAAAGAACGATTCTATAAGAGTATCAGAACCAACCTACTAGGTAAATTAGTTAAAGTCTTCAAATATAATAAGGTGGATGTTGTACGAAATTATATATTGCGTATAATTAACTTCTAAGTTGGTAGATTTAAATGACAATAACTAAGTAACACCTTTTCAACAACTACGCTAAAATAAAACCTCTCGGAATACCATTTGTATATCTAATATAATGGTTTCCAATCTCTCTAAGCATATTTCTGTTTTATTTTTTTAAAAGTATCCTTGAGCTTTAGAGTCTTGACGATGATATAAGCCAAGAAAGACCGAGGAAAATAAGAGACAAGAACGTTAACAAGGCTAGCACCTTTTCCCCTGTACGACATCCAAAAATTCTTATGAGAACTCGATAAACATCTTTCAATATCTGTAACAGCTTTTTTTGCAAAAGTGTCAGAAGTCATTTTCTTCACGTTTTCGAGAACCTTACCGCTTTCAAAAAGATTTTCACTATCTACGATAAATACCGAAGTTTCTGGTATATCATGAGCATCATTCGTCCCAATATCAGTGTCGACAGCACCAGCAACAAAATTTAAAACTTTTATGCCAAAAGGTTGAACTTCTAGTGCTAATGAATTTGCATAAGACTGAATAGCACCCTTTGATGATGAATACACAGTATTAAATGGAAGAGGCACTAACCCAGCAGTAGATCCCGTGAAAGCTATCAAACCCTTAGATTTGATTAACAATGGGTGAAATACTTTAACAGTTCTCATCGGACCGAATACATTTACTTCAAAGCAGAAGCGAAACCATTCCTCTTCAAGATCAAACGCAGGCGCTCTGCATGGAACCCCAGCGTTGTTAAATAGAATATCTAAAGAACCATCAGTCTCCTGCTCTATTATTTCTTTGGCAGAAATAATACTTTCCATTGATGTAACATCTAATTTCAAAATAGTAATACCATGGGACTTCAAGGGTTGCATTGCTTCTAATCGTCTAGCACCGGCAAAAACCTTATACCCTTTACTTGCCAATTCGATAGCAGTACGATATCCTATACCCGAAGAAGCTCCTGTAACAAATGCAGATTTTATTTCATCTTTCATAATGACGAATTGTATAGTAGTAGTATTAATCAAGATTAGTAATTGAGGAAATGTCTAAATAAATATCATGGAGCGCTTTCTCAAAACAGAAAATGAAAACAGTTCACGCCACTATAATCATAAGTAACCATAATATAATCAACAAAGCTATGCTTTTCGTTGTAGTTGTGTTACAATATATATAATATTCATAATATAGTTAAATCAAGAGAGTCAAAATTTTGAATTTTGAGTCAATGCTAAAGCAACACTAAATGCAGATCTAGTTTGTTGATATGAAGTAAAACCACATTCGAAAGGACCATCTTTTTCTACATATGAGTTATTATTAGATATTAAGTAATTTAATATTAATAACTAAGGAAATGACAAATCCTTATATAGAACTTGCTCACAACTATAAAAGCAGAATAGATGAAGATGTATATCGGCAGAATCGTAATAAAAAACAACTTGAGAGCTTAATTTCCAAGCCTAGAATCAATATTGATGAGGTGCTTGCTGGTAAAAGTGAAGACAACCGAATAGGATGCTGTATAGTTGCACGCCCTACTGCAAATGTTAGATCACTTATATCTTCGATTCAAAATAAACTTCTGGAATGTGTATCAAAGTCAACGGCATTATGGCATTCTCCAAGTGAATGCTTGCATATGACGGTGTTAGAGATTGACAATTCGTCTACGAAAAATAGAATAAAGGAAATCGCTACTGCTCTTCTGCCACATATCGATCGAATAATGAATATTGCTAACAATGGCCCAGAACTCAACAGTCCATTGGTTTGCTTTGATGCAAATGCAATTGCTCTAACTTTCACATCCGTTGATAGAAGTCATATTAGATATAGACTGGAATTGTATGACTCAGTAACTGCATGTGGCGTTGATATAAGGCCACGCTACAACACGCCTTCTGCCCATATCACAATCACAAGGTTTGTAGAAGATATTCCTAAGGAGGACTTGATGGTCTTATTAGATCAAATAATTGCAATCAACGACTCCCTCGTCAATACAAAATGGAAAGTTTCCAATTGTGAATTTAATTATGGTCTAATATGGTATGGCCAGCAACTACAGTGTATATAGTGTCAATAACTGAACTTCAATCTTGCTGTTAGATTGCGATAATTCACTTCATGATAAAAGCAAATAAACTGATTAAGCTTATATATACTATTAATAATATAGTAAATCATTTCAGTCGTTCGAGAAAGTTACGAATTGAAAAATACGGTTCATGATTTGCAAACAAACCAACCGCATCACGTAACCATTCCTTTAATTTAATCGTTTCATTTGAATGAAACCGGATATTGTATCCTTTCAAATACTTTTGGTATTGCTCTTCAAGTAATTTATCAATATCCTTCACTGATAGTATTAACGGCACATCTTCTTGATTTTCATCTCTTTAGGAATAGCACCTTAACTGCATCGTAACTACCCATTCGTCTTAAGTTATTAAATAAGCATAAGTGTTTACCTCCAAAAAAGCTAAACTTGCGTCGACTATGTCTAGTTTGTAGTTTATGTTGCCTTCAAAAGCATCCAATCTGCTAGCTACGTTTCTTTCTAAACCGGCAAAACAAGAAATAAGCTTATTGGTTTCGAGAGTAAACCATTCTGGCGCTTGGCTTAATTTCTCATCAACCATCTTCCTAGATTCTTGTGACAGAGGAATAAAGTTATTCAGAGTAATATCTACTATAATTCATTGATGCTTCGGTTTAATCTAATTTATAAGGTTTGCCTTGCAGTGCTCTACATAAATAAGCATTATGCATTTACACTATACAAATAATACAATACAACCATATATCTTCAGCGCGCCAATTACAGGGTATAGTACCTGTACCAATGGAAACATGTGGTATAAAAGCAAAAATATATACAACGCCCATTCTCTACACCTCCTAGCTATGGTTGCAAATTTGGATAGGCAGAATCTGATAAACGAATAATTGTTACTCAATTGGGCGAAAAACATATAAACTGTACTAGAAATAGGCCATATAATGCTTGAGGCTAAGAATCCTATATATTTTACTATACCAATGCACCAGAACGCTATTTTAATTATACGCAATTTAGAAACTAACTAAGTAATGCAATAGGCAACAAAAGTGACCATTCATGTTCATTTATGTTCGGATAAGTTGTGTTTACCGGCTAATGTTCTTCCCAACATAACAGCAAGTCTTTGTGGTAGCTTCAAAACGACTGACATATATCTGCACGCCACAAATTGCAAGGCAGGGATGTGGTGGATATCCGCGAGTAGCCGAATTATATTAAAAGAGGGGGAATCTCTAGTTCTTTTTCCTCCTACACATCAGCGTCATGAATCTAGGTTAACTTAACCACTTGTACAATTAATGTTGATTCGGTTTAACCCAGAAAAATATACGTTAGTATCTATATTTGGTGCTTGCTAATTGCTAGCAGGTCTGTGTTTGAGTCACATTCAATGCTAGTTTTGGCCTTTCTCCACCACCGCTTGGGCTGCAGTAATTATAGCTCTAGTTGCCCCGTTTTGCATTGTGGACTTTGAAACACGTCTTATCGGGGTAGTCCAAGGGTATGATTTGGTCATGTGATCTCGGAGTATATATGTCAGCAGATACCCCAGATTGTGGGAAAATCTGCAACATATTTCACTTATATGTCAAGTTACAAGCATAAAATGACTACCAAGAAAACTAATATCGAGGGAGTATTCGAGGAAGAAGAAGATTTCACGCATAGTTTGTTTGGACCAGAAGAAAATGGAAACGTTGCGTCGCTAATTTCAAGATTACCTTTACCCTATGCAGATGAAGCGGTTCCCGTTGGTTCGGGAGGCCAACATTGCACTCCCATCTATAGAAATAGAAGTCTGCCGGGGAAACTTATTTCAAATATACATCCGAGATTGAATACATTTAATAAACTATTCAAAAATAGTGTTAAATTGTTTGCAGACAGACCATGCTTTGGATATAGAAAGTACGACTACGAAAAAGGGGTTTCAGAACGTGAGTTTAGGAGTTATTCTTATTCTGAAGTGAATGAAAGACGGATGGATTTTGGTTCGGGTATATTACATGTCCTAAAGAATAATCCTTTCAAATTGAGCGATTCGAAGTGCCATGCTAAGATTGACAACCATTTGAGAGATTGGCGAACATACGGAGAACCTAGACCACAAGAGGAGGAAAACTGGTCCTTTATTGTTTCAATATTTTCTGCGAATCGGTTGGAATGGGTATTAACCGACCTAGCATGTGCAGCATACTCGCTTGGGAATACCTCGTTATATGATACACTTGGACCAGATGCCACCAGATACATTTTGGATTTAACCAAGAGTCCTATTTTAATATGTTCTAAAGAAAAAGTAAAAAGAATCATAAATATGAAAAGAGATTATCCTGACTTATTAGTTGATCTTATTACAATAGTTTCAATGGATCCTTTGTTTCATAATTTTTCCAAATCAAGGTTTTATGATGAAGATCGCTCCTTGATGGAATTGGCCAAAGCTACAAATATAACTTTATACGATTTTGATCATGTTGAGATGTTAGGGAAATCATCCCGAATTAATGAGTTGCCACCTACTGGTAATAGCTTGTACACCATTGCCTTCACATCGGGAACGACAGGATCCAAGCCTAAAGGAGTAGTATTATCTCATGAAAATGCTACAACTTCTATTACATTTCTTGCTAGTGCAATGCCCCAAATCAATTCTGGTAGAGCATTCATATTTTTACCGCTAACACATATTTATGAAAGAGGAACGACAGGGTTTGCATTAACTACTGGTTATTATTTGGGATTCCCACAGTTAACCATCACTAGCCAGCCGCCTGTGAATTCCTTCGATAATTTAATAGAAGATTTGCGCCTCTTTAAACCAACTTATTTATCATTAGTCCCACGTATATTAACGAAGATGGAGTCTGTGATCAAAGCAGCTGTTTCTAATTCGAGCCCGGATACTTCTTTATCATTAAATAAAATTATAGCATATAAGTTGAAGAAACATTCTGAGTTTGATGGTTCAAAGGGTTTTCACAAAGAATATGATAATTATGCTCCTTATAAAAAGCTTAGGTCAATTATAGGTTTTGATAATTTGATTTGGACACAGACTGCTTCTGCACCAATATCTGGTTTAACCCTTAGCTATTTAAG
This sequence comes from Debaryomyces prosopidis, assembly GCA_030578795.1. NCBI lineage: Eukaryota > Fungi > Ascomycota > Pichiomycetes > Serinales > Debaryomycetaceae > Debaryomyces > Debaryomyces prosopidis. The sequence goes on along the minus strand of JAKTZG010000002.1, from coordinate 45,907 downwards.
GGCTTCTTTAAATATAGGTATAAAGCAGCTATATGGTTTAACAGAGACATATGGAGCTTCAACACAAGGTGGAGCATATGAATGTAAACCAGGTTCGTGTGGGGGTGTGGGAGTAGGAGAAGAAGTCAAGCTAAAAGAGATTCCGGAAATGGGATACTATGCTAAAGAAAATAGGGGAGAAGTATTATTCAGGGGGCCAATGGTTTTCCAGGGGTATTTTCGGAATAAATCAGCGACAGAAGAATGCTTTGACGATGATGGTTGGTTCCATACAGGTGATGTAGCCACTATTGACACCGATACCGGTAGGTTGTTTATTGTTGACAGAGTGAAGAATTTTTTCAAGCTTGCTCAAGGTGAATATGTGTCCCCGGAAAAAGTGGAAAACGTTTACCTATCATTTAATCCGTTGCTTTCACAGTTGTACATTCATGGAGACCGTTTGAAATCATATTTAGTCGGTATTGCGGGCGTGGATTTTAAGTCCGGAATGAAATTCCTTCGGGATGTTTGTGGATATCAAGATCTTCATATAAATAATACCCAATTGCTAGCAGAAATGAACAAGTTTAAAAATAGGCAGAAGTTTTTAATGAAAATAAATTCTTCCGTTGGTAAGAAACTTCAAGGATTTGAAAGAATACATAATATTCACATTGAAATAAATCCATTGACTGTTGAAAGGAATGTAGTTACACCCACTTTCAAAATAAAAAGAGCAATTGCAGCGAAATATTTCAATAACACATTGTCTCGATTATATGAAGAAGAGCCTTTAGTAGAAACAAAACCTAAGTTATAATTACCTTTTCGGTCTTTATACATAAAATTATATAATTAACGGAATAATAAGTCACAATAAGTCATACTGCCATAATATCCCAACTTCTTGGACTATAGCTCTTTTTCGTCACCCGAATTTGATTTTCTTGCCAGACTATATTCTTTAATCTCAGAACTTTTCAACACCATTATTTGCAAAATTCGTCATTTCTACCTCAGAGAATCTATTCGAGCTAGTAAAAAGATGCATACAATACCCGCAGATCATTTTTGTAAAGTCGTTAAATCTCTTAAACCTGTCTGTCGAAGTATTTGGGGAGACATTAGATCCTCGCTGAATCGTTTATTAAAGTCCAACTTTCATTCGACTAATTATTCTTTTATTTTCCTTATCCGCTACGATTCAATCCTACAACATACGTTTGTTCAGTTGTTTATATTGAATGGATCTAAAGCTAGTTTCAAGAAAACTCAACTAAACGCTAGCCACAAAATTAACCGCGCATATGTTCTATGACAGTGTTGAATCCACTTAGGAATTACTTTCCCATCCTTTAAATTATTATATTCATGTGCACTTGAGTAGAAAACTCTATAGGATTGGCCACATGGCTCTATATATAGTTCATGATAGCCTCCATTCATCATTCTAAAAGGATATCCCCATCTGGCTAATTTCTCAAAAAAATAGACTATGCTTGGATCCTTCCATTCCCATGCTTGAAGTGTTGAATTAAATTCCGTTCCCTCCTTTTCTGAAATAATTTTCATTGGTAATCCACTAGAGTGCATAGACATTTGGATAAGCCGAGAGTTAAAGAAAGCAGTTTTTATTAGATTTATAGATTCATTTCTAACAATTACTTGAAATGTATCGCAGTAAGGGATATCGCAGCCAGCATGAGCTTCAATAGTTCTCATTGACATTTTTTTAGGTAAATTGTTGTAAGATACACTAGGGACCTTGACGCCTAAGTAATAACTACCACATGAATAGCCAATGATCCCTAATCCAAATAGCTTCAAAATAGACCTCATTTTATTCTTACTAGGAGAATGCTATAATTCTATTTATTATTTTATTTTCGATAATTCGTTTTCAAGGTCTCTTTTACATGCGTCGCAAACGAATCCCCGTAACAAATTTTTCGCAACCCTTTCAACCCTCTTTGTTATGGGAGCTTCCACTTTGAAATAGCATATATTAAATTACTAGTGTATTTCCTCATTAGGATAATGATTCTATGGAAGGATGGGCTTGATATGATTTCTGAATGTATTCTGTTCAAAAGCAGTATAGAGCATAGAACTATCTCAAATTCAGATAAATGTGACTCTTTTTCTTCTTGATATCAAAAATTGTCATCATTGAATTTGAACACACTTCCATATTTAACTACATATATTGACAGCAACAGCATTACGTGCATGTTATATTTAATATGACATTAAAAAAATCTGAATTCCAAGAAAATATATTGTACTCATGTGACCGATTATACAAAATGAATCATTATTCGTATTAGGAATTTGGTGATGGGGCCATAGGACTACAATTATATCGCTCAAAATGAGTTTTTCTCGATGAATGCATTCATTTTCGAGGTTATAGGAAGCACATTATGCCTAAGAAACCAAATAATTGAAGGATACTAAAAAAAACGTTGTCGTTGCGAGTAGTCAGGTTTTAAGATTTCATACTGAGACTTTGGAAACTCTTTCTAATGATATTAACCTCAAGTAAGTGAATATATCAATAGGAAACAAGGATTTGTTAATTGACACCGATTTGAAATTGTTCAGTAGTGTGCACTATGGGTTAATTGGAGCTGATGGTGTAGGCAAATCGACACTATTGAAATGTATTGAATATAAGACAATGACAGAGTTTCCTTCTAATATCAGAAGTTTATACGTAGAGCAATTGTTAAGTAATCTGGAATTGGATCACACTGCTGTCCAAGCTGTTATAGTTTTAGACAAAAAGAGAGTTGAACTAGTACATGAGGCTAAGATTCTTGAACAAGCTCTAGAATCGGCTGACGATGATGAGATTTTTCAATCTTTCACAAGATTCAACTCTATAATAAAAAAAAAGAGTTTGAAAGTGCACAAAAGACTGCTATGGAACGGAGTGTAGCTCGTGGCTCTGATTTCCGAAAGATATCAAGTGGAAAGGAAAAAGAGTTAAATGAGATGGAAAGGTTGGCTTTGAAGGTACCTAGTCATGCAGACAAAGTCAATATAGTGCAAAATGCTCAAGAGCTTTTGAATGATATGAATGAAAAGCTTGCAATATATGATAGGGTAGAAGTTATTGAAACTAATGCCCGAGATATTTTATCTGGACTAGGATTTGATAATGGAATGCAGAATACACGTCTAAAACACTTATCTGGAGGTTGGAGAATTAGAGTTTGTTTGGCATCTGCGTTGATAATAAAGCCTGATATCTTGTTATTAGATGAGCCAACTAATCATTTAGATTTACTAGCCATTATTTGGCTTCAAAATATCTTAAAAGTTTAGTAAATATTACAATACTGTTAGTTTCTCACGATAGAGCATTTCTTAATGCAGCAGTAGATGAAGTAATAATGTTGAAAAATAAAACACTTATTTATTATAATGGGAACTACGAAAAATATTTATATAATTTCGAGGAGGAACAAATATATTTACAAACAATGGCTGATTCTATCAATAAAAAGAGAACCGAAGCTCAGAAGAGTATAGAGAAAAATCATTCCATTGCACATAAGTCAGGAGATGATAAGAAATTGGCTGCTGTGGCATCAAAGAAAAAAAATTGGACCGTATGGGAATGGAAGTGAATAACAAGGGACATAGATTTAAATTGAATAGAGACTATCCAGGCTTTCACGACGCCGCTAGATATGATTTCGAAGTCGAAGAGAAAGAATAGCGCAGACATGATGGATTGGAAACCCTGTACCACTATGGTACCAGGGTGATTTGATAAAGCTAGATGATGTATCGTTTCGATATAATAGTGAAAATTTATTTTGACACAAATTTCCCTTGAGGTTCCGCAAAATGGACGAATCGCAATTCTTGGAGCTAATGGTAATGGTAAATCAACTTTATTGAATTTATTTACTGGAAAATTAGAGCCTACTTCATGCATGGTACAATGGCCTGGGAATGCTAAAATTAATCTTTTCTCTCAGCATAATGCAGAGGAATTTTTAGCTTCTTGCACTCGTGAAACCACCCCAGTGTCACTTTTGTTAAATAAATCGCCAGATAAGAAAGAGAGTGACGCCCGTGCACATTTAGGTGGATTTGGAATAAAAGTACAATTGCCATAAGTCCTGTGTCTTTTCTTAGTGGAGGAGAGCTCACACGGCTTGCTTTGGCGCTTCATATGTTTGCTTCTGTCCCGCATGTTCTTCTACTTGATGAACCAACAAATCATTTGGATATATTATCCATCGATTCATTAATTGGGGCATTAAGGCACTATAAAGGAGGATTAGTTATTTCTTCACATGACCCATACTTTATGTCTCAGGTTGCAAAAGAAGAAGTTTATAGTCTTGAAAATTCTAAATTAAAATACTTAGAAATTGGAGTTCAAGATTATATCAAATCTGTGTCTAAAGAAAAAAGAAAAAAGGACCATGAAATGTGAAATTTTAATTCCAGGAAAGAGAAGTTTATAAAATAAAAGTATATTAAGTTCTTAGCCGTCATTTCGTTAGACTTGGTTTGAGAATCCAACAAGGTTTTTTCCATCATCATTGATTGAATCCAGGTAAGCTTGGTTTAAGTAAAACCATTACCTCGAAGCAGATGTTTCGTCAATAATGAAGATATACAATATTTATTTATACCTATTTCTGCGTTGAATATACTTCATTTACTTTCCAAGAATTGCAAAATCCCCTAATGATTTCAGTATTTATTTTAACTCCGTATGATCATTAATTTAATTCCGATAACACCGTATCTCCGTATGAGTAGAATCAACTTCACATGTAACCTGCATAGATATTCAACAATTCTTGAATATTTTTGTCTAGTGGAATTTTTTATCCAGTAACATGAATAATGAGAAAGGATGGTAACAATAAAAATACACCTGAAAATTATCTCATCTATGTATATTGTGCATAAAAAATACTTCTCACTCAATTTTCTTTGGTCTGAAATAAGCAATAAAAAAAACCCCAGTTTCATAAGTTCAAAATACATTCACCCTAAAGGGTAGCTTTTTATTCCATGAATATCAACGCTCGGAGATGGGTAATTAGGTATAAGTATATATACCCCAGTATCTCTCGTTTTAATTTATTAATTGACAACAGCAACCAAAATGAAAATCTTCAATACTATTATCATGGCAATTGTAGCAGCTTCTTCTATCAAAAGTCAATCTAATCCTGTACAGGGATCACAACTCCAGGAAATAGAAACTGATCAAGTTTCCACTAAGAGTTCTTTACATTTAATCAGGAGAGACTCGGCTGAAGGTAATGATACTTTAGGTTCTGTGAAAGATTTAAATATAACAGCATTTATCAATGGTACTGAGGTAAATCGTGAATCCGTCTTAGAATGGGAAGCTCGTCGTATTCAAGTTGTCGTAAATAAGATGAAACATAAGTTTCCGACATGGCTTTTTGAAGAAATAGTGGATTTGACGGTTAGACCTGACACATCGATTGCAAATATCACCCAGGAAAGACAGGCTTTGGCTGATGCCAAAATCCGGGCTGGTGATTTTGTAATGCGTCTATTAAATGCACCTCAATTGGTTATTTCTAACATTGTCATGATGGTGGCTGCATCACTACTGAAAAGTTGGGCTATCAGTGAAATTCGCTTAGTTAGTAATAAAGGCACAGCTGAAGGTTTTGCTAAATGGTATGACTCAAAGGTTCAGCAAAATGACGAACTAGCGATGCTTATAGCATGTCCGGATCATTATTTACTTGGTAAAGCATTTGCTGACGGTCAAGAAGTTATTGAGACTACGGGAGGAGCAATTTTATCCAGTCATTTCGGCATTAATTACAATAATTCAGCTAATTTACCAATTGAGAAGGATCCCGAATACTCAGTTTACTTTAATGGAGCGGCTGTTAATGATTTCGGCATGGTTATTGGAGGAACTAATCACCAGTTGCGCACCCTAAAAGAAGGATTCGAAATCCATGCAAAAATCTTTTTTCCAAGCATATTACCTTCATTCATGATCAGTGAACATCGTTGGCACTTAGCCTGTGAATTTTCCAATTGGGTTACAGATTATGTGAAAGAGACAAGGAAAGAGACGCAGTAACAGGGATATCATTGATATGTAAATTTCATTTTATAAATTCTATTCTTAAATAACAGTCGTATAGGCTGATCTCCCTATTTTTTTTCTCACCTATATTTAAAGTAATATGGAGCGAGAAGTAATTTTTACGTATTGCATTGAGTATTGGTGCGTTCAAATAAAATAAAATTAAATTAATGTATTCTGAATTTTGATAAAATCAAAAAAGATTTATAAAATATACGGAAGAAATGGACATTAAAAGATAGATCGCTTCCAGCATTGAAAAAAGGATAAATATAACAAGCGCTGGGTTTCCTTTAAAGAAGGACGCAGGAGAAAATTTTTCAACGTACTATTAGTCGCCGTCCCTATATAAGAAGAATCTATGTTGCAAAAACTGCATTAGTTTTGATTCGGATTGCAATCTGTAACATTGAATTTGAGCATTGACTAGACTTAATCCAGTAGTATTAATATATGTTTTTTTTTAGGTGTTTCCTTCATAATATAGCAATGATAGTTGATTGTCAAATTCTTTGTCGTTTTCACTCTGTAATATTTTCCTTATGAATTATCTAAATTTTGTAAAATTTCCATCTTTGACTGGAGTTTCTAGTTTTGTGTCTTCTCCAGTTCTTTATATCATTCTAGACGGTTATATATAGAAGTATTATCTTTGAAACAATGTTTTAATATGCCCTAGGTTTAATACTACTTTTTGTTTTAATGTATATATACATAGCAATTTTCACCCAAAAGTAGATGTGTTGCTGCGTTAATATATTCAATACTTAGACATAAAACATTTGTGCAAGAAGGACTTCAGTAACGAACATCATTATGATGTATTTTTTGGCTTGAATAAGGCAAAATTAACTAGGATTATTATCTTTTCACGAAAGAGTCAAACATTAAAAAAACCTTAAATCTAGAGTATTCCGATATCTTTTTACACTTAAAAATTACAATTATTCGTATACGCATATATAAACCTGTCTCGATGATATTGTATCTATAAAAATGACATAGCTGTATCTTTGTACCAGCATTATGAGTCTGAGTCCAAAGAGTATGCAATTTATTCAAGATATTTGTGAAGTTTTATAATTTCATTCAAAAAAACTAGTTTGCTAAATTGTCTCACGGCAAAAATATTGTCAAACTGGACAAATGTGTGTGGCATCGCAAAATTTAAACATTGTCATAAAGTTTGAAATCTTAGACAACAATGTCGAGCGGTAAAAAACAGTTCGTGTTTGGTCTGGTAGCCTGGACTACCGCGGATGACGAACTGCAACCTGCCATTTTAGGTGCGAGTAGTATGCTTACCCAGCTTTCAGGTATTTTTTGGCCACCAGCGTGAAAGTCTCTTGATTCAAACTAAAGATGGCAAGATATCACACTATGGATAGACATAAATAAACTGTTGCAAACCTACATTGCCAATAGTAAATGAATATAGGGTATTGGACATTTCTTAAAATTCTGTCCGTCTCATTTACTTTAGGAGAATGGTTTTTCTGCACAAAATATCCACATCTTAATCCTTTTGTCGTATAGTTGTTTCAGAGTTTCATTTCCATGATCGGACTTTTATAACAGCTCTATAAATAAAACAAGTAATTTTCACAGTGGTTTTTTTTAACGAAGAGCTTGTTGATCGACGAACCTTAGCAACATTTTTTGCTTATGAGAATTAGACCTCGGCCAATATACCACATAACTTCATTATACAAGTATACATGAGCTACATCTCGTATATTTATACTAAAGCAACTAGTTGAATCTCTTATGAAAAGTATCACTTGCCCTCACATTAATTGATAAATTGATCTTTCAGATAAAGTCTGATACATACTATGCAATCAAAACTAGTTAATTACAAAAAAGTCATAGTTTGTGAATTAGTTGAAAACCAAATGATTAAGGGTACCCATATTCTCTACCTGTTAAAAATCGTACATGAAAACATCTAGTGACAGTCCGTTGTAATCTAACGTTACAACTTCTTCGTTATAAACAAATGTATCCAAATGCAGTTCGATATTTGAAGGTATGAATGCTTGTTGGAAAGTCTTTAAATCATTCATACCTGTTTCTTCATTGATAAATGTTACCATTTCTTCGTTGAATGTCCCAAAATCCGTCGTTTCAAAATTCAAGACTCTTCCAGTATTTATATTTGGATTTAACATATCGGATAAAGTTTCTATCATATCATTCACACTTTTACCCCATCTCTCCGAAGTAGCATTAAAAATACCATAATTATAAAGAATTTTTCTTGCAGTTCGTAATGCAATAAATAAGACCTCAATATACCTTGAATCTGGCTGCAGCTGTTTAATTTGTTCCAACAAAGTGAGTCCTAAAATTATGGCCGCGAATAAGCAACCATTTATTACTACAAACAGTTCTAGTATATTAGTAGTATTTTCCATATAATAGTTAAGTAGTTTAATAGTTAAAAATGAGGATTTTATACTTGCCTTACAAAAATTATTAAGTGATGTATTGTCTTTTAATTCACTTCTTGTCTCTGGCTTTAATTTCTTCACTACAGCATATATTAGAAATGGTCTGCACAATAACATTATTCCATAAAATTGAGACATATGGACCAGCATCAACAAGGTGTTGTCGTTGTTATTTTTAGACTTGAATTTTTTCAAAATATTAGTTAAATCTAAATCGGTGCTTAAATTTAATGACCATGATTTAAGCTCTATGGCCAATTCACTAGCTCTTTTTATATTTATTACCCCACCCCGATAAAAATTTTCGACTATCCGACCATTTATCTGTGCAATCTTTGATATTTCAGCTTGGCATTTCAGTCGGAAATTTTCATTAGGGTTAGCAATAAAATTCATGGCAAGATCATCCCAATCGTAATCGTTCGTCGCTAATGGCCTTCCAAGATTAATAGATGAGATTCTATCGCATATAAACAAACTTCTCCATAATCTTCTTCTATGTGTAACGTATAGCGGGTTGTCAAATTTCTCATTGATAGCCTTTCTATGCAATCCTAAGGCCTGAGCTAGTCTTATAGCAATTCCCAAGTGTACCCACGAGGAACTACGTTTACAGCTTGATTGGTAATAGAAATATCTGAGAAAATTTGCTTCTACCATCCATAACCTACCATCATACACTGAAGTTCTCATAAGGCATAAGGAACTATTAAAAAATTCAGATGAGCTAACTACTTTGAGTCCCTGGAATTCACACGACGGGGATATTTCAGCAAAAAAAGCACCAATAGCAAGGACTAAATGAAATAAACATAGCTGAGAATTATCGGCACGTATTGGGTTATCATATATTTGATCAATAATATTCAGTTTGAAGTACTGCATATCAAAAATGTAGAATGTGTTATTTATGTTCTCCTTGAAAAAATTCACCAATATATCACACAGTGATCTTCTAGGTAATTGAATAGCAGTTGATACCTTTAATCCGTTTGGTTCATCGTTAACTAATTCTTTGGAAGGATCATTAGTGAAGTTTGAACTGCCAACAACTTCTGAGAATATATAGCGGCATTCTTGTAACAAGGACAGCGGGCTACTTTCACCGAAATATCTTAAGTTTCCAGCTGAATTTAGAAGAAGTCTACTATACTTACCATTTTGGTTAGGTAATTCATCTGTAGAAGGTTCTTTTGAAATATCAGGGACTTTATCGTTTGTATGTAATGTATTGCTTTCAGCCTTCCTAGGAGAAAAAGTCAATAACGGCTGTAAACTTGGAGGAATCCTAGATTTTTCCAAATTATTTGAACAAGTAAAATGATTTATTGGATTTTCTGTTGCTATCAAATCCTGTTCACTATGAAGAACTTCATTATTTACCGAGGAATCCTGGTTATCAAATTCACCGCTGGTGTGTTTAGAATTTTGCTTACCTTTTAATGTTCTTCCATCAAACCTACGGTAAAAACACTCGATTCCCTTTTCTGAACATAATGAACAAGGGTTTTTTCCATTACACTGTTTATTGTTAGTTAGATTTTTGGAAATACACGAATCAAATATCGCCAATACATACTTTGAATTTCTTTTCTCTACAATAATTACAAGCTTTTGAGATTTTTTTTCTCTTCTCAGGTGGAATTATTCTTGTCCTTTTTGGCTGTTTTTTTAACATATCATTATCTTTGGATTCTGTTATTAGTCCATAGATATTCAGTTGATTATTTTATCTAGAAAAGCGGAGTATGAAATAAATTTGTGTAAATACACGACAAAAATATATGGTCGAGGTAACATTGTTCTTGGAGGAACAGATTTAGTATTATCCGGCATATTTTCCTATAAGGTTGCAATACGATCTCTTAAACGCACTGAACATAAACTAATAATGAAATACAATTTCCACAAAAGCCTTTATGCGTAGTAATAAAATGTTCGAAATTAATACGTTTATTAGTTTTGCGGATCAATATTCATTGTTTATCAAGTAAACCATATATTTCAGACAGCTGTAAACAATATTAAAAAATACTAATTAGTGCTGTACCTAAAGGACCGAGCTCCTAAAATATGAATCACGCCTGTTGGTAACATACAAATAAAAGATATTGCACCTAAAAGTCCAAATGCACCATCAAATCCTAGAGCCTTGAACATAGGAGGGAAATAGAAAGGTCCTATAAACCCGAAGACTTGCCTGACAAAGCCTATAAATAGCACGATTTCTGTGGCCTGGTGAGGTATTATATCTATACAGTAAGTAATTAATGTTGTTGAAACTAATTGGCAACCAAATGATAAGATTGCTAATCCAATGAGAGGGGTTATATTCCAATGATTGTTCTGAGCATTGACAACCTGAAATCCGAAAACCAAGAGACCAACAAATGTTGTAATAAATCCCGGGTATGATAACCATAGTCTGTATTCTTGATAATGGGCTTTCTTCATCCACCAATCTGAAAGCCAACCTGCCATTTGAATACCTATAATGTAGCCAACAACTATAGCTAGAAATTGTAATCCCATAGCTTGGGGACCTAAATGAAATTTTTCGCCAAATACTGTAGGAAGTTCGACAGTTGTTACAATATTAGTGTAACAAAATATTATACTATAAAGTAATGTTGATACCATAATCTTCCAATTTGAGAAGAAATATGTCATAGGGAAAGTTAATCGCTTTAATGTTATCTCATATTCTGGAATTATGGCGTTAAATTGGAACAAAGATTCAAATTTATTGTTATGATTTCTAGCTAAATCCTTGTAATTGAATAAAGTTTCTCTTCCGAATAAAAGATACGCTACAAATTCACCAAAGTTTATTGCAGCAAAAAGAACAAACACATATTTGGAGGAGTATCTCTGCTGTATGAAACCGGTAATAAAAGGACCACCAGGGACACCCATTGCCACCATAAGTGACCACCAGCCAGTCTTACTTGCAAGCTCATGTTTGAACATCATTTCACCCACTGCAGATCCACCCACTGCTACCCCCGGTGAAAGAAAAATGGCAGAAAGACTACGAAATACCATTAGCGACGAATATTTTTTACTGAAAACACATCCAACATTAAATGCCGATGCACCAAGCGTCAGAACTAATAATGTTTTATATCTTCCATACCGGTTCATAACTGGCAATAATACAAGTGGAGCAATTGCATAAAAAAAAATTTGGACACTGGTTAGATAAGAAATACTTGTGATCGAGTGGCCAAGCTCTTCGGCTAAAATTTCGTACAGGGGAATTATACCGGATGCCAAAAATGTACACATGAAGGCATGAAAAGATATCATTCCTAATTGTATGTTTTTATGGATCTGGGACCAATTTAAAGGATCTTCGTCATTCATGGAGGGTAATGGTTCCAATTTCCAGGTACCATGCTTCAGAACAAGATAGTTTTTGTGTTCTTCAGACATTGATTCGGATGTCTTCTCTTCATGAGAAATTATTGGAACTACCTCCATGTGCACTCCATTTGGTTTCTCATCATCAGAAAAAGTATTCGTCGGTAAGCTCATCTTTGAAACAACCAGTAGATTGTTTCAATCAGAATGTACGATAAAATCAATTTTAAATGAACCATTTTATATAAAATAGAATTGATTTTTACCTCTTGTTTAGTTAGAACCCCTCAAAGTTCGACCTTAAACTCCAATAAACAAAACCAAATACTGCAAATCAGAATAGTGGATGATTTAGTTTAACTAGTATCCCCGCAGATGTTTTTATAAAATCGGAATTGCGCACTATCCCGCATAATGTACTATTATTGAACATATCATTGCAGTTTGTTCTTTTTCCACAGCATTCTTGGATCTAAGGCACACTTCCGGAAATCAGAAGTAAATCGAGCTTGCAGCTTGCGCATTGGTCTTCGAATGCATTCTTGGCATTCATATTTCCAAGAATGCGGGCAAGGGAGCATTTTAGAAGTGTAAAATATTCTTATCTATTTGACATAATATTCAAATTCTTGAGAAATATGGCGAGTGCTCTTAATGATCAATATAAATTGAAAATAATTTAATTATTAATGTGAATGGATTCAATGTTTAAGGCAATCATCAAATAATGAATGGAGTTTTAAGGTTTCGTCATTTATGGAGCTAGGTTGTTTTAATATAGATTTCAAAAAAAGGGATCTCTAATCGGGAAATTATTCATTCAAATGTACATATTCGGGCTAGATGTTTCATGAAAGTGATATTACTGAAGAGGCTTCGTACATAACATGATTATATAAAATTTACTTGATATCTTGCATATGTACTCCCAATCAACCAAAGATGCTAATAGAGATCAATTGTTCAAAGAACAGCAGATACCAAAGAAAACATACGACTATTCTTGAGAATTTATGCTTTATTTGACAGCTTTGAGAAATTCGTCGCATTACATTCGAAGAAAAATTTTGATCCCAATAAATTGTAAATTAACCTTTTTATATTTCGAAATATGTTAATATTGTATGAAAACAGATGATAGAAGTTTATATCAACTTTTGTTAATGGTGAAATATTTTCAGTTTGATTTATTCTAGTTTGGGGTTTAGAAAATAAAATGACTGCAACATACAATTTTATCCTTTTATAACCTGAGAAGTAAAGAGGTGCAGCTTGCAAATAAATCATTGTTTACAAAGTAGATAATTCCATTTCATATGTGTAACCTTTAAAAGAGAATCAAGTTTTAGTAAATTTATCGATAGATCAGGCCACCATCAACTATAATAGATTGACCGGTAATAAAATCACTGTCATTGCTTGCGAGAAATGATACTAGTCCTACAATATCTTCTGGATTGGCGGCACGCCTCTGAGCTACGCTACTTAAATGCATTTGAATACATTCTTCTTTAGTCGCAATGCCCAATTCAACAGTCTTGTTAATTATCTCGTCAAATAGTGAAGTGTTCACTGGACCGGGACAATAAGAATTAACATTTGTTCCGAGGGGAGCTAATTCCTGAGCTGCAGTTTGCGTTAATCCTTTGATCGCGAACTTTGTTGAGCAATAGGCGCCCATAGTAGGTAAACCTAACTGAGCACCAACAGATGCCCCGTTAACAATTTTCCCTTTTACTTTTCCAATTTCCTTAAACTTCCTTGCAGCTGCTTGTATTCCGAAGATGGTTCCTTTAAAATTTATATCCAAATGCTTGTCTAGTTCATCCTCGCCGAGATTTAAAAGGGGATTAACTATACATATACCTGCATTGTTGATCATGACGTCAAAACTACCTAGCTCTTGAAACGTTTGATTAACAGCGTCCTCCAACTGCTGCTTTTTCCTAACATCTGTAGGTATAAAAACTGATTTACGATCATAGCTTTTAGTCTCTTTCATAATATCGAGCACTCTTTCTTCTTGTCTTTCCAAATCGCATATCGCAATGTTGAAGCCATCTTTTGCTAATCTTAAACATAGAGCACGATCAATGCCCTGAGCGCCTCCTGTAATAAGTGCTACTTTTCTTATGCTTGACATGTTGTGTTTCTTCATTAACTTCTAGAACAAGAACCTTTGTTTTTCTAAATAAACTTTTATATGCTTTATCTAAGTGAAAACGCGGGGTTCACGCTTGGAGACAAATCATAGTTCCAGAGTACTTAGATCCGAATTATTTCACAGATCCGTATTTTCACAGATTTTCACAGATCCGGAACCCCTCCAAAAAAATAGAATACATCACTGACAGTAACGAACTCAAATAAACAAAAAAACTATAAATAAGAGACTAGTATCCATGATTGTATGAAGTTAAAACGCCTCTATTAACTAGTAATCTTATGATGGTTAATATAGATTATGAAAAAGAAATAGACTTTGCTCTCAAAGAAGTAAAAGATTTAAATCCAAAGCATGGTCCTCTGGAGACTAAGATGATTCGAGCCTTGATTGAAGTTTTCCTTGCTATGTTTGTTTATGAAGATAGAGAAACAACTAAGAAGTTTATAGCTCCCAATTATGTACAACACAATCCATTTTTAGGTGAAGGCCCAGAATCTCCATTTGAGTATGCGAGGAATAAAAGACAACAAACATTAGAGAAGTCTGGGTTTGATGGTCCCCCTACCCTCAAGTTCAAGAGGTTTCTTGTAGACGGAGATCTTCTTACTGTTGTTTTACATTGGATAAACTACCCAGGAGATTTAGGCTTAAATATTGTTGATATATTTAAATGGAATGGTGAACAATTTACAGAGCATTGGGATTGCAACCAAGATGTACTTGATAGTAAGTTTCACAGAAATCCAAACGGTATATTCTAGTATTCATAACTTCCTATAGAAAATATGTTTTCTAAGATGTTTGATAAACAATAATATATGATATATGAAACTGAATCATTTTTTCTTTTTTCACAAAATTTCAAAATATAGTTCTTGTAAAATAATCATCAACAGGATAAGAGAGAGTTACTATAAACACAACAATATCAAGTCTAAATAACTTTATTAATATCTGACCAGAATTTAATCTGTTTTGAACCAACTATCTTACTCAGTCAAAATATTCTCTTCAAAAGATAAAACTAGTAAACAAAATTTGCACCAAATTCCCACATATTTTTTGAGTGCTAAAACAACGTTTTTAAACGTTCGACCATCTGCAACATTTGTTTTATTTTTTTTATATCGATCTACTATTTACTGAAATTCAATATTGTCCACCAAGAACAGTTGGACTACGAGTAGCATCAATCCACGTAATTTCTCAACCTATGCCGCAATATTTGCGACCATTTAGCTAATGAGAAATCCAGAAGTGTTAGAAGATACATAACACCTAGTCAATATCGTATTGGAATATTAATCATCCGTTTTTAATTTTTACTGAATTATTTCTACTTTTTTTTGGGTTTGTGAATAATGACTCAATTGAAAATATCCTCTGCTTGTTTGTTTTTTCTTGTTTTCTAACAATTAAGAACTACAATATTGTCTGAAAATTGTAAAATCTACTTCACCGGTTCAGTTTTAAAATATATAACTCAGTGACAAAATATACTAAGCTACTTCAACCTCTGGCTTGCTTTTTTTTAAAAAAAATATCACAATTGTATTTAAAATAAATTCAAATTATCATGAATTAGATCAGATAACTAAAAAAAAGTAACGAAATCTACCTTTAAAAGAGATACTTGATTTGAATTAATGTTAACTTCAATCTATACTTGAAAATGACAACGTTTTATAGGTATGCCAAACATTATCTAGAATTTAATACATATTATGATAATGGAAAGCCAATAATAGTATAACTGCTGTTCGTACAAAATTTAAAACTGTCAATGTTAAATGGTTTATAATATATCTTATAATCTTTCAGATCCAATGTTAAAATTGTTACGTTATTTAAATAATAGTTAGACTAATTGAAGACTGATACCCATTTCAAACAAATTCAAAATTTTTATAATTATATTCTAGTCTTTCTTTGTTAATATCTTTATAATAATTATTGACGCCGTAAACGTAAAGAAGACATTCTTTGGGTTTCTTTCCCTCACGACCGACTCCCATATACCATGAATCAGCGAGTGGCAATAAGGTTTTATTAGCTCCATCATTAATGTATTTTCTCCAGTTTTCCTGCGCTTTATGGGTAGTTGTCACTGTCGTATAGCAATTTTCTTGTGTATATAAGATTATATCTCGAATCCATTCGGCTTGAATCAAACAACACGTTGGACCATTGCAAAAAGCACTAGGCCCTTGAGGTCCATAAAGAAAGAATAAATTTGAAAACTCCGCAATCGTCATACCCAAGTAGGAATAAGTACCATCCTTCCATTGATCTTTAAGAGTAACACCGTTAGCACCAATTAGATCAATTTGATAAAATCCTCCAGTAACTGCATCAAAACCTGTGGCATAAATTATGATATCAAACTCATAGTCTTTCTCTGATGTCTTTAATCCATTTTCTGTGATTTCTAGAATAGGCGTTTTTCTGATATCAACTATATCAACATTGTCCTGATTGAAAACCTCATAATAATTCTGTTCGAGACTAGGCCGTTTTGCGAAGATTGGGTGAAGTTGTTTTTCAGGAGCTAATATTTCCTGTTTTCTTGGATCATTTACTCTTTGACGTACCTTATCTCTCCAGTAATCATATGCTAATTTATTAGAGGAATCATCAGTTAACAAATCACTGAAGTTACCTTCCCAGAATCTAAAGCCTCCTTTTTCCCAACATTCATCAAACTTTGATTTTATTTCTTCTGGTGTACAATCTTTAGCTAATCGTGGATCACGATTGTATTCGAATCCTGATAAAGACGTCTTTTTCAACCTTTCAAATAGTTCTGGATAAGTGTCCCTTCTACTTAATTGTTCATCTTTGTTTCCAGGCTTTTGGCGCATGGGAATTGCTGTATTTGGTGTTCTTTGAAAGACCACCAATTCTCCAACATCGTATCCTATTTCTTGGACAACCTGTACACCTGAAGCACCAGTGCCAATTACGGCAACCTTTTTATTTTGGATATCAACCCCCTCCCAAGGCCAATCAGCGGTATGGAATGAAGTACCTTTAAATACATTTCTGTTTTTAACTTTTGGATACATTTTCTTCGAAGCAAAACCAGTACATAAAATCAAATACTTACATTTATAGTTACCAGAACCCTTTCCAGTCACAGTTACATCCCATAAATTTTCATCAATATTCCAATGAGATGCCTCAACATTTGACTCAAATGAATAGTCTTGGCTAACGTTGATTTGAGTATCAACAAATGCAAAATAATCCTGTAATTCTTTCCAACCTGGAAACCGTTCAGAGAATAACCATCCTTTACAAGTTTCTTTTAGCCATAGTTGATAACAAGGGATTTCAGAATCAACCCTGGCGCCAGGATAACGGTTGTGGTGCCAAACTCCACCTAAAAATGAGCCTCTTTCGAATCCATGAACAGAAAGGCCTGTCTCTCTCAACTTGAAAAGTTCGGTTATGCCACCGAATCCACCGCCAACAATTATTGCATCGAAATAATTTACTGTCATTTTTGAAATTTATCTAATATTACTTATGGTTAAACTAAATACTTGATAGTTCAGGAACAGAGGAACTATATATATGTAAAGTCTCGGAAATTATATGTACTAAGCATTTTCATTTGTATTTTGTAAAAATTTGCTACTACAGAGAAACTACTAAATAATTTGTAAGTATAATCCGGAATAAACTAATTTGTTAGTTGTAAACTTGTAGTCAGATCCCTTTAAATGCACAGTTCCGAAAATTGTGATCAGCTTCCAATGCACAGTTCCGGAAAATTGTAAGCATTCATTATTGTTGTAACTTTTCCGCACTGTTACATAGTTCCGGGATGAGGGGCGTACAAAATTGTGATATAGAGCCAACGCATAGTATATAGAGTTTGGCTATAAAAATACTTTAGAAGGACAATTAAATTTATCAGAAAATTTGATATTATCTTAAACAGGACTAATTTTAGAAGATTAATTATGTCGACTGAAGAGGTGAATTACAACCCAGTCATTGGTGTCGCTGCGAATCCTGTACCACAGCATGAATTCAACAAAGAATTGAAAAACAAACATTTTGTCTATACATACGATAACGGTTGGGATTACGAATTCTATGTTCCTAATGATCAACGTGTTGTATATAAGATTTCAGGGGGGCCCATGGCTGGCCGGTATAACTATCAAACAACGTACTATCAAAGAATTCAAGAAAATTTATGGCAATTAAATTGGTTAGAAGAGACAGGCACTATTGTTTCTTTAGTTCTTGATATAAAAAACAAAAGAGTTACTACACTAATTGCTTTTTCACAGGGACATTGGGAAAATCCAGAAATGGCGCATGGTAACAAGATCAACGAACTTCTCAAATGGAGAGAATTATCAAAGGTAGGTATCCAAACAAACAGATACATATTGACAGAACAGGCCACGATTAATCAAATATACGAAGGCCCCGGTTCATTAGAAGAAATTGATTTAGAGTGGCCCACTTTCTGATTTTAAAATCTCTATTACGACAAAAATAATTCTCTGCAGAGTAAGTAATTCAATAAATCTACATCATTGTGCAATTAGCTTACAAGTAATTTAAATAAGAGTGGCCTATATGAATAAATTAAGAGTTTAATAAATCTTGTAGAAGCTTAATTATTGGGAAGAACTAAAGAGTAGTAAGAAACAATATGGTTAAAACATTGAGAAGAAATCTTCACTAAAGGCGAAACCTAAAACGGAACAATAGCTTAGGGATTCTATTTCCGGAGTGCACCAATTTTAAATTTGCATTATATGTAACATACAAGATAAGATGTTCGAACCATGAACGGCAGTATAAATATTCCAGTTTAAATATGATTTCCGAAATCCACTTAGGTCTTATATAACTTACTCTGATCCATTTTACCGATCAAGATACTTTAGGCAACGTAAGAAAACGATCCGATCTTCTGGAAATGTAAAGCTATAGAGAATCTCTCTAAATTTTTTCGCAACAAAGTACACTGGCCTTTTCCCTAATGGCGCGTGTGCACTCTTCCGGCTAAATGCTACAAATATTTGTTCATGAGGAATATGATGGCGCGCACACTTATTTTGAAAGGCTTTTGAGAGTTCGCCAGAATTGAAAACCGTAGATACCAAAAAAAATTCAATCTAGACCAGGTTTTAAGTAAATTTCTCGAGATATAAAACTGGTAGGGTAAAAGATGTACATGTGTCAAAAGTACAATTATGGTGGGAAAATTAATATGAGTAATATGGGTAATATTTTCTAACACCCCCGATTAAGTCTCGACTGCTCTCAAGATTTTAGACTCGTTAGACTCACTATTGTAATTGAGCACACAACCTAATAGACCTGAAAAGTGTAAAAAAGGTATTCAGAAATATTTTGTGTGTCATTATTAGATAGACTTCTACGATTCAAATGTTAAAGCTTGCAATACTTCACACATGATAAAATTTGGTTAAAAAATGCCAGAAGTATGACTTTCAATTATTCCAACATTACCGTATAATTACAACTTAATTGAGATTTTCTACCAACTTTAGAAAACAAAAATCATTATTTGCATCTGATTTAAAAAACATTTAGAAATATAAACGTGAATTTGAGGAATATTAAATTTATATATATACTTTAATGCTAAGTTACGTTCCATTGAACTACACTATATTTTTCAGAAAGCTCACTACTGTGTGTGTGAGATGATTAGATGGATCTAGTTGGAAGATGAGCATTTTTATTTTTCGTCTATCAAATTCTGTACCTACATGAAAACATGCACAATAATTGTCTCATTATAAAAGTTATTAATAAAAATTACAACAGAAAGGTATAAAGATTGTAATTATTATACTTCTCGAGAGGTGGCTTATCTGTGCATGCGAATTGCAAACCAAAGAAGGTAGTTTGAACATTAGAAAAGGAGAACCTTTTAGATAGTGCCTAACTCTCCGTAAATCATTATAAAGTTCTTGCTTCTAATGTGGAAGCTATCTCGACTGGCACTTCTTTTATTGCAATCCAATTCTTTTCTGTGAAAATTTCTTTCTGTTTCAACTAATCCTTAAAATGCTATACATTGATACCCGACCATAAACTGAAGGTAATACATTAAATAAATTAGACTTGCTGCAATTTCCTTAGTATATATCTCCAGGATTGTTCTATTCTTTACCAAGTACAATTTAAAATTAAAATATTGAATCGAAATTTGAAGTCTGTCAGATAATAGAAACAAAGAAATATTCGCAATTATTTTGTATGTGGAATTAAGTCAGCATGAAATGTCAAGCTAATTATAGAAAATTGGGATAGTCTATTAGATTCTGCAATAATAAGGTTTAAGCATGATTTAAGATCTTTGAATTTGGAATATTTGAAAAAGCTTTCAGTTTTGAGATTTATATATCTAGTATAGATACACTTTTATCCGGCCAATTACAAAGATGATTTGAAATAATATGCATCCAAATATACGTCAATTATTCGAGTAAGAACCACATTCAGTATTAAGCACTTAATGTGTTACCTTATGATTTTTAAACAATTTGTCATTGTCTCATATTTTAGACAAGCCCACGAGATAACTTATATTAAATTGATACCACCAAGCATATAATTCTTTCGAAATCTCAAATGTTTATATGAATAATTCAAATTTAACATTCCTTGATTCAAGAACTCAATCAAATTTCTTCGAAATAACATTGAATGTTGCTGGTTATATAGGGTGTATAGTATTCAATATCAAAAAGTTGCTTAGACCTGATATGAATTAATCTGAATCTATCTCAAAGTGACCTTGATGTCGATAGATCAAAACATGCCCCAATAACCTAGATAATGCTAAGGAATAACATATATATCTTTTTAAAATCATTCAATGATTTGAAATTAGTTGAAATTCTGGTATTTAGGTTGAATTCATTACGTGTTAGAAAGGTATTCATCCAAAAAAGAAATCTACTGATAATTCTGGATATAATTAATTCGTTTCAATTTAAGTACATTACTGTCGCTCAGTGCGAGCTAGATATATAAAAGCTACACTTGATGACACACAAAAGTTTGTGCCGCATAAACAACTTCAATGTGGTCAATAATGTGGATTACACTCTCCTTATAGTATACGATCTAAATATAAATATTTTCTATACTACGTAAAATCGCGGAAATTTCAAAAACCGTGTCACAGTGCGACTGAATGACAGCAGGGATAACGCGAAGTTTACCGGGGATTGGGCAATATCTGCAGTCATAAATATACAGGCGTATTTCTTAGAGCGACTCTGAGGGTGAACACCAACACGGCAATTGTTCAGAATTACAATAGTAGAAGCTAAATCTTTGTTTATTAAGGTAATATTATTGATTATCGAGAAAGTTGAATCTTTAGGTTACGACTTTTAATTCGATCATTGATATTTGATATGTTTTGCTTTTGAAGTTCTTTGGAAAAGACAAAGATGGGTAACTTCTGTATTTTGCAAAAAGTGCACTTTTCTGACGGCTCTCTTAACTCCGCTACTGATCCCGAGAATAGTATACGATAACCGACTTATTCACGAACTTGGGTTCTATTTGTAGTTTTCGACCGTGGAAGAAGCACACGAGAAGTCAACTTTGTGATATATTTCTCGGATACGGAGTTATGCGAAAGCAAAGTCAAATGCCGAGAACCATTTTGATATCTCGAAATTTTACGATTAACATATTGAAAAAAAATGAATACGCATTTATTTTTAATTTTATGACTGTGTCCATATATTCAAGCCAAGTAAAATTCATTAAACTACAATACTTGAGTTAACTTTGGGATATGAGGGTACTTTTAAAACCATTTTTTTTTGTACTTAATTTGTCAAGAAAATTAATTTCGTCTGCATTAAATGAAAGAAATATTCTCCAATTAGTGGTAAACTTTTGGATTAATTTCTCTCCAGTTTTTATATGGCTATTGATATTTAAGAATGCAGGGCTATTACCTAAAAAAATTAGGCCTCATATCTACGTTCGATTTGCTATGAGACTAGATAACTACATGTTTAACATTCGGAACGCATTTCCAGAATCATGCCTCCTGGTAGTGTGCTTAATGTTTGGAAGTTGGTTGTTATACTTGAAAGTTTATAAACGCACGGGAGATTCCGACAAGCAAGTAAATAGGAGCAATTCACCTTCTCCGTCTATTGAAACAAGCTCAAATGATTCCCGAGACTTAGAAAATCAGTTTGATGAACCTTATGCAATAGTAAGTTTTGACTTGCCATCAGATACTTCTGTTTCAGATTTCCACAAGGACCAAAAGCATTATGAAAACATAGAGTTGGTAGAAACTCAACAGCCAGCTTTAGTTTCATCACAAACGTTCAATATCAATCAAAAGATATTAAGTCAAATTCAAATGGGTCGATTCCAATCCTTAAACTGTTGGAACTTGGCGCCCTTGATATTATGTGCATCTAGCTGGTTTATCCTAAATCTAGTTTATGAATTTAGGGAGCCTATCAACCCTCCGAAGGATATTTTAGCATGGGCCTCATATGTTCTAGGCCACTTCTTTGTTCCTTTGTTTACAGCTATTTGGTTATACGTCTTCCATGCACCTGGAGCTCTTAAGTTATTCTCCTTTGGCCTCGGAATGCAAAATATTGCCGGAGTACTAACGCATCTACTTTTCCCTAATGCTCCTCCTTGGTTTATTACTCTTAACGGCGAAAATGCTGAAGCAAACTATGACCTCCCAGGATATGCAGCTGGTTTGACAAGAGTGGATCTTCATATGGGGACACATTTACATTCAAAAGGATTTCATGCCTCACCAATCGTCTTTGGAGCCATACCGTCGTTGCACTCTGCAATGGCGGTGATGGTGTTTTTCTTTGTCAGTCATTTCTCACGCTGGACAACAATAAAAATAGCGGCTTTATCATTTGTAATATTACAATGGTGGGCTACCATATACCTCGACCACCATTGGAGATTAGACTTACTTATTGGCATGCTTTATTCCATTATTTCTTTCACAATTTTGAAATTATGGAGCAAAGGTCTCGCAGCAGTTGATGAAGATTTTATTAGAGCCAGGCTTAGGTTTGATTTCAAAAATGGTTCTACAATGGGTATGAGAGTTTTTAAAAATACTAAACTACAGGGTTTTTTTGATCCTCTTTCCTAATTATAACAACATCAATTAGTTCTGTCTGTCTGATTAAACGTTCATTTCGGGTTTCTTGTTAACCAGTTTTTAGTTTACATAATAGACATATGACAATAGCTATATATAAATTCATTCTTCGCGCATACAAAAAAAAGTGGTATATCAAAACTGCCTAAGACGAGAACACCTTTGGACTCCATGCTACACTAATTTTTTTTCAGTATGCTGTAGAATCCAACTGTTAATCAACTTTCAATTAAGAAAATTTAAAAATGTTAAAAAGATCCTTCAGTGTTCTAAAATATGTAATTCATTGTAATCAAAAAGTTTTCACTAAAAATAGACAGAATTACTATAATGCTATACAAATTCGATATTTTCATATCAAGCATGGTGAATGTGCAAGCCCACGTTATGTAAGCATACTTAGCTTAGTCCTGGTAGGATAATTCAAAGTCTACATCATATACATTTAACACGAAAAGCATGATTGCATGGTGAAGGAATTTGTTTGGTGATTCAAAGGAAATGTCATTATAATCAGTGGAAAGTTCAAAAAGCAGGTAATCCGAATAGCCGTATCGGCGAAAGATATATTGATGATATTGATGGGCATTTTCAAAAAACATTCCACTGACACTTTTTAGTTATGGATTATTCCATAATATCCAGAGTCGAATTTAAAAGCCTAAACATGCGCAGATGTTCTTTGATTAACAATATCTAACCACGAGCGCCTTATAGCCATGCATAAAAAGTAACGTTTCATCAATAATTTATTGAACTAGGTTGTGGAGTGTATATCAACAATACTTCAGATAATATACGGAGCAATGATCGTATCATTCATACGGAAAAGTTCTCCTCGCCTTATTTGTACAAGAAGCCTGAAACATATTGGCTATGGATATGACGATACTAATTTTTGCTGGACTTTATAAAATTGATGTCTTGGCGTGATACTTGCCACATATAATACGGCGAAACTGCAAAGCTGCATTTTACTTGACCCAAGGGCATTTTTCGTAGAAATGGTAAGAGGTATTGGAGCTGACGAAAACAAAGGGAGCATCAGACACTGAAGCCATAGATAATCGAATTAAGATCTTGGATGTGTTTCAGCTGCTTAGTAATACATATGTGGTGTACGAAGAAGAAGGTAGACTGTCTATGGGAATTTCATTAGGTTTCAAGGAGCTGTTAGTGTCTCATGAAATTTAATTGAAGATAATATGCAACTGTATCAAGACTTGCAACAAACCAGGCGAGGCATGTTTGCTTGATGCTTGAAATAAGGTTTACCCATACTTTTTCTTCAAGATTATTAGTACGACTTCTTCAGAAAAATAGAAAAAGTCGCCACTATTTGCAAGGCTGACAGTGACTGCATAGCTTCCGGAAAATCAAAGATGTTATTGAGAGAATCGGAATGGTTAACGAATATGTCAAAAGGCTCATGGTAAAATAGGGAGGGGCTTAAGTATACGCCCACCAGAAAAAGTAATATGATATATATTTGCGTTTAAAGCTATGGTGAAGTATAGTTGGAATATAATGGGGACAACAAATGGAAATACATCATTTGAATACTGCGCAAATTTTGGGCGAAAGGAAGGATCAAGGGAACAATGAATATAATCAAGTTATTATAGTTGAGATTCTTGTGTATGCGTAAAATTAAAGGATGGCACTAGTAGAATGTTGGAATTGCAGCGGCTTACTGTTAGATTTAGCACGGCATGTTATTTTACAAATTCTGTGATATATCAGGAAGAGAATCAGGAGTCCTTTTTCTTTGATTTTGACCAGTCAAAGTTAGATATCGATATACAGGAGTAGTAGTATGTAAGGGAACTGGGTACTAATATGGTAATTATTATGTGTACCTGATATATATGTTCTATTGACCTTATAGAACCTTGCTTAACTTACTTTATTACTCTTAGCTAACTAACTAACTTTAACTACCTATAATTAGTTCCTAATTTCCTTGCTCTCTTTCTTGAGACTTGAAGAATATTCTACTCTATTTATACATCAAGTTTTGCAACACTGATGTATAACTTTTGCAATACGCTATATATATACACAGTATATATATGCTTGTGTTCTCTTACATAGTAGTAAATAGTATATCGTAGACTATATTGATTAACACAAAATTTAAGATCGGTAGTACGAATCGCTTATGAGCCATTATCGTGTTTAGGTTGCGTTAGTCCTATATTGGCAAAGGATATGCATAAGTAATTTGTGTTCATAATCGCGAACAATAATTTCGAGAGCACTTATTTTATTGATAGATGAGAAAAAACTTTTTAATAGTTGTCTTTAATCACCGATTTATGGTTCGAAAAGAGGGTGTTTTTCAACACAGGATAAAAACCAGGGAGATATTTGAGATTTTTAGAGCAGAAGAAATGTATTAGGAGCAAGGGTAAAATAGATGAGAAAGATACTGGAAGTGGCAAATTTAGAATAAATAAGTGTAATTGATATTGTATAAGGATATACATATCAGTACAAAATTACCAGTTGTCGCCTCCATCTTTATCCCCATGCCTCACCTTAAATCCAAGATTGTAGATCAAAATCGTTTAACAAATTTCTCAATTGCCCATATTCTTTTCCACAAATTATATTGAAAGATCTTTATTGTCGAATAGATATAACAAAGGAATAGAAAATGTAGATTAGGATAATTTGCCTGTGTCAATTGAAGCATTTAGAAAATAAATAATGCCAAGTAAATTGAAATCTATTGACTTAGATTTTGTACCCAGTGAGAAGTTACACTAAAACAAAGTAAAGTTGATGGGTAATCTTAGTTACCAGTGGAAACGAAATATCCACGTAATATTACAGGAGAGTTTAAAACTAATTATGTAGATCAATTGCAGACATGTAATGAAACTTATCCAATTCACTACATTTTACAATTTTATATCAATGCACAAGTTGACTCTTTGGGCTTAGATTTTGATAATCAAGAAAATGAATTTAGAGTTATGTATTTTGAATATGTATCGCAAAAGGAAACTCACTTACAACATTACTTTCCAATTCAGGATTCAGCTGAAGATCTGTATCGAATTACTGGACAATAATATGCTATTCAATGTACAATGGGCGAAAGCTATATTAAATATGACGTTCGTTTTCCTTAACATTAGTGGATATAGATGCAGCTAATTCTTCCAAAATCGAAGAATTTCTTCATGAGTATGCTGAAATATTTTCAATTCACGGGTTTAGATGGATTTCCTGCATTTACCCAAACAGATCTTAAGGAATACACAGTATTATTACAAATAGATAATGAATGTGTCAATTATGTGGATCGGTGGTGGTATAGCTATTTTTTTTATCCATCCTGATGAGTCTAAATAGATATTTCTCAAAAGTCATGTATAATTGGGATTGCTGATGATTTAATTCAGAGATTTCTCTAAAAAAATAGCAGAAAAAAATAAAAGAATGAGATTTAGTACCCAGTTATGAAAAAGGTATTATATCTTTGATTATAAGTGTGCAAAACAGCAAGTTCACTTTTTGTGATTTGGCAGTGGTCTACAATTGAAGTATGTCACATATCCACCTGAGAGATCAATCCTGAACAATGAATATAAATTAAGTTTTTCTCTTTGCAAAGGAAAGCCTATCTTGAGTAATCTAGTTAGTAACTTTTTATGAGTCATTTGTTTTTATCAACGATCCAATACTCTCATCGGCCAATATCCTTAATGGCAGGGATTGTATGTTACACTTTTTGTTGAAAATCTTCCCTTTAGCATCGTCTCATTCGCCGAAAGTTATCGTTCTATCCAGATTACCTTTTATTTTCAAATGATTTAATTTAGGTGAATTGAACTCCTCTGGATCAATGTAAGTATTTCAAGAAGGATCACAGAAATAAATGATTGTGTTTCTTTTATAAAGGTTTTATTGTTCTGGAGCTGTAATAACTCTATGAATTGATGTTTTGAAGTAACCTCCAGTAAGCTGCTGAAGAGCATCTCCAACGTTTACTACTAATGCATCAGGAGTATAGCTCACATACTTCCATTCTTGGGTCTTATAGTCTCTAACCTGCAAAGCGAAAATTTGCTGACTAATAATGAAAGTTATATAGGCAGATGCGTCAGTATGGTCCCTCATCCAGGTATTATTAGTGGAATCATTGTAACTTTTGTCCACTTCATGGTATCATAAGAATTTGCCGAATGCGCCACCAGAAATATCATATCGTTGTCATCACTCTGAAGTATTTGTTCCACAGGGGTTTTTCAATCAATTTCAAAACAATGTCAAGCAATTTTAAAATCTTTAAAATTTAAAGTGTAAATATCTAAAATAGCTTGAAATATCATCCAAGGTATTTCTCACCAATTCGGGTACATAATTTTATTGAAGAAAATGTCGTCATGCAAAAAATGACAAACATTAAAGAATTCTAAGTTGTCATTCGTCCAACATCCTTTCGGTTTGAATCCAGCACCTCTATCAATACCCACTACTCAATTTCTTCCTTCTTGAATACAATGCCTATTCACCCTAAATTGGGACTTCTCTTCTACGTCTAATTCAAATATAGATTGACTGGGCGATTTCAAATTATCAATGATCTCCTTTTCTATACTATTGTCTATCAATTTGAAGAAGCCCTGTTTTATTAAAGCGTCTTCTAATTTAAGAGCATTCTTGGCGGCCCTTTAAACCTTCATCACCTTCTTTGTAAAGGGACAAATCAATTGTTGGCAAATCGATAAGTTTATACCTTCCATTAAGATCGAGAGATGCCTCAATGAAGGGCCTAACGTTATACTTTGCGTTAATCTTTTTTTTTCTTTTTACCTCATATTCCATTTTTATGCCTCTAATTATAAAAATCGAAGAAACTTTTTTTGTCTGTATTCTTGACTTCTATACTGAAATATATTTGATTAATATAGGTTTTACTGAAATTTTTCTTGAGACTGTCTTAGTGTAATTCGGTTGCAAGTATTTTGCGGTGAAGTAGCCACAATATTAAGCATTGAAAGTTAGTCACAACTTTTTCGCACTACAGGTCTTCTCGATAGTTTGGCATTCGGTTGTTTCCTTATTCGGTGAAATTCATACTTGCCAATTTCAATTCCATTAATTACGCCTTTATCTGTGAAGTGAAGAACATTACGCCACAACAAAAATATTTATTTGGTAGAACATAGAATTCAGATCCATGCTAATATATAATAAGATTAACACTCGTTCCCGAAAGGAACAAAAAAGAATGGTTCAAGTATTCTGAATGCAAACCATTCTAGAGACAAAGTATTTAGCAATGAGGTTCTTGAATATGAGATTCCTCAAGAACATGAAGGCTTGAAAAGAAAAATGGCATCAAGATATTTTTTCATGATCTCCATGGTTCAGCAGTGGGTATGGGTTTATGATTAGGGACTGGAGCCTCTTTTCATAAAAGTGAACCTGTTGGATTGTTCATTGGCTATCTTATTACCAGATCAGTCGCTTGGGCTTTAAATATGTCAATGGTGAAGTAGCTAGTTTATATCCCGTTACATCGGCCTTCCCGCTACATCGGCCTTCCCGCGATGGTCAGCCCAGTTTATCGATTCTTCAATGTCACTTGTTGTTGGATGGATGCATTGATGAGGAAATATGATTGGGGCATCAAATGAATTAGAGAAATGGCAACTGTTAAGGGCTTCTGGCTACCAAATGTCAATCCTGGAGTTTGGATAACTATTTTTTTTGTCTTGTTAGTTCTAATGCATTCATTTGCTGTGGACATATTCGCAGAAGTTGAATCATTATTATCAGCAATCAAGTTTTCTTGGTATTCATAGCAATAATAGTTATGGTAGTAATAAGTGCTAGAGGAGCTCCAAAAGGTGATTCAATTGGTTTCCAATATGGAAAAGTGAACCTTTCAATGATGATGGTTTTAAAGGCTTTCTCCTGTATTGTCAACCTGCATATTTTCTATGGCGGGGTCGAAATTGTAGGTCTAGTTGCCGCTGAATGCATATCTCCTCGTAAATCAGTACCTATTGCGGTGAAGTCTATTTGGCTAATTTGTTTTATGTTTTAGGTTCTTTTGTTGTGACAATCGCTATGAGTCCAAACAACGACCAGCTCTTAGGCGGATCAGGTACTAATGCCTCTCCGTTTGTGATTGCTTTCAAGAATACTGGCTTACCTGGTTTAGCTCAGTAATGAATGCTATATTAATATCAGTTTTTTCTTCTGCAAGCGGTACATTTTATGGACGCCCCAGGATATTGATGGGTCTCTCCCACTTGAAGATGGCTCCATAAATATTCGTAGGGTAATTAAAAAGGAAGTCCCATACATAGGGTATGCAATTTCGGCCGTGCTAAGCGGAGGACTAGCTTATATAAACCTTCGTGAGAGTGGAGCAGTAGTTTTTCGTTGGTTCCTGAACATATCTTCTTTAGTTGCACTCTTTTTTGGTAGGTAATATTTATTGTCAACATTAGACTACGGATGGCCAGGGTGGTCCAAGGAAAACAAATAAGTAGTTTACCTTGGAAAATAAGCCTTAAGCCATATATTTCCTGATACGGCTTATTTTGGTAAAAATTAATTGTTATAGTTGAATGTTATTTGTCAGTGTGGCCGTGAAAGGAATCTAGCAGAGCTAAAAACTTTTTTTTCAATTATATTTCTGCTGTTTTAATGATCATTCTTTATATTGGATCTAAGTTATACTTTAAGGGTTCTTTATTGATACCTTTTAAGGAAATTTATCTTAAAAGTAGTCTCCTCATTGAAGATGAGATAACAAATGCCGAGAAGACTCTTGAAAACGGTATTTTCAGGAGATTCTATTCCGATTCGATGGGTTTTATAAGCCATTTAAAAGGGAAAGTAAATAATAGCCTGCGTTTTGATCGGGAAGCTTGAGAAAGTTAAAATTTGGAGTGAAAAATTTCAGAGTTCCCCACCCTTTTGATAAGGGAATGAATTGTCTTAATTTTTTATTTTAGAACAGTCTTAAATAAAAATACAGTGTGCATATGAGGATGTTCTAACAGATCATGTTGAAATCACGTAGAAATTATAATTTGAGTATCTGTAAAAATGGCATATTGCCATATTTGATATTCTTTGCAAATATTTCCCATATTACTACAAAATTACAAAGATCATTCTTCGGAGGAAAATCTGTCAATACGGAGAGCCCACTCTGAAAGACATAAGTAAAATAAATCTGCAATAAAATATACATATATACGAATACCATTAACTCATACATAGTATAGGAAGCTAGGGACCAATATGGTAATTATTTATATGTACTTAACTTACTTTATTACTCTAGCTAACTACACTGTCAATATGCTTTCTTGGTGCATTACAAACTCTTATCAGTGATAAATTTTTAGCTGTTTTGGATGATTCCGAAATATGTCGAATCGGATGATTTAAATTCGAAGGTTCCTTTATATAGAAAATGAATTTTGGAATCGTTAGTTCGCGCTCTTACTTTGCTCAAATAATCATACGTTGTTCAAATAATCATACGATTAGTTCTAAATAGAACTATAAAAGCTTTCAATTTTTCCAAGATTGATTTATTTCTTCATAAATAAATAGGAAAATTTTGTATAATATGTCATACAATTTCACAAAAAAGGTAGCTATAATTACAGGTGGACTTTCTGGTATCGGTTTGGCGACTGCTATAAAGTGTCTTGAATTGGGTGCGAAGGTTGTTGTTAGCGATATTAAGCCAATTAGCGACGCGAATGCGGTAATAAAGTCAATCGTGGATAAAGGGCTAGATCAGAAAAAGTTCCAATATACACAGGCTGATTCGAGCATAGCTAAAGATAATGAAAAGTTAATTGAGTTAACTCTTGAAAAGTTTGGTGATTTAGATTTTGTGTTTGCAAATGCGGGTATTGCTAATTTTCATACAGCTGCAAATTTGACTCCAATAGAGTGGAAAAAAGTTATTGATGTCAACTTGAACGGAGTATTTTACCTCAATCATTATGCCATTAATTATTGGCTAAAAAACAACAAAAAAGGGACTATAGTCAATACAGGCTCTATTCATTCATATGTTGGTCGTCCGGGGTTAGCCCACTATTCTGCATCTAAAGGTGGTGTTAAGTTGCTAACAGAAACCTTAGCATTAGAGTACGCAGCAAAGGGAATCAGGGTAAATTCCGTGAACCCTGCTTACATTAGAACACCTTTATTGGATTTTTTGCCTGCTGATGAATTTAACAATTTGAAAAAGCTTCATCCTATTGGGCGCTTGGGCACGCCAGAGGAAGTAGCTAACACCGTAGCCTTCTTATTATCTGACGAGTCTTCATTTATTAACGGTATATCGTTATTAGTCGATGGTGGCTATACCGCTCAGTAATTAATTATGTATGGTTCGAATAAATAAAAAATTCTGAAAATGCAAATTAACATTTGACATAGGTTTATGTAAAATGGATTTTCTTATTTGATATTTTTTTCACCAAGTATCAATGATCCTCTATATATATAAAAGAATTGGGAATTCCGATCAAGACACTATGCAACAATAAAATTATTAATTTGTGCTCTAAGCTATTTTGTCCTAATTAGAATAGCGCTTGTGCTACTTTGGATTTAACGCATAAAATCAATTTATAGTTGAGAATTGCATCTAGAAGAACTACCAAAATATTCGAATTTTCATACGACATTCTCTTTGCAACTACACTATAAGCAGGTGATTATGAGACTGATGAAAGGCGTGTTTGGCCTTTGCATTATTGCTGTTTCTTATATGCAAAACAACTGATTCGGAGAGAGAATGAATATCATTGGTGGAAATACAACTTTGAGAGTAATGAATGTCATTGGCGGAAAAAGGTCTATTCCACAGTTGTCGGGAATGATAAAGAAGTATAAAGAAGTATAAAAAGAACACGAGTCTCAAGATGACAAGAATTAATTTAACAAGATATCCTATTAGTGTACATTATCTTATCTAGTTCCCCTATAATCAAGATGAGCACACCCATTGAAAAAAAGTGTCGCGAAAGTGGAAATGCTGCAAAAATTACATTGGGTAAAGACAAGAACCCCTCACAAACACAAAATGAAAAACATAGTGAATCCAAGAAGGAAGCAACACTTCCAAAAATGGGGGATGGACGACCTTATCCTCCAATAGTTGGAAATTCAGCTGATTATAGTGTTCTGTTTGATAAGTCGGACGAATTTACGAATCCTCAAAATTTTTCCTTTAAGAAAAAGATGATTTTGATCTTTGCAATTATGTTTACTTGTTTCACCAGTACTTTCGGATCTTCTGCTCTCTCTACAGCATCTATAGATATACTGGAGAAGTATAATGTGGGTTTGGAGGTCTCAACTTTATGTACCTCCCTATTTGTCTTAGGTTATGCATCTGGTCCAGTATTATGGGGTCCCCTATCTGACGTATATGGAAGGAAGGTAATTCTTATTCTGTCAAATTTCATTTATTTGACTCTCAACTTTGCCGTTGCTACAGCACAAAATATCCAAACCATCATAATCTGTAGATTCTTTTCGGGGTTTGCAAGTGCCTCACCCATGGTTGTTTGTGCGGCAATAATAGCAGAAGTAACCAACATTTCCAATAGAGGTAACATGATTACCTTGTTTGTGATGATCTTGATTGTTGGGCCGTTGGTTTCACCAATAGTTAACGGTTTTATTGCAAAAAATAATTTATTAGGGTGGAGATGGTGCCTCTATCTTGTGGGAATAATGTCATCTGCTGCATTAGTCTTAATTACCTTCTTATATCCAGAGACTCATAATGGTGTAATATTATCTCGAAAAGCTCACCTATTGAGAGAGAAAACTGGAAATTGGGCTATTTTTGCTGACCATGAACATTCCTCTTTTTCTTTTCACGATATTATAACGAAGTCAATTACACTACCGATTCGAATGTTATTCCTGGAGCCAATTCTTTTAGCAATAACACTATACAATGCTTTCATTTTTGGATTGTTATACTTGCTATTAACTGAAATCCCGATTATTTTTGGTTCTAAAGGTTATGGATTTAGTGAGGGAGTTGCGCTGCTTCCAAATATTGCAATAATTTTAGGTGTAGAGATTGGTGGCGGTATGAATTTTTTTTTTGAAAAACGATACCTCAGAATAGTTAAGAATGCAAAAAAGTTAGTACCAGAAGAAAGATTGGTACCAATGATGATAGGAGCGGTTGCTTTCCCTTGCGGTTTATTTTGGGTGGCTTGGACTGGGCAGTATTCTGATAAAGTGCACTGGATTGTACCAACAATTGGTTCCTCTTTTATTGGCTTTGGGTTGGTCTGTATATTTTTGACCTCGTTAAGCTATTTGGTAGAATGTTATTTGCCATACACATCTTCCGCTATGGCGGGAAACACAATGGTAAGATACATCTTTGGAGCAATATTTCCCTTATTTGCAAGACAGATGTTTGAAAGATTGAAAATAAATTGGGGAGGCTCATTATTGGGGTTTATAGCAATTTTGCTACTTCCAATTCCTTTCTTGTTTTATAAATACGGTCCGTTATTAAGATATAGTTCAAAGTATAGTTTGAAACATTAAACTTTGGGTATCTGCATTGTATCTTGACAATGAAAAATAACAAAGCCATGAACAGACAATTTCAGCACTAGTTCGTAGTAGAAGCTTTAGTAATGTAAATTCTTTGTTTCACATTCTTTATGTATACCAAAAGCCCCAAAAAATTTCACGATGATTAATTAGAGAAATCTTCTACGTACGACCCTTTCAACGCGAATTAAAGGATGTTTAAGACTGTTAATTGTATCTTGTTAGATACTGTGATTATTTGCTTTTCTATTTGAATAGCTTAATTCTATTCAATTTCTAACATCCTAAATTCATATTAGTATGTCATATTTCTTTAAAAACCTCTTTCTTTGGAATAAATTCAAGAGAGCCTTTTTTTATTGCTTCTAACTGCAAAATTATAAATTTCAACCTAGATAAGATGCAAAGTGTTTTAATTTGTTCAAAAATTGCCACGAAACTGCGATATAAAATCTATGTCAAAAATTCTTAGTATGATATTTCATACTTTGCTGCATTTGCAGCTTTCGGTTTTGTTCAAGAATTTATCCATAATATGAAATAATCATCTGTTTATGAAGGATAAGAGCAACTTTGACAAAGTGGATAAAAATAACAACGAAAAATCATAGTAATGGTGATTTTTGAAATAAAAAGTGAGAAAAAAAAGGTTTCTTTGAACATCCATTGAAGTGATAAAGAAAATCAGCATTCGCTATCTTTTATGAACAATATTTGAGGTTTGATTTGTAATATATAAAACTATAATAATGGCTGGGTACTGTCTCTAACGGAATGTGAGATTGCACTGGAATATTAAATTATATGAAGGAACCGTACTCTGTTTATTGATATCCGTAGATAAATCTCGATAGATAGAGTCAAATTCAAGATTGAGAGTCGAAAACTATCTTTGAATAGACGGCCATGCATCCTTGATATATAAGTCGATAGTATCTATCTAGTTCTATCTTGGCAATAAATATTCTTTGATATTTTTCTTATAAACTAAGATTTAGAAAACTTTATCTTATTCTTCTGGAACCGGAAATTAAAGAAAACTTGACAGTAAATCATCCCATTATTTATTGACTATTTGATCTAAGTACACTATTCAAGAGCAGAAAAGTATCACTGTTATAACAATATCTTAATAAAAGAGCGCATTAATATTTGCTTGAATCAAAGAGAAGATTCACACTAGTCAGTAGTCATAAATATTAACTATGCAGTATAATAGAGCCTATTTGACTCAATTATCTTACAGGTAGTTTCTCTCGTTATATTTTAACCTCTATATATAATAATAATACTTCGGTCAATGAGAGTTTTTTCTATCATCACAAAAATTAGTAATTATACATAATAATTGACGTGAAGTCTCCCTCTTGCAGCTTTTCGTTGGCAATACTAAACATTATAGTATAGTATTTCAGTCTCACGTTAGTATTATATTATATAAATGAATATTGATTCCGAAAAGCTGATGATTTATAGAAAGTTACGGTAGAGATAATCACAGAGAATATAAAAAAAGATAATCAGAGAATATGGAAAAAATAATCAAATATGATGACATTAATAGCAGATTGATTAAGTCTGTTGATATATAGAACTAGAGTATAACAAAACCAAGTTTGATAGAAGAGTTTATTAATACAATTAGAAGAACTTGTATATTACAGTCACGTGATTATATTTTCCGACTAGTAGTTATGAAAGCAATTTTATAAGATTATGAATAATAACTTCTATATCCTTACAAGCCGAAGATTCTCTAATGAATTCCGAAAGAATATTCCACGGAAGAACCAGAACCGCTTGTTCTTTCTGTCGTAAAAAAAAGGTCAAGTGTGATGGAAAAGTACCATGCTCGACATGCTTACAATATCAAAATGATCAATGTGATTTAATTCGACAAGTACATAAGAGGGGTGAACCATATTCAAAAAGAATCAAACCGAAATTGCCTATTAAAATTGTCAACAATCTGTTGAATGCTCCAATAACTTCTTCAAACAATACAGGATTGCATGGGAAGCTATTCGGTAATCCTGAACCAGAACGACTGAATAAATCTTTTGCTCTGTCTGCGGGAATCGCTGCCGATTTAGCTGATGAAACAATAAATTTTTTTGAAGGTGGAGGCAAACTTGTTGCAATAAATCCCTATAGCAGACAATTTTTTGGTCCACTTTCGTGGTTCTCTTTGCTCCTCGATGATATTTATGCTTTGCCGTACATTTGTTTTATGTCAAAACATAAGAAGGATTATACTCCTGCAATTGAGGATTTAGAAACTTACACAAAAGATAATCATACTTCAAGGGATGAAACCATAAATAGAAACCCGATTTTATGTGATATTGAAAATGGTACTAACGTAAACGAGAAGACTAGATTTTCTCATATTCATTCAATCCAGAATAATGATTTAACGCAAAGAATTAAAATGATTTTACCAAAGAATGACGTAGTTTGGAAATTGATAAATCGATTTTTCTTAGTTGCATATCCTTTTTTCCCGTTGGTCGAGGAGTCAGATTTCAGAAAAAATTTAGAAGATTTGATTGGGAAGGAAGATAACACGGATGCAAAGGCAAAATATTTCTCAATCAGAAAGAGGGTGGACTATGCTGTAGTTGGCCTTCTTCTAATATTTTTAAGGATTGCTTATTTAAGCCTATTGTCGAATATCGTGGATAATGGACCAATACATGCACACGAACCACCTGTTTCTTCGGAGAGAGAATATTTGTTATCAAATCCCATCGGAACTGAAGCATTCACGATTGCGAAGACTTGCTTCAGCCAATTTGATTATTTTAATTGTATTGATATTTCGGTACTACAATTGGCACTTTTCATTAGAATTTATTACATCTATGCCCCAGAGGAAGGTGATGATTATGATGGTAAAATATCTCGAATACTTGAATCTGTGATTATTCAAATGGCCTATTCAATGGGATTACATCGTGACCCATGCCATTTGCTATATAACTTCAATAATATCAAGTTGAATAATAATTTACTTCGAAAAATATGGTACTTTATTATGTGCTTGGACCATAATAGTAGTCTTTTATCTGGTGATCCTTTGAATACTAAAAATATTCCTACTGATACAAATGTACCAGATTTCACTCCGGATGACGTAAATACTAGAGATAAGAACGTGGAGTACGCAATTGCTGAAGTTTTGGAAGATACTAAAAATAGATTGGAAATGTCAAAAATAGTTTTCGATATGGTCTTAAATAAAGAGCAAGGTGCAAACGTAGAAGAACTTTTGGCATATCTTGCTGGGCTAGAAACCTTGTTGCAGAAAGACTTGATTTTGGCGAACCAGTTCTACGAATATGATGTAATTCCATTGAACAAATTGATCGAAATAAAGGCTAATCTTGAATTAAGAGTTTGGTTATCATCGGTTTATTTTAAACTTTTCATTCACTACGAATGCAGAAAAAATAATGCTTTGATATGTGTTTACTCGAAACGGGTACTAAGAGTTTCAGTTTTAGAAATAATACCATACATTTTGAAGGTATCAGACAGCTATACAAAAGTCTTCAGTGAATTTGATATTTTTTATATTATACCAAGTTTGATACTCCTGTCACATAAATTTATTTTCAGTGTTATGTTCGTCTTGGTACGTGTAAAATACCTTGAATTCAAATTGAAACTAGAATCCAATCATAAGCCAAACTCACTGAACACGCTAAAAAAGGATCCTAGATACGGAAAAGCCCAAAGCTTGATTTCTCTACTTGAGGTGTGTATTAAATGGATATTAGACTTTCTTGGGAGATTAAGTAAGAGATACTTTAAAGCTTGGAGATTGTATAAATTGCATAAGCATATACTTTCAATAGTGTCATCTGAAAGATTTTATTTAGAAAATAAAACTTATATACTTGGCTTATGGAACCCTTTTAGCGAACAGACTATGGATGAATTGATCGAAGTTGTTCAGCCTGCAGTTAATTATTTCGAGACTTCTAACAAGGTCCCATGGTGCTTACAAGATTTTTCTACCACTGAAGGGGCTAAGTATGGAATGAACGTGACAGAAAATGACATGTTGGAATATGATAAATATTGGCTTGACATGATCTCAAAGAATAATCCTAATAATTTTGATACAAATAACATTTATGACCCTTTCCCAAGTCTTGATATCGAATTGGACCCTACATTAATGTTTGGCTTAAATAGTGAAGCAAAATGCATGACGGATCAAAAATGGTGAAACAGAAGAGTTATTTTTCTATTTAGTGTAGATGATATCGCCATTTGTTCTGAATTCGTGAAATGAAGAGTCGACCCTAAAATAAAATGATTGCATTTATGTCCAATACGATATAGAAAGACATAAAACATTACGGTAACCTGTCCGGGTGATTTTTTATTGTGTATTTTAGACCATTTCACTTAAATACATTGTTGAAATATTATGTTAACTCCATATATTTTCAAGTTGTGCATTTGCATACGACCTCATTTATATTCGTAGTTAGAATATGTCAGTTAATTTGATATGCACGAGTCGAGCAGGGACCAGATATCTAATTCAGTATCTGAATTTATCAAAAAATTAACTAATGGATATTTTAGAACTCCTAATTAACAAAATTTGTAAAAATAGTAAAATGACTTTAGTGATGATTTTGTTATCCTATCACTAGGTCTAACATATCTCATTATTAAGGGACCAACTCTTGAAGTTCCTCTAAATGATGATATATGACAATTCGATGATTTTGAAAATCTGAACAGAATGCGAAGTTTTGTCACAGATACTGATTAAGCATCATGATGTGGGAAATCAGTTTTACCAAAATCATGGTTGCCTGCCATGATTACCTCCCTATAACTCACGAATTTGATTACAGTAAACACGACATTTCTTTAAATTAGATCAACTTGGTTTACAAGACATCTGATGAAATATAAAAATTCGTGTAATTGTTTCGAATAATTGTTTCGAATAATCTTAAAATTATACAGGTTAATGATAAATCTGCCAGCATTATAGGTGCTTTAACTGCGATTTTTGCACGATGATATTGATAATATAATGATGAGACTATTAGCTACTTAATATTCAGCTTATCTGAAGTTACTTCATATATGGCTATAGCTATTAACATAATTCTTAACGAACCTTTCGCTTTGCGCCCGATTAATATTAGTTTTCGACTGCATTCTTGAATATTCGATAATTATTAACAAGGCCACTCTTGGTATACCATAATGTATGTGCCTGAGAAGTTCGATAATCTTGGCAATTATTCTTCAAATTTCCTTTATTTAACAATCAATTCATATAAAATAAAAAAGAATTAAAGCAATTAAATACCGCATTTAAGTAGCCAGTTTGCAAGTCTGAGCCTTTTGTACTTACCAAAAATAATGCTATTTTGTTGGATATTTATGTTTCACCAATTTTTCCTCATAATAGACAGACAATTGACAATTATTTTGTGTTTAGGATATAAGAACCTGGGAACTTATTATAATGGGGAGCAGCTTTGTGAAAACTAGATTTACTCTTGAATTTACAAGATATAATGAACGAGGAGGGTAAGAATTTCCATGCTTGTAATTTCTGGAAACGATTCTTCATCTAAAACTCTTTTCATTAAGTGTGGAATTCTTGTTTGTCAAGGTTTAATTATAGTCTTATAGCTTTTATTTGTGCATTTCTCTTCAATAACATATACTAGGCTATCTCAAACTTGAAAAATAGTATTCCCCATATTAGATTTAGTGCTTATTCTTCTATCTGTGTTTCAAGACACTTTTGTTCCATCTTTGATCTCATCAATGACCTTGTAAACTTGGAGCGTTTATGCGAATTAACAAAAATCGTTGAATGATATTTATACGTTATTCTACAAACAGAAAAGCGCCATTTGATAAAGCGATGAAGAAATAAGTTTATTAGAATATATATCTTTCATTAAACCTAACTTCCTACGAGAAAAGACCTTTTGCATTTTCGAAGAAACCAAATAAATCAGCACTCTTATTGCCTTGATATGAGAATCATTTTTTGATCAATTCGAGAGAAACAATTTGAGCACCTTTATCATCGCGCTAAATTGTATTTTGAAGTTATATTCAGCCTCAATTTCGACTCTTACCTACTTTCAATATATGATTTTTCTTTCTGTCTATGTCAGCTATTGTTCACATAGTTGTATCACCTTTTATTTATTGGGTTCAAGAATACTAACTCTTTGTGAATTACGATTAGCAACTATAACATCTTCCACATCACTTCTGGAACAGAAGCCTGATATACTTACGTTAAATACAGGAATTCGGACCCACTCGCAGATGCTTGGATCCCATCAATTGAATATGTAGACAGTGATTGTTATGTCCAATCCCAAAATTATCTGGTAATTAAACGAAGTTATAAAGGCATCTTGAGTTTTATATAGTATATTAAATGTTTATTTTATACGGAAAAATAAAAGCATTACCATATAATACATGATTTTAATTTAATATCCAACGTTAGCTCAACATTTATATGAATAATATAATGATTTTCTATTTTTTTAGTAGAATTCAGGCTTTAGATAAATATAATTTAGATATATTATTAATAACTGGAAAAAAGAGTATGTATATTTATAATAAATATAATAAAAATGATACTTTAATCAATACTGATTTAGCTATTTATTTATATATATTGCTTACTGCATACAGTAATAGTAGTAAGCGATAAAACTAGATGACAATAAAGTGAAATCGTGAAGAAAGTAGATATAAAAATGACCAATTTTAAAGAAGTCCCTATTGATTGGAATACTTTCAATATCACTTGAATATAGCACAATAATTACAAAACGATGAAGATCATACGAAATACTTTAAAATCAATGAAATACATGCAGTATATTAATGTTAGAACTATGATACAACCTTTGCTAGCAGAGAAGATGTAATATAAATAATGAATCTATGAGTTTATAGCTGGAAATACTTTCTTGAAGGATCTTTGATGTCCAACACAATATCTTTAGTTACAAAAGAGCATCAAGATTAAAAAACTTGAATCTCTTAACTACTAAGGTACAAAAAAGCGAAAATGACTTACACTCAAGAAATGTAGAAGTGGTAGGTAAAAAAAATTACTATCTTAACCTTTTTATCAAAAATGGCCTCTAATCATTCTTACACTAGTTATGATGAACATGAAATTGTGGGCACTAACTTAAATGTTTTTAATAAACCTGAAAGATTAGCTGATTTTACCGATGAAACATTTAATACCTTTGCAAAGGTAGTGGTGTCCCAAATGTTGAAGTTCCCCAATGATGTCGAAGCAGTGGTTGATACCACCAACAATGATTATTATCGAAATGATATCGCCTTGAATAATTACTTCAAGTCGAACTTTAAAGTACTTGATTTTGCTTGTGGACCTGGGCTAGTTTCTTCTGCACTTGCACCGTTTGCTTCTGAAATCATTGGACTCGATATTGCCCAGAAGTTAGTCGATGCGTATAATGACCGAGTTAAGAAACAAGGTCTCGACACGACGAACTTCTATGCCGAAGTAATTGAAAATGTAGATAATAAAGTAAAATTGTTTGGGTCTTCAAGGGATGGATACTTTGACACTTCTATATGTTCAGCATCTTATCACCATTTACCTGAGCCTAAGGATACCACGTATAAGATAATGGAAACTTTGAAACCTGGTGCTAAACTATTTGTATTTGATCGTGCACCATATGCTCCTAAAAGAACTGATGAGGAAATGCGGAAATTAGGAGTGTCTCACAATGGAGGATTTACTAAAGATGAAATTGTTACTAAAATAATGCCAGGGGCTAAATTTATACCTTTTACTGTTATAATGTGGCTTAATGAACCTATATATGACCAAATGGATTTGGATATTCCTATTAAAAGTGAAATTCGCCAAGGCAGAAAATTTTTTCTTGTCGAAGTTAATTTGTTTATGGCTGTTTTGGAAAAGATGTAGTTTGTATTGAATATGATATAATTCTACGTAAAAAACTATAGTCCGCACTTGCATAACACCCTGAATTTCCCATAGTTAAGGTACGAACCCTTTAGGTGGAATGTCGCAGGTGGAATGTCGTAGCTGGAATGTTTTATTAAAAGCAAGGGAAGGGTAGTCAAAACGATTACGTAAAAGTTATAGCAAAGCATGCTTTCTTGCAACCGCACGTCAGGCACGAAATCGGCAAAGTATGTTAGCTCAGTTGTAAGATTTATTATTTCATTCCATCTCTCGCTCATTTGTTGCAGTGGTTCGACTAAACTATTTTCAAACTCTCTGGTGTTTGTTTGTCCTCTTGTAGTTATTTGACGCCACAACTGATGGATGTATATCTTGGCATACAAGAAACATATGAATTAAATTCGAGTTTAACTTAGTAGTCGTACTAAAGTTAGTAAATTGAACCATAATTTGTCTCCAATCGTGGGTTCCAATTGTTTAAACACTTTGCACCTTTGAAGAAACTGACAACCCTCGCGCCATACAAAAAAAGAAAAGAGTGACAACCCTACCAGCGCTGGGGACTATATGCATACCCATCAGTAAATCAAAAAGGTGACTACCCTGACTTTTGGACTGCTAACCAATTTACTCTTTTGCTATTTGTCGGAGCGCTGTAAAATATCCACCATGAAACTTGTCCATATGGAAAGTATTTTTTTCTAAAAAAAGTGTTCAATTATTTGACCTTTTGAATATTTTATGTTGTCACTTATCCAAAAAATCGTAAAAGTAGCAAATCTAGGTAGGATTCTTGAAATATTGCAACTTTTGAAGTTCTGGAATAGGAATAATACCACTCAAAGCAGAATATATCTGCCTTACAACTCCATATATATAGTATCTCGACATTTTTTCTCGTCTGTAGTCCGGTAAGTATCTTCCTACAAACCTTAGCACGAACAATAACAATCCGATAGCACCCGATTGGGCACCTGACCACACATGATAGATCATATGATCTCAATCTGCCAAGTCACATTCTGGCCCCATAGTCCAGAAAACGCACCGACGAATTTGCTGGCCTGTCAAATATATCCAAGTTTCTGCATTGCATACATATAATAACATGGAGACGCATGATTTGTACATAGTCCAGGTCGAAGGAATTTCTTTGGTGGTCCACGATAAGAAAATTATTAACCCATTATCGAAAATTTCCGGAAGTATGTGAAGAGAATAACAGCAGGAAATGCAGAAGATATATTGGATCACATTGGTGGTCACTTTCAAGAACACTCTCGAGCCCACTACGTGCAAACAGTTTATGGGTGTGGAAAATCCCGAAATACCTGGAGTGAAGCTTAAAAATCTCAATGTGTGCAGCGTGTGCTTCGACTTTTGTGCCGAAAAATATAACAACCAACATCTAAAACGGGCACACAATATCACCAAAAGCTATAAACAAAATACGGAAAAATTGGTCATGTCATCCCTTCTGCACCTCTGGAAACCTTACCTAGAAATTTTCGTTGGCTTATTTAATATCCCTACAACCTCCAACACCATTTCTTGTGTCGGCTACCCCCATACACCTTCCTATGTCGACTACGTATAATCTAAGACACTTTTTAAGGGTAGTTTCTAAACAACACGGAAAAAAAAAGTTTTCTAGATTTTGTAAATACGTGTTACGTTTTTCAATTTTAAAACTATTTTTGAGAAAATGCAAAAAAACTTGAGACAAGGATCTTTGATTTTTTCGGCGTTTTCTTTCATGCACTTATAATTGCTCTTAAGCCACCTGATAATTGAAACATCTCCCAATATACTTAGGAATTAAAGAATACAAACAGTTTACAATTGAAAAAAGGATAGCTTACAATTTGGAGTGGTGCGCAGTTTTTTATTGCGTGGGCAGTTTACAATTTATACGTGGCGCGACCACTTTATAACAGCTTTCACATATACGCCGTTTTCATCACCGATCGCTTCACCACTTCATCGATTGGATTGGTCACCACTTCTCAATATTTCTATTACCGCATAGCTTGGCAAACGTGTTGAAAAAGCGACAGACGTAGTTTGTCTATATCACCTTGGTCGTATAGAGGATCGGCACTTTTTAATATGCCATCTCGCAATATCCGGCTGTAAAAGGATATCGGGTTGGAAGTGTGTTCTTCAAAGATTTAGCTCTAACATTATCGCAGCCAGATTTATACTCGATTCCAAATAATTTAAATACCATTTCTAAATGGCTTATATTTTGATGCGCATGTTTGCCAAATATATTTCTGTAGTCAAACTCCGCATTTCAAGTGCATCAATATTCAAGTCAATGACCATGTCAGTATCCTCATCGACTCCTAAAATGTATCTCCGAACATTATTAGAAAAGATCATATCACTCATTGCAAGTTAAGTGTGCAAGTGCCAGAATTAGTATTTTTTGGTGTGAAAATTGCTTAGTTTATAGGAAATAAAATAAAGTTAGCTCATAAAAGAAATCTTTGTTTCATAATATTTATTGAGGAAACAATTGATTTTTGTGATTCGTTTGAATTGCAACTTTAATAAAAAGATATGTTGCAGATGACCTAGTTAAGTACACAAACTGGAATATGTAAATGTGATGTGGGGCGAAAGTGGCTATATGAACATGTTGGAATAGGATTATCTTCGATTGATAGTATGGTTATAAGCTGTGACTGTTTCTTATTAACCCGCAGAATTTAGTGCGGAATTTCGCATTAACAGTGGTAAATTATTCGATCTTAATAAAAAATGTAGATAACTAAGCCATTCGCGGTGTTCCATATATTCAGATACAAGAAAGTATGTACTA
Source organism: Debaryomyces prosopidis (assembly GCA_030578795.1). Taxonomy (NCBI): domain Eukaryota; kingdom Fungi; phylum Ascomycota; class Pichiomycetes; order Serinales; family Debaryomycetaceae; genus Debaryomyces; species Debaryomyces prosopidis. Next base: position 1,224 of record JAKTZG010000002.1, on the reverse strand, counting down.
TAATCTATCGATGACTTAATAGTTTAAGCTTTCTTCCCACTCATATATTGAATATTGACGATATTTAAAGAGTGGCATTATGGTCGCTAATTTCATCTAAAGGCAATCACGTCCGGAGATTACGTAATCAATATCAAGGAAGGGTAACCCATTGAAAGATTTAAAGGGATAACAATAAAATACCATATTCAACATCCATAACATGCCGTGTATGTATTTTTCAGGGGTAGATAGTGACACTATCACTATCAATTATCCCAGTAAAAATTGCGTTAGAATAAATTCAGAACTATATGATAGAGTTCGCAATAACGAGGAACAAAATACAAGAGTCTTTTTGGATACTCACTTGCTAAGAATTCGGGGTGGAAGCAATGAGCAAATACCATCCACAGAGAAACTAGTGTCTAAGGGTAATGCGTCTGTGGGCCTAGGGAATATGCCTTCGATACCTATTCTTGTGTATACTAGCCGGGCATTGATTACTGCTGAATTTAGGGACATGAGTAGTGATGATTTCAAGGATAAATTCCTTGGCCCGCTTGATAGTGCTATTAGGGAATCGAATATTAGAAGACGACCCCTAGTAGAAGACCACCCCTATCCACTGGGAGATGCCTTGCATGTGGAACAAGCTATCCAGCAATACTTCAATGGAAGAATAGCTGATCTGCTCAATGAGCTTTTTCAAGACCTTGGTGGTAAAGAAAATATTTTTGGCCATCCATCGTTTGTAAGGTCCCCACTAGATAGTAAGAGAACGGTACAACCTGATATCATTCATATGGTAACTAAGTCGGATCTAAATACACAATATCCGAAGATTGTTTTCGGAATAGGTGATTACAAAACAGGAATCTATAAAATGACGCAAGGCTTTGAAGAATTCAAAACAGCTATTCTGAATAGAAGGAGATTGAGGCTGCATTCAATTGGAAACTTCTTTCCTGATAGAGAGTGGTCTCTGAGGGTGTTATTTGCCTTGGTTCTAAGCAAATATATCTACGAAGCTTTTCTTTGTGGAACCGACAGGATTCTTATTTCAGACCACCGAACATTCTCAGGATTCTTCGAGTATGAAATAGTGGATGGTGAAATGATTATAACTTATTACATCATTAATGATCCAGAAACTGTGGAAGATGGTATCACTTTGAGGTCGGCTATAGCAGGATTTTTTTATAGAACTGTTGGTGACGCAGCTGATACAATGGCCAGGTTGAA